>ML805996.1:57784-84305 GCA_009831015.1 Picea engelmannii | reverse complement strand
TAACCATATTAAATTCATTTAAATGATCTACAACAGACCCACCTTCTGACATCTTCATATTAAATAATCTCTTCATTAGAAATACCTTATTCGACGCCGAGGGTTTTTCATACAATTTGGCCAACGCGTCCATCAAACCCTTTTTTGTCTTTTCTTTCGAGATATTGAAAGCCACCGATGCTGTCAGACTTAGTCGTATCGTTCCTAGATCCTTTCTGTCAAGAATCTCCCATTCTACATCCTTCATGGCCGCCGGCTTCTTTGCTACTCCGCTCAATGGTAGGAATAGATCCTTTTGATATAAATAGTCTTCCATCTGCATCTTCCATAACTGGTAGTTTTGGCCATTAAATTTCTCCACCCTAAATTTTCCATCTTCCGACATTGCTCCCACTCGAACCAGGAACCCTCTTTTCCTGCGAGTTACCTTATGCTCATACCAGTTGTTAGAAAAACAGGACTGCAAAGCAATAAAATAAAACAAATGCAGAAACAAAACACAAAAGACACACAATACAAGAGAGACACAGATTTACGTGGTTCACCCAGTGTGGGCTACGTCCACCAAAGAAATTGCTAGGTCCTTCCATTATTATTATCCAGCAAATGAAGGGATACAACCTACAGCAAAACCCGATGTAACTTCCTCTTCTTTCTCTCACAGTCTCCTCTCTCAGAATATAATATTCACAATCAACCATAGCCGCAATACATTTCCCTCATAAAAGAGGGTTTCCTTCTAGGGAAAAAAACCTAACATAATCTCTACCGTTAGATCTGCGACCTTATAATGAACGGTCCAGATTTACAATGAAATTACAATATACATTTACAAGGCAATTTTTGCTTCGGGGGATTCGCCCCCGAACCCCCGCTTGCCCCCAGCCGAGGGGATAGGCCCCATGGACCCCGTAGAGGGGGTACCCCCCCTCTACACTCCCCCGCGTGGAAGAGTGTACATACTTCTGGTGTGTAAATACTTCATGGGGTATAAACACGGCTGAAAACAAGGACCTCTGAATCAGGAAGATAATCAGGCTCCACAACCAACACTTATCTTTTGATTGAGAAGACCTTCCACCCCTAAGCAGGGCTATGATTCCATCGGGGCAATGGCTTCCCAAGATAGCCATGGTCCACAATCCTTATCCACATGGTCTAGGCCAAGGTACCAGACCTCAGTAGCACTCCAACCATTCAAACCTCAACAGCACTCCAACCAACGGTCTCTCATTCCCCACATGCATGTCCCACCTGGGAGTATACACCTTCACAAGCACAGTCCATCGGTGCTACACCTCCCTTTCCTTGGGCTTCAGCAACAGGCTAGACCGAAATTCTTAGAGCACCATGGCTCAAGGAGTTCCAACTGCCCTCAAAGGTTTCCAAGCAGCATCTTCTCGAGATACTCTTTGTAGTCAACATTTTAACTTTTATCAACATCATCTCATCTGCATCAACCACATGCAGTTATCATGAGAGAACATAAAAGAATTCATTTAGGAACTCCAATTAGTTCGAAAGGAAATTCAACTTTTATCCCCAAAACATGACATTCTATTTCATGATTCATCTTGGTTGTTTCCATATTATGAATGCAACCATCCTTGTGATTTTCCACAGGCACCAAACTGCATACAATTTTCCTGCAAGACTTCATCTTGCATACTGCCAACAAATTGTCAGTATTTTCTATACATCATAATTCAACATGTACAACATCTTATGCAACAACATCACCAACAATACTTGCAACATGCAAGCATTCTTTCCTTGGGCTGACCAAACGAGCCATAACATACTTGCTGCCACAAAATTGCAGCAACTTCTTTCTCCCTATAATTTTTTTTTTTTTTTTGGTTGATCCCAGAAGTATTCAATTCTTCCCGGATTCCTGAATATTCTTGTTCTCTCCACTGTAATAACTGTGCATGATTATTCCTTCCCTGAGCACTTTCAACACATTTCCCCCACCTCAGCGGGGTCTGCTGATCTCCCAGTCAATGGATCTTCAACTCTTGGAGCTAGAGCAGCTCTTCGAGTCCCTACTAGAACCTCCATGGAACAAATCCACAGGCCTTGCGCGAAAACTCACCCGCGAGAACTAGCGATGGCACAAGTTTCTCCTACGTGGCCACCAACTATGACCACGCGCCTATCCACAAGGCGTTTCAGGATTTCGCGTGCCGGGTGTTTCAATATGAGTCACCCTAGACTCTCTCTATCCCCAAAATCTGAAACAAGAGTCTAGCACATGCTAGCTCTTCCCTTAACTTCCACCAGCGTGACCTCTAGCTATGACCTAGGGCCCCAACTTCCGAGCACTACGGGACTTTACCCTTCATGAAATTCGAGGATTAGCTCTCCTCCTTTCTCCCGAGGTCCAAACTCCCGAACCCCATTTGCCTCAGATCAAAGGTCCACAGCTTTCCGAGTTCGACGGTCCAGATCAATTTCTCACGAATCGACAATTTGTGTTTCAGGGTTTCAAAAAATAGTTTCCCCTCTTTTCTTTCGATCTCTAGTTTTTCAAAATCCACGTGAGTCAGATCCAACCACTCAAAGCTCCTCGTAATACAACGGTGTGTATTTTTTCTCGTGAATCGAGACTTCACGGTTCGCGAAATTAGAAAATAGTTCTCTTCCCTTTTTCAACTTTCGTCTTCATGAAATTCAAGTGCGTCAGATCAACGATTGACACTCGTCGTGATTCAATGGTCTAGATCTCTCCTCGTGAATCGGAAGTTCACTTTTCGGGATTTTCAAGAACAACTTCCTCTATTCTCCCAACTTTCAATTTTCTGATTTCCCGATGAAAGGAATCAACGGTTCAATCTTCCTTGAGATCGACAGTTCAATACCTCCCCTAAGATTTCAAGTGTTGAATGACTCTTAGCGTCATCCTCCTCGCAATTTCTTTTGATCTAACGGCGCACGACTATCGACACTTCTCCCTCCAAGGATTCCTACAGTCCGTTCAGGTTCTCAATGACTTCTTTCCAAATATCTTGGCGTCAATTCTTCTGGACTTGACTTCCTCCCTAACTTGAAGGATTTCGAATATTTCTAAGGCTTCGACGGTGTTTTCCCTCCCGAGCTTCGGTTAATGAAATTTTAACTTCACCTTGCCACACACTTGTGCTCTACATGCGAACTTGCACTATTTCTCCCTGAGCTTTTAACTTACTCAGTCTCAAAGGGAATCAAGCCTTTTGTGTTTTCCAAAATACTTTCTGGTACCCTCCTGGCACCCTCTACACTCATCTCCTGGAGTCTTTCGAACTTAAAACAAGTTCTCTCTATAATCACTCCTTGCGCTTGATATGCACACTCTACATACAAAAGTTCTACGCTATCTCTTCTGAGCTTCATTTTCTGAACTAGAAGAATTATGTGTCTCTTCCATTTCTTTGCACTTTGTGGCAATTCAAATTAGTTCTGGCACTCGTCAGCCTTCTGCAATACAATGCGCAGACAACTAGAATTTGTCAGGCCTTCGTTTCTTGACAATTCCTTCATCATTCATAAACAATCTAATTTAAGAAAATGTTTCAATTTCACGAATTTTCTGAGCTCTGCTCGGCTCTGTACTTTTGGGTAATAGCTCCCTCTTTCTTAGTCCCTACCCACATGACCAAGGGTCATGACCAAGTGCTAGATTACTAGGTGCTACTCGGGCCTTCTTCCTTCGAAGAGTTTAAGGCACACACAACTATCTCCCGAAGTTTCGATTTACCGAATTCACGTAAATCGGGTGGATCGACGGTCTACTTTTACCCAACATCCAATGGTTAAAATCCATTGTGGTTCTTCCATCTTCAAAGATTTCGGGACTTCGGGACTTCGGGTTTAGGTCCTTGAGGCTTTCAGACTTGCTTTCCTTTCCAACCCCCGACTTTCAAAATCCTTATTTACTTTACCCTCCAGGCCCACCTAGCACAATTGTCGCCCACAACCACGGTGGCACATGGCACGTTCAGGAGGGTCCACGTCACCTTCAACGACGTCATCAGGTCCCACCATGCTCACTTTTCTTTTCTCCCACTGGCACGTGGTACACACCCATGTGTCCATGTCCATTCCAAGTGAAATCCAATGATTAGACCTCTCTCAGATCTACGATGCAGATTCTTTCGGTGTTTCGGGGTTTCGAGGTTTCAGGGTTCTGTGCCTAAGATCACTTTGTTTTTCCCCGACAACCAAAATCGTGTAATTGTGACTTACCTTCTGCTTGATCTAATGGTCAAGCCTTATACTCCCAATCTGTGGTGTAGATTGTTTTGGAATTTTTGGGGTTTCGGGTTTTGGTCCCAGAGGTTCGCACTCACTTCCCTCTCCAACTCCCGACTCCCGAACTTTTGACCTCTCTCACCTTGGGCCCATAGCACAGCTGTCACCCACCAAGCTAGTGACACATGGTGTCCTTAAGAAGGTCCACCTCACTCCCAGCGACGTCATAGGGCCCCATTAATTTCACTTTTCGTTTCGGAGTTTCGAGCATTAGGAGTTCGTGCATCTACACATCTGGAACTTTCGTTTGCCGAAATTTTGAAATTACGATCTATTAATCTACTTGATCCAACGGTCCTAATTCCCCACAATCTGATGACTCAGATCTCATCGGCATTTCATGTATCATGATTTCGTGTGTCATGAGGTTGAAATATTTTCCACCTTCATCCTCCCTATTCCCGAAATGTCGATTTCTTCCTGGACAATTAACGGTCCAGATCTCTCTTAGATCAACGGTTGTGATCCAATCATGAATTCGCGTTTCATGAATTCTCACAAACTCACCCTTTGACCATTTCAAGTTACGAGTCAGTGAAAGGTTGGTCACTCTCCATGCGTCCTTTTCGATGGACGGTCTTGACGAATTCGGGATTTCGCATATCATGATTTCCACACTCCTGTGCAACTCCAAAGGGTTTTAAGCCTTGTGCATGTTCTCCAGATCTGACGGTCGTGAGGGTTTTCCTTTCCTCCCGAACATATCCTATGGCTCCAACACTTCTGGTGTGGAGTTCTCTCTCTCCCTATGGCCATATACCACACCGGCTGCAATTTTATAATACCACTACACCTCCTAAGCTTTGTAACATGGTCAAGTAGCCTGTCGACACTCAGAAACATTCTGAGGTCTGAAAAATATCTATGTTATAGTCTTTAATATCTTCTATATCATCGAATCAATATCTATCTCCTTCGATATAGTAATCTATTGGCTAGTCCTCCATACACAATTTCTTCTCAAAACCTTGGTCCAAAGACCACTTATCCAGCCCATCTAGGCTCAGAGTTGAAACTATGCTCTGATGCCATATTGAAGCGTTCCCCGACCGTCAACCCACTGGCCGAGCAACACTACTGTGTGAAACAACATCATTCTCATACTTAATTAATAACATGCATTTAAATCAAATTAAACACATTTAACTCAGAGTAAGCACAAGATTACTGCTAACATAAATAATCCCTGGCATTAACAATAATTCATATGCACAACAGAATACATGATACATATAAGAATCACAGGCATGCAAAACATAATATTAAGAATAAGATGATACTTATCTTTGAAACCGTGGTAATTCCACCAACTGCGTGTAGACCTTCCACGAACCTCCCGGCCTTAGACCACGCTGCTCATCACTCTTAGCAGTAGGTCACCCCCAAGCTGGGACTAAGCTCCATCGGGTAAGGAATCCTAGGCTGGGTAAGGTTTATACATAAAAGAAGGAGGATTCTCTCTCAGGAACCACTTATGCCCACTGCCCACAGACTCTCCTTCCCCACATGCATGTCCCACCCCAGGATTATACACCTTCTTTGTCACCTAGACAGTCCTTCGGCTGCTAACCTCCCTTGCCTTGGGCTTCAGCAACAGACCGGACCGGAAATCTTTGAGCTCTGTGGCAGCTACAGGGTTCCTTCCAGGAGCTCTCTCCTTTCTCCATGCACTCTCTAACCTAGAGAGAGTCACTCACAGGCTTGGTAAAACCTACCTCTTCAACAATAATCACCTCCCTCACCCGAAGAGAGGTTACACACAGGTCATACAATCGGTTTCCTTAATCTCGTTCCCGTACAAAGCAGAAAAACAACAAGGCTCAGCAATGAACATACAACAGCAGCAAACCACACCCAGCCAAGAACTTTGTGGCCGCTACAGTCAATTGGGACAACAAACACAGGTTTCCCAAACAGATGACAGACAGACGCTTCAGCGTAACAAGGCTCAGCAATTACGAGACACTTTGGGTTTCCCCAACTAGCAATAAAGGATAGACTCACGGCTCTGGTTTCAGAGATGCGTAAGGTGTATAGAGATTCCACGCAGAGACTCCCACAGTTCAGGTAAAGGATCCAACATAAAACACCCAACAGAGGTCGATCGGGAACGCCTGCCTGTTCAGACGAAAGATGGAGAATGGACTCCCTGACTCAGGTGATGGATGGAGGAATTGGAAGGTCAAACCCTGGATTTAGGTGATGTTTGGAGGAATGCCCACCCAACTCCCATGCAACAGTCGACAGAATGGAAAAGTGAACCCCCAACACGGCTCATTTCCTGGGTTAAATCACATGCACTTGGGTCGACACATGTCGCCCATGAAGCTGCATGCATTCCATCAGCATGTGTTCCTCCCCAGGATCTTAGGACAAAACATAGATTTCACATGGCTTTTGGAATAATATTAAAATATTATTCCCAAGGACTTAATCACCTAGGCTCAACACTTAACCTCTCTTTCCAACCTTCCAGCCCCCAATCCCTTACCTAGGCTTTGTGGAAGCTTAGTCCCCCATCACTCATTCATCGTGGTTGGTCCACACGTAGAGATGTTTATCTTTATTAATAATGTGCATAGTTACATGTACAAAATCAGGCTCTTGGCCTTCAACACTTAGGCTCCCTGGCCTAATAACTCATAACCCCATCATCTTATATAAACTTAGCTCACCAGCCTATAAATCATAATTACAATTCATAATGGAATCGGGGCAAGTCCTTGGGGTATTACAAATTCCTTGCAAAATTTTGATAAAAATGAGTATAAAGTTCATAAAATTCTGTGCCGAAAACTTGTGTCACACATTACGATGTAGCCTCTACATCTAGCTACCCTCGGGCATGAACTTCAAGAATGTACTCTACAATTATTGTGAATTCATCCTTTTCCTCAGTCTGTACATTGTTAAATAGGGCGTGGGCCTTTAAATTTCATTCAAAACAATAGGCAAACAATAAATGTGTTTTTTGGGAAACCCCTGTAATGAAAGGTACCCGTGGTATAACAGTTAAAACATTGGTGCATTATTTGGCAGGTCGCGAGATTAAATCCCATCAGCCTTGCCACACATTATGGATTTTGGTTTTAACGTTCGAAATATATAACATATGGTTTAATTGGTATGGTTGTTAGCGCCTCCGTATTCCAGGATATGGTTACGTATCATACCATATGAAAAATTACAATGGGTCGAGCGCTAGGCCCTCACCCCTTTTTCTGCCAACAATACTATTCAACAAACTTAAATATAAATGGTGCCATATGTAGTTAAGAGCTACATTCGACGGTGCAATGGATAGGGCGTTGGCTTGCTTGGCGGGAGACCCTAGTTCGATCCTCTGGGATGCAACAAAATTTTAACGAACCTAACCCATTAATGACCAATGGGAGGCTGCCATGTGGCAACCTCTCATTAGGCTATCATTTCCACTTGTCGACCTGTGATTTGTCCATGTAACTTATATAAATGCCACATCACCTACCCAGTCAGTCATATAGTCATGCAACATGGCGCCTTGTGATGTTGCCACATCATCATCGTATAATCATACGGTTGTGCGATGTGTCACCCTTTAAGTGGTGACACATGTCACCTTTTGACCCCTTTGACTTTGACTTTTGCGTGGTTGACCTGAACTTTAATCGGCCATATCTTTTGCGTTCTAGCTCTGTGTGAGATGATTTTTGTGCCATTGGAAAGCTATCATCAAGATCTATGCATTGATGGTATTTTAGAGAGTACTTGTGATGATTGAATTTTGAGAATTTCTGAATTCTTATGGACCTTTGTGAGCATTTTGGATCCTCCTGGACCTATGTGAGCACTCTTGGATCCTCATGGATCAAACAATTACATATTGGTTGATTTTCATTATCGTGGACCTTTTCATTGTCCCATTTTGTATGATGATGGGTCGCTTACTCATATATAGTAAATAGGTTTCTTATTTCATTGCATTGTCAAATGTTGTAAAATGTTGCATTGTTGATTAATTAATATATGGATGATTTACATTGTTACCAATAATAGAGGTGTAATATGTTGGATAATTAATGCAATCCACCTAGATGGGGTGCCACCTGGCGAAAAGTGGAGGACAACTGGAATAGGGCAGACGGGGGAGTTATTAACCCCAGCCGCCAACCCCTACACAATTACTCCTCCATGGCTCACACCATGAGGGGAGCTATGTTAGTGTGCCTGGCTGGGCTCTTGGGCGAGCGAACCAGCTAGGCAGATTGTACCAAGAGGTTGCAGAGGTCCCGTCAGACTTTAATTGTGATCACAGAGGTCCTTTTAGGCTCTCATGGAGTAAAGAGCGGCATTCGGTCTCATTTCATTTCATTCTCTCCCTAATGCACTCTCTCTGCAACACTCTTCTTCCCTCACGATACCTATGGCACCATTTTTCTTTGTGATCTCTCCCTATGCATCAATGGCTTCCTCCCCACCTCCCTTCGCTCCCTATGAACCAGAGGCGTCCCCTTCGCCTCCCTCTTCTCTGTCTCCTCCATCTCCCTCCATTGCACCCTGTATCTTTCCCTCCACCACCTCCCTATCCCCCCCACAATGCCTCGAGAGCATGGAAAGCCCAAGAGGGGTGCTTGTAAAAACAACGCCCTCTCTCGGGATAACATGATCACCCCCTCACAAAGAGATCTCATCACTCACTTCGATAGTCCTCGCCACTCATCCCATAGCACTCAATTGGATTTGCTCCAGTCTCATGAGGTTTGCAAGGTCAAATTGGATACGACCTCCTCCACGACGCACTTTCCCCCGTCTCCACCTCCACCTCTGCTTTATCGATCAAGCAATGTTAAAGAGGAGGCACCACCCTTGGGCAAGCATCTCCCTCTGGCTATCAACCTCTTGTCCCCCTCCATATTCAAGCTCGGTGACCCTTACTACGATGATGAAAGTTTCCAAGTGGAGGAGGATATTCCTCCAAGCTGGCAGCTGGAGAATAAGGCAGGTACAGACAAGGAAATCACTGCAGAAGGTATCGACGAGATTGGAAAGGAGACTGGCAAGGAGGAAGAAGCTTCACCTCAACACTTTGCCAACCGTCTCGTAGAGGATCACCTTGGGCTCCTCTTCAAGATCAGGCAAAAGTAGAATGACCAGGTGCATTCTCAAGGAGTTCTTAGTCAAAGGATGGACATTCTGTTTGAGGCCCTCACAGATGCTCCAGTGCAAGCTAGGTGCCCGACTTGCAGACAACGGTTCACCCCAACCTATACTATTCATGGACAACCAAGTCCAGCCATGGATTAAAGCCCACATGTTACAATTTTTTTTGTTTATTTTAGTTACAAAGTCGGTGGTCTATTTTACCACAACAACAAGCTAGATGCTATAACAATTTTTGCTTATTACATCTATATAATTTTAGTCATGGCGGCTCTGTACATAGCCATCCTTAGGATAGCAAGGCAGAACTTGGTTCCAACAAACTCTTGCAATTTTTTGTGTAATTTTTACAGTTCCAGTGAAGCTAGAGCTCAGCAGACTATGGTAGTGTTGGAACAACACGTAGCCACCTATTCTGGTTCCCCTCATGTGGTGGAAGAGGTGGCTACCATGTGTCATTGTATAGAAGACAAATGATATTAATATAAGTTTTCTCTTTTTATTTACAAAATAAAAACACATTAATGCAATTATTATATCAAAACACAATAAAAATAAATTAAAAAATCAATATTATTATAAAAAGTATTTGATTTTGAGATGACTAATTGAAAATTTGTAAAAAAAAAATTAATTAAAATATATACATATCAGTGCATTGTGTTCTTATGAAATCACTAAAAGGTGTATTTTTATGAGTTATACTCACCGATGCTAAAAATTGTGAGAAAGCATCGTTGTTTTAAATGACATAATATATGATTATATTTTTATCAGTTCAAAATATTTTGAAGTGAATGTTTACAATATGCATCAGTGCTTACGTAAACATAAAATGCACCAGTATGCACTGGTCCTTTTTATTTATGTGTACAGACTGTTTTATTTATGTGGAAGCACCAATGATATTTATTTATGTGGACATACCAGTGCTTTTATTTATGTATAAGAACTAGTTCTTTTAAGCACCGGTGTTTTTTTATTTATGTCTATGCACTGGTGCTTTCTATTTGAGTGGATGCACTAGTAAGTGATACTCAATACCACACCAATGTGTTTTAACAATATAAGCACCAACAAATAAACCCTCCGCTAAAACCTAGGTCTGACCAATTATTTTTAGTTATATGGAACATTTGTTAAAACCTTAGCTAAAACCTATGTTTCTAATAAAGAAGGTTGTAGTGGAGGTTTTTTTGAAAATTTTGCCAAATCTTGTAACACTAAAAACCTCCACTACAAAATGTTTTCCTTATAGTGGTGAAAGCTTTCAAGGGAGAGAATAGGATTTGAAAGGACATTAATACTACAGTTATCTTTAGCCATTAAAGATAATTTAGAGATTTCATTAGACATTATAGCCAAATTTGAATTGTCATTATAATTCTAAGAAAAATGAGATTCATCATTAGAAATAAATCACAAATTAAATGAAAAATGAAAAATTAGGATTAAAATAATTTGAATTAAAGAATGAATTAAAATTAAAAGAATTTGAATTAAAAGACAAATTATGATTAAAGGAATTAGAATTTAATGAAAAATTATAATTAAAATAATTAGCCTTCTCCTTGGAAATAGAATACAAATTAGGTTTAACAATGTTACCATTGGGGAAATCCGACTAAGAGAGAGAAGAGGGATTAGTTTGTAAAATGTGTGTAGATAGAAATTGGATTAATGTTTAGAGCAGACACTCTCGGTGATGAAGAGGATGATGATGAAGCTTTAGAGGGTTTGGACAAAGAGGAATTCAAAGGTTGGAAACTAGAACATGAATGAGAGGATAAGGAAATGGGAATGAGTGATGAAGAGGAAGTTTTAGAGGGTTTGGACAAAGAGGAATTCAAAGGTTGGAAACTAGAACATGAATGAGAGGATAAGGAAATGGTAATAGCTTTCTAGGTGGTTGAGGGAAAAAGGGAAGACTTAGAAATCAGTTGACTAGGTTGATGAGGATGAGGAGTGTAAAGCTTGGTAGTTGATTTATTAAATTTATGAATATTTTTTGACTTGGTTAATTCAAAGAAATTAGAAATTGTGTGATATGACTTTAGATCAATAATAGACCATATATCAAAAAAAATAATTGATAAGAGTTTAATAAATAATTGACAAGACTTTAAGATGGAGCTTAAAAACCTTACAAGATAAGTGGATGAGATCTAACCTTCTAAAGTGAATTTATGCACGAAGAATAACATTTCTATCTCTTGTAAAAGTGTGGTTGAGATCTGGCGTCCATTGATCTTGATGAATATGAGTAAATATACTCTCAACAATGTTTTATGAAAGTAACATCAACAACTTTTTGCACAATTTTAATTCTAAGTTTTTCAAAAATCCTAGTTTTCATAGAGTTTTAGAACATGAGTCTATATGTGTATAAAATTTTGAAAGTCCAACTTTTTTAAGATTTTCACTTTCACACGTATGACAAAGTTTTATGAATAACATGATCTAAAATCAATGAAAATGGTTATTAAATTATGGCTATACTTCTATTAAAAACAAAGTTTTATAACAACATGATCTAAAATAAATGAAAAATGCTATTAAATTATGCCTATACTTCTATTAACAAGGATAAGCTCGAATGCAGCTATAAACTTTCTCACATGGATTGTTCCGCGTTTCTTTTCTAGCCTTTTCCTTGCCACCTATCATGCCCCATGTTTCCTCCTTTGCGGCAGCCATGCATGCTTTATATGGACATGAAGACAATTGCAAGGCAAGCTAGTTGCAGTAAATTGCAGGCTCATGGATCTTGTAGAGAAGGAATCCCAGATACCTACAATACTGGATAACAGACATAGACATCATACGAAAGTTTTTATTTAAACAGTTAAATCTTTCGAGATTTTCAAGTACATGAAGATATTTCAGTGAAATTTTTCCATATTTTCAAGCACATGAAGATATTTCATGAACAACATGTCAAATATATACATGGAATCTTTAAGCTTGTTTTTTAGGGAGTAGGTTAACTCGGAGCAATTTTTCCTTCAGAGTTTAGTTTTTCAGGTAAAAAAATGGGTTTGAATTGGGCCAGATTTTCAAGGATAGTCTCAGTTTTGTATGAATCAAAGTTTCATGCATTTTAAAACCTTACTCCAAAGGTTTTGTCCCATTTTAAACTAACCCAGATGCATCGATCAGAATTCTAGATTGATCTAAAATTTAAAAGCTTATTTTTTTAAAAAGTTTCCGTTACATCGTGTTATATCTTTTTCCCTGTAAGTTTAACACTCTATGTTTGAAATTGAAAAGCTAAAAGAGCATAGTTCTAAATTAATTCAAATTATTAAAATTTCAATTACCAAGCATGTATATGGAAAAATTTAAATAATTACAAAATATTTGGTACATGATTACACAATTGATTAAATGCTAAATAACATTTACACAGCTTATTGAACTAAGTATAATACCAGATATACCAAAATACATATGAATCATAGTTCAGATTTTTTTTGTGCTCTCATAATAACTTCTTATTTGCAGATGAGGCCTAAATATACAACTTCAAATGTATTGTTGGGAAGGGATAGGTTTGCAGTAATTGTGAATCCGGGAGTCGATTATGCGTTCTTTTGGCCCTCGTAGTAATTCTCCATGAAATCAACAAAGAAGAAGCGTAGTTGAAATCTTTTCCTCATAATCTACAAGTAATTGTTCACAAACCCTCTTTGCATAAAACCATTTCCTGTGTACTTTGTACTGCAGTGAGTTTGTGAAACATAGAGATTGTATATAATTACAGAAACAGAATGGTGAAAAGGAAAACCATACACACATTCGTTTGGGCATGTGTGGGTAGTTAGGGTTTCATTTTACTTGATTATTGAATACTGCACAGTAAATTGGTTATCATAGTTTAAACATTCTAGAATTTTATTTTACTTATGCTGCACAGCAAGATGGTTTTATTTTACTTGATTATTGAATGCTGCACGGCAAGTTGGTTATAGTAGTTTAACATTTTATTTTGATATCGTATTCGTAATCTAGCAGCGACATGAATTGATAGTAAAATGCAAGAAATGGTTCATAGAATTGATAGTAAAATGCAAGAAATGGTTCATAAGCATTAATGCAAGAAATGGTTCTTCTTACTATGATTTTCCACCTCCTGCTCTTCGAGTGTTTCATACAGCGGACAATTTCTGGTCTCAGGGAGAAGCAGTGTAAGGATTCCACTGATGACAGCGAAGCCTCCGAAGGCCATGAAGGAAACCCACGAATGTGTTCCTCCCATAACAACGACCGCAGGAGCGACAGCAGCACCCGCCATTATCGCCTGCCTCAGCATTGACACGGCCGCGCTTCTCACATTCGTAGCAAACAGCTCCAAGCAGAATATAAACAATATATCAAACGCTATGCACGCTGCCGAGAATCCGATCGTTTCCATCGCCATCATCATCCAGCTATCCCTTGCAGAGAACTCGGAAATCAGGGCGCAGGCAGCGCAACAGAAACCGCACGTTATAGAAGAAATCGATACAAGGATTCGTCGATCGACTCTGGAAAGCAGAAGAGTTGCCACGAATATGACCGGGAACTCCATGAGAGCATTGAGAGCAGTGCTGATATACGGATTCACGTTCATATTCCTCACGTTAAGCGGCATGCCGTAGTAGATCAATCCGGCTCCGGCACCAGCGGCCGTTACGACCATCATTCTCCTTCGCGCCCACGGAACTCTTAAGACAGTGCTCCCCTCAGAAGCCGAACCGTTGTTTCCATCTGTAGTGGCTGAACTTATCCTAACGTTCTCCGGCAGACACTTAGCGTTGCGGGTAGCCATTTTTTTAAGGATGTCCAGAGCTTCGGCTTCTCTTTTTCTGATGACCAGCCATCTGGGAGACTCCCAGGCGAAAGGAAGAACGAGGCAGCAATAGGCAATGGACAATACAGAGATGGAGACGTACGCCATTCGCCAGGAAGATCTGGTAAGATATGCAATGCCAGGAAGCGAGAGGAAGCCCGCTGAGAAGAAGACAAATCCATACAGCCCGACCTGTCCTCTCCACTTGCTCCCCGTTGCTTCGGTTGAGAGCACTATGCTGCAGCTACCAATGCCTGCTCGGGCAAAGCCGCTGAGTAACCTGAGGGATGAGTATACCCAGAGGTTGGGAGATAGAGCTGTTAGAAATCCAGAGACCGAAATAATGCAACATGAGAGCATCAGCGTTCCTTTTCGGCCAATAGATTTATCTGCCAGAGGTCCCAACAATCCTGAACCTGTAATTCATTGGATCCAACGCAAAAAAATTGTTGACAATCACCCAAGATCTATAAAACACCACATGATATAAAAATGAAAAACAATCACCATGGCTTAGTTTTATTTAGGGATAAAATTCAACCCATTTAAAATGGCGTGGGCTAATTGGGAGCAATTTTTCCTGGTTAGTTATTTTTTTTTTTCAGGTGTAAGTTTTTAAATTTCTTACCAATCCAGAATTTTGATTGATTTTTTGAGTATTTAGGTTGATTTAAAATGGAGCAAAACTCTAAAGCAAAGTTTTGAAATACATGGAACTTTGATTTATGAAAAACTCGAATTACCTCTGAAAATCTGATAGGATTCAGACCCATTTTTTTGCCTAAAAATCTAATCTGTTTGCTCCTAAATTAACATACTCCATTTAAAATTAATCCAAAATAATAAATACATTTATTAACATCTAAAATATTTTGATTTGATTTTTACTCATAATACTCAAATGCATTTGATTGATGATGAAAGATTTTGATTCAAAAACTAAAGTCCTCTCATAACATTTCATATTATGGCATTTGCCAATTCACTTATCAATTGAAACAAAATGACATGAGAAAGGGTTATTTGTGTTAATTTTGATTTTTAATTCATAACCAAATATTTTTTTATTTTACAGACACGTTACATATTTTTAATTAAAAAACTGATTAATGTGAAAATAAGTATAAGCCTCTCTACTATGAAGGAAGGTAGGGTTGAAAAGAACTGTATACCTAGAATACATCCGACGAAGAAGAGCGAGGCAGGGATACCAGCCTTGAACTTGTCACGGCACATTAGACCCCATTCTGAAACGATGGACGATCCTCTCCCATCAACCCACTCCCAGAGGCTCCGATCCATTTTACACAAAGACGACTCTGGTGTGCACCAGGCTACGTCGTTTGGGGAATCTGGCGGCGTTTGAGAGGCTGTGCATCGCCATGAAGGCTGAGAATCTGTGAATATGGGAACGAGAGTGTGCATGCACTCAAAAGCCCATGCCAGAGACACCATCAGGACATGTAGTAGCTGAGCCGGGCCAAAACCCCCCACATGGTTGTCCAGAATTTGGTCAACAGAAAGATTGATCAACACATCGTGAGAACTTTCTTCAATCCCCGTCACTTGCTGATCCAAGGGCGAGGAAGAACAAGAGACTGAGAGCAGAGGTTGCTTCAGTGAGTCTGAAGGCTCCATGCTGCCCGTTATGGAAACCCGACGCGAGTTGCCTTGATAACGATCAAATTTATGCTCCCGTCAAACTTAAAAAATCATTAATCAAAGAGATCAACTGGTTGATCAAATCATGACCTGCGCTTGCAGAGATTCTTATCGAATTTAATAAGAAATCAAATTATATAGAATTGGATACGCCATTAATACACAAAACGACACCCACCACGGCGAACCTGAGGCGCCCCACAGGCGCCGTTGGATCTCTTATCCAACGACGCACCCTCAAACGTTTTGGAATACAGGAGAACTCTGTCGAATGCATACTTATTGCTACCCAGCACAACACGTGAATATGGAATTATTTTAGAACAGGAAAAGAAGAGGAAACTTATCTCAGAGAATCATGGTTGGAGTGTCAGTGCAGAAAGGGTGATAAAGGTGATTCATGCCTCAAAAGCATTTGATCGTGCGTTTGATCGTTATCTCCATACACAATTGAAATCTGAAAGTCACATGCGAAGATTTTTTTATATACATACCACGTGAGACTACAATAATGCGGTGCCTTATCTCAGAATGCTTATTGCAGTGCGAGTGTGCACAAGACGACCTGCGTGGTAAAGATCATGGTGGACTCAAGTATTTAATAATGATCAGCCATTCGTATGCCACTGAATTCGAGGTTTTACTCTACAAAAGAATTCTATAAATTGGAATAGGCTACCAAAGAATTCTATAAATTGGAATAGGTTAAAGATTTTTTTTCGGGGATATTTATCCCAGAAATTGTTGGATTCGTAGATTTAAGTTGGATTCGTAGATTTAAGTGATTGTTTCTGTAGAATCCGTGATTGTTTCTGTAGAATCCGAGTGTCCTGGGACTTTTTCAGCATGCTGAATCCATTTCTGCATTCATAAAGGAATTTTGAACAACAAAAAATAGTGATTGGCCTAAATTTATATTGCCTGACGAAAAAAGTCATTTAATAGAACAGCTAGCCAATGCCAATTGGAATTGCCAATAAATTAGTGGTTTTAATTAGGGGGGAATTTTGTGTAAGATATATTGTGAGTCCACACTTTCCATCCTAAATGTATAATTTGAGTATTAACTAAGAGTTTTCACTTAGTGAATTTGTGACATATAGTGAATTTGTGACATAGCATGTGCATTTGTAGCATATTAAAGAATACATCTAATTGCACTGATAAATAACTCTCAAAATCCTTTGTAAATCTCCCTCCCAATATATTTTCCATTTAAAAACCTATATTTTTACTAAATATCCATTTTTATACCTCTCAATATCTACAAACCTCTCTACCCCATATTCCCCCAATACCTAAAGTATATTGACTCTATTTTTGACAATTTTAAACCCCTTTATGAATGAAAATGACAAGATATTGATCAAAAAGGTGAAGCCCATGCTTTTGGAAGGCTCTTTGATCAAATCTTTATTGATTTGGATCCAAGTCCTATCCACCCTAGACCCTAGAAGTTTTAGAAACTTTTTTGTTGGGTGCTAATTGTTCGATTCTTATATGACTTTAGCTTGTTCATGTATAGACACTTTTAAACTTCCATCTCCTTTAAGGCCTCATGGGGTCTCCACTCAGTGAATTTGTGACATAGCATGTGCAATCATGAGATATTAAAAAATATCTCTAATTTCATTAGATATTGATAAATACCTCCCAAAATCCCTTTTTTGAAACCCCCCTCTCCCAATACATCTTTCCAATAAATAAATAAAACCCTATTTTTACTACATATCTCATATTTTAACCAAATACCATTTTTTATGCCCCCGAATACTAATAAACCCCATGGTAACCCATGTCCCGAGATTGATAAACATTTTTAAACCCCCTTTATGAATAAGCATCTCTGAGTGCAAGAACCTCCATTTTAATAACCTCCCATTTGAGATGCATGGCATGTTAAGATGATTTAAACCAAAAAATTAATACGAAAAACTCCAAGTGCAAAAATTTTGGGACAGGTATGTCATACACATTGTGATCTTGTGTTGGAGCATGTAATAATCATTGAGCAATAGCAACAAGGAATAAATGTTGAGAAATAGCAAGTAATAAATGAGTTGTGACAGGAAATAAATTCAAATCACTGGCAAAAAATGAATGCTAAGTGGCAGTATTTGGACAATTAATTTTTGGTGGTTTCTAACACGTAGAATTGAAAAACTATAAATGGTTTATGGTTTTGTTACATCTATTTATTAAGTGTTAGGGTTGGAGAAAAACTATGTAAGAGTTTTAACTTACTCTTATGTTGCCAAAATTTCTCTACAATCCTTATGTTGTTGTTGAATACTCTTGTTGAGAGTACAAATACTTTCTAATGTATTGTAACCATTTAGTTTCTAAATAATTCATTGAGTGTGCTTTCGAATGTGAGATTTGTTTCTCCTCGAAGGGTTTTCCCTCAAAAATCGTTGTGGAATGGTTTGTTATTTCTTTCATTTGTTTTCTGCTTACCATCTATGATTATTTGTTTAAATTTTTCTACACATTATTTTCTCATTGGTTAGTGGAGAAAGCATATTCTGAACCTATGATTCCTTTCATTTGGTATCAAAGCTTGATCACTTTGAATCCAAGATGACAAGGGACATGATTTTTGGATCAAATATTGGTTTGAGTGGGAGCTTGCATAGAAGGAAATATTGTCGCAGGGAAATGATGTACGCTGATCTAGATTATAAATGGAGAATTTTAATGGCACTAACTTTCATTTGTTGAAGCTCAGGATGGAGGATATTCTCGTAGATCAAGATCTATGGGTCAAAATATCTAGAAACAAACCTGTTGGTATAAAATATGAAGAGTGGGTGGTATTGGAAAGAAAGAAAATAAGCCTTATTAAGCTCTATTTAGTTGATTCAATATTGTCAAGAACATGTTTGCAGAAAATAATGCAACAACTCTCTAAAAGAAGTTGTGAGATTTGTATTAGGATAAATCCTTGGTTAGTAAAATGTTTCTACAAAAATGTTGTTTGGCTTGAGAATGGGTGTTTTTTATGAACCAAATTCCACAAAGAGCATAAGAATAAAGAGAATAAGTGGTTTAAGGAGTTTAAATCTCTCTTGGAAAATTAGAAGATTAAGAAGATTAAGATGTTGAACACAGATAATAGTGGTGAGTTTTTTTCTACGCATTTTAATAAGTGTTGTAAAGAGAAGGACATTGAATACATAAGACAACTCCATATACCACTCAATAGAATGGAGTTGCAAAATAGATTAATATAATGTTGATGAAGAGAGCTTGGCGTATGCTTAATGGAGTTGTCTTAGAGAATAAGTTATTGGCACAAACAATTGTTACTGCATGTTACTTGATTAATAGGTATCCCACATCAGCTTTCATGGATAAGAATCATATGGAGGTATGTGTTGGAGAGGAATTTTGGATAAGTTTTGGGATCTGCATCAAAAGGAAGTCGAAGGGAAAAAGGAAACTAAAAGATGGACCAGAGTGCACGGCAGGAGCAGACGCCTAGGAATGCGACAAAAGGATGTGCGACGAAGCATCACACAGAAGGAAGGAAACAATTATCAATCATGGGGGTTGGGGACATGTTGTCCACTTTTGTAATAGGTTTTGGGGACACTTTGTCCACTTTGGTAACAAGATTAAAGCCCTATCGATATGTATAAATATGTAAGAGGGGAAAATTATAGTGAACGGGAGGCAGAGAGAGAGTTATGGTGCATGTAAGTAGTGAATGTGTTTTGGATAAGGGAGTCAAATGAAGGAATAAATATGTAGTATGACTAAGGAGTGAACTCACACTGCAACAGAACTATTAGGCGGGTTTGGGAGGATGTTACTATTGCATATCTTATAGCACAGTGTGTAGTTATAAGAAATATATTAATGAATAATATAAGAAGCCAACCGTTGTGGACGCAGCCCAAGTTGGGTGAACCACATAAATATGTGTTATGATGTGTTTGCAATATATGCCATTTTCTGGTTTATGTTGAATATATGGATCACATATGATGTTGTAATGTTGCGCATAGATTATGCTTAATGATAAGGTAACTATTAATCTATGAGAACTATGCACATAATTAAAGGCCCGAATGATGCCTCACTTCCCCTCATCCTTGTAGAACCTTGGTTCCTGTAGGCCCTCTAGATGCCTCGGGTTAGAGTTCACTTTCTCTGTGGGTGATGTCAAAAAGGTTGATATCTAAGGGTTTTTTTAATATTTGAATGATTAACCCCGGGTCTACCCCTACGTGCCAACAAATGGTTATGTTTCCAGGAAATTTAATTGAGGGGAAGTTTTTGGAGGCCGAATAGAGAAGAAATTGAAGAATGGATGGAAAGGAAGCAACAAGGATTTGCAAAGATGATCAGGTACAACAACACATCCCTGCAACTATTGTAACTATTTTGTTTAGTCGTAGTCTAAACATTCTACTTAGATTTCTATTTCGATTTAGTATGCATCCAACTGTGCCAAAAATAACCATCATGTTGCGTATCATTGAATGTTGTGGCGGCTAGTGTATATATCATATATCGTAGGATGGCATATATCATAGGATTATCTTGGTATATATACCGGGATATATATGATGGTGTATATACCACATGTCGTAGCATTTAGGATATATCCGACAGTGTATATACCATCTGTCATAGCATTGAATGTTGCACAACAGGATGATTCTAATTATCATAGTTTAAACATTCTACTTTGATATTGTACTTGTAAGCTAGTAGCGACAATAAGTGATATAAAAATGCAAGAAAAGGTTCATAAGCATTGATGGACTGGACTCATCGTCTTGTTCTTCTTCTTACTATGACTCTCTTCTTCCACCTCCTTCTCTTCGAGTGTTTCATACAACGAGCAATTTCTGGTCTTAGGGAGAAGCAATGTAAGGATTCCAATGAGGACAGTGAAGCCTATGAAGTCCATGAAGGAAACCCATGAATGTGTTCCTCCCATAACAACAACCGCAGGAGCGACGGTAGCACCCGCCATTATCGCTCGCCTCAACATTGACACGACTGCCCTTCTAACATTCATAGCAAATGGCTCCAATAAGAATATAAACAATATATCAATATCTACAAACCCCTCTACCTCATATTCCCCTAATACCTATAGTATATTGACTCTATTTTTGACAATTTTAAACCCCTTTATGAATCAACATGATAAGATATTGGTCAACAAGGTGAAACCCGATACTTTTGGAAGGCTCTTTGAGCAAATATTTATTGATTTAGATCCAAGTCCTAATCACCCTAGACCCTAGACAGATCTTTGGGAGAGTAGTTTTTCTTGTTGGTATGTTTTAGAACCTTTTTTGTTGGGTGCTAATTGTTTGATTATTATACGGCTTTAGTTTGTTCATGTCTTGTCACTTTTGAACTTCCATCTTCTTAAAGGCCTCATGGGGTCTGTTAGTCTCTAACTTTGTTTTTGATTAAGTGAGTTTTCCCTAACCCTTAATCCTCACTGCTTATGTTTTGTTGCCTAAAACTTGGTTTTTACCCCTTGGCTTGATTTGTCATTCTTTGCAATTTTTGCACTTTTAAATGATTTTCTTAAGTTTTTAAAGGTTTAGGATTTGATTTGATGAAATTTGTCACATCACTTGTCTATTCATTTTTTTAATTTCAAATTTTTTGCGAAGTCATGAATGGCGCTACACGAATAACGCTATTCCTACAGTGCCAATGATAATCATGTTTTTACATGCGCCAGCTCACCCTGATCACATCGTAATTGCGCAAATCATGATAAGAGGATCTGCATGCCTCTCCATGATCTCTTCTCGATTTGATACTGTAATTATAGCCATCATATGTGAGGGATCAAGTTGTACTAGCCTGACCTACATAAAATCAAACACGTTTTGATATTATTAATAGAAACTATCACCTTCTACTCTATTGTATCGGGTATTCTATGCAAAGATTGAATTGGAAATAGAAGAGATTTTTAGCTTCTAACAGTTCACAGATTTTAAAATTCTCAGTATCAAACCCTGTAGATCTGTTCACAGGACTATATCAGCAGCATGGCACCAAAGAAGAGTGGACATATTATTAGATTTGAACCAAAAGGCACAGAATTAATTGAAGCATAACCCCAAATGGTGCATAGGTTTAAGGATGCAGTTTGGTTTGAGTTTCTCACAACTTTCCAGGGACACGATGAACAAATCTTAATGATTTTCGCACAGAACTTTGATGGATTTGAAGTTGTAATTGGGAAATTACTGATGATGGTGATTGAGCATTCAATTGCAAGAGCATGTAAATTGCCAATTGGAGGAGAAACTCCACTAGAGATGTCAATAAATTCAGATTAAATTCTAAGGCCATGTTTGATCCATCTATTTAAAAAGAGGATCTTATAATCATTGAGGATAATTCTGAAGATTCTAAAATAGGCATCAAGAAACAGATAGAGACACCTTCTTTGCACAGGAATAAGAAAGAAGCTGAAAACTCAGGAAAGACACAAGGAAAAGGAAAACATGTTGCTCAATATTCCAGGAGACCTATGACAAGAGCAACCACTAGATCATCAAAATATGAAGCTTTGTTCAAAAGTACAGGTGAGGTTTTTGATGACAAAGATTATCATTCTACAGATCCATATCAGATTCCAGAGCTGCCACAGACCAGAGATTCTGACAATACTGATGATGAATTTCATAGCTTCGGATTATCTTCTAGATACTAGATCAAATTAAGAAAACCTCAGGATTCTATAGACCTGAATCAACCTGCACCTATAGATGAATTCCCGGAGTTTAAAGTTAAAGTTAGAAGTGAAAAGGACAATATTAAGAAGCTACAGGAAATACTTTGTTTTTTATCTGTTTCAATCTTTATACTCAAGAGAGGTTTTAGAACAGTGGGAGATGAATTTGTTGAAACCAAAAGAGGTTTTTGTTGGAAACGGGCCCCTTCAAAAAAACCTCTCTCGGTTTTTACACAACTATCACTGCTTAATAGATACAAAGATATTGTTGGACCATATTTTTCAGGAATTTGCCAGATTTATTTTCCTTAAAAATCTTATGGACAAAAGTTGACAAGCCACCTCATCAATTCAACTTGGAGATCAGATTTGATATTCTCCTTGATTATTTGAAACAAGAAACTAAATATAGATGAGGAGGTTTTCAGATCCATTTCTTTTGGATCTTAATAATTATGTATTGTTTCTATATAAACTCTATAGAAGGAGAAGTAAGGGTTGAAAAGTTGGATACTCAAGGACCTGTTTTGAACTCTTTGTAAGACATATTTATTCTACCTTGATACTTAATGGCAAAGACATGTTGATGGTCAGACTTTCTCTTCTTTCATGTTCTTTTTATTTTCTTTCTTGAGATCATTTTTCAATTGCAATGCATTTTTTTCTTGGTCTTAATTAATGCAGTGAAGATTTTGTTGTTATTATTATTATCAAGATTTGATTTACAAGAACATGTTCTTATTTATAAATTACATTTTGAGATAAGAAATCCATATGGGGTTAACAAATTGAAGACTTCCATATTTCCTCTCTTTATTTTCCTTATTTATCTTATCTATTTATGTGGCTACCCTTTAAAAAACAGTGGAATATCTCTTGTCTTTATTCTTAACTTCATGTTTACCTTGAAACCTTTAACCAGCTTTCAACCGCCCTTTTAAAAAACCAATTCATAAAACTCCTTAAAATATTATTGCAATAACCTGATGATGCCCTAGCTTGCCCTCTCACAGTCAAGTGCAGCTTAAGGGACTGACATATTTTGACGTCGTTGTCGGGGACAGAGACACGAAGTATTTATCCCTGGGAGAACGACAATGATCAGTTCTAGCTCTTAATGGTGAACAAGAGTTGGATACTTTTATGACTGTATCATTCACCTGGCGACTCCATGAAGGAAGAATCCATTGACAACTCCACTGATCCAAGATGTCAAAGGCTATGGAAGCCATTTTGTCTTGTAGGTTTTCTCCATTTGATTTCTCTGGTATTCCTGGTTTTCCAAATGTTGTGCCTACTATGCATGAATGGGGAGACTACCTTCTGAGGTTCAGAGGAGATGATCGTGATCATCCTGCACAACACTTGATTGATTTTCATCAATACATGGACCAGCTTGATATTCATCATGAAGATGTATTGTTGAAGATGTTTATGTACTCCTTGGAAGGAGAGGCGAGACAATGGTACAGATCTCTTCCTGCTTCCAACATTTCTTCTTTAAGAGAATTTCATGTTGCATTCAATGAACAATGTAAATGGTATTTTTTAACTGAGCTTCTTCTAGTAGATTGTTGTGAGCAATGTAAATCGGGATATTATTCTCAAGAAATTGATTCATCTAGCAATACAATTGAAGAGGATGATTACATCGAGGAAGAGGAAGAAGATTCATTATCAGTCATATATTCTTCTAAATCTGTACTACAACAGAAATATTTCCAACATTGTGATCTTGAAATTCATAGCAATGATACTTTAGATGCATTTAGTATAAATCTGAATGTTTCTAATAGTAGTGACTATGATACAGATGTTGTTCCTAATCTATTTGAATATCGGTTGTTGACTGGAGATATGCTTGTTGAAGACCATATTGTAGATGAGAAAGAAAAACCAACAGTTGCAAATATATTTGATGTTGTTTCATATGCATCTTATGGTCAAAATTCTAATGATGATCAAGCAACATATATACGCTCATTTTTTCAATATGATCGTGAAGTAGAGGTCCTTGGTTTTCAGATTTCAGAAAATTTTTCAAATCAACCTTTATTTGATGAGTATGATGATGATCTTGAAGTCATGGATCCAGATGTTGATGATATGACAAATTCTAACCAGCAAATTCATGAAGGCATTCAATCCATCGTCCATGAAGAGTCAGATTCGATGTATGATAGTTATGCATCTGAAGGTAGCATGGAAGATAAGGATCAACCTCTTGATTCTCATGATGATAATGTTGTTTTGAACAATGTTATCCAAGAAGCATATGAGCAGGTTCCAGATGCTTTTGATAAAAACCAATGATCTTCAAATGAATTATGCTCTCATAAATGAAGCAGAAATCATAGAGAAACAATATGGCTTCTTCTATCAACTAGATATGCAGTACCATTGGTAGGATACTATGGCTCTCTACATGGAGTTCGTGTTTCTAGAGGTTCAAAATTTTGCAACGTGTGTAATTAAAGCAAATTACAGCTGTAAGTACGAGCTGCCCATTCATTTTTTGCTGGAAAAATATCAGTTTTTCTACATTTTCTTATTTACTTGCAAGGAAGAAGACCCTCTTGGAAGTGAAATCATTTCATGGTTGCATTGGAAATTCTCCTACACATGATCAACATGATTTCAGCATGAAATTAGAGTAGAATGGTTGAATAAGCTTGCATCCAAGCAATTTGTTTTCAGTATGCAAGAATAAGGACTCCATATCCCAATGGAAAGACTACTTGCAGTTTTGTGGTTGTTATTTTTGAGCTCAAACAAAGACTCCATATACCCAATGGAATTGTTTTTACACAATTTGTGTTTTAAATAAAGGATGACAGAACAAGGAAATCAGAGAATCAGAAGCAAGGTAAAGGCATTGGTATGCAGATCTTAAAGTTTCCTCATGAAACTTTACCCCCAGAAGGAGCTAGCATTAGTCTCTAACTTTGTTTTTTATTAAGTGAGTTGCCCCTAACCCTCAATCCTCATTGCTTATGTTTTGTTGCCCGAAACTTGGTTTTTACCCCTTGGTTTGATTTGTCATTCTTTGCAATTTTTGCACTTTTAAATGATTTTCTTAAGTTTTTAAAGGTTTAGGATTTGATTTGATGAAATTTATCACATCACTTGTCTATTCATTTTTGAAATTTCAATTTTTTTTCCAAGTGATGAATGGCGCTATAGGAATATCGCTATTCCTGCAGTGCCAAGGATAATCATGTTTTTACATGCGCCATCTCACCTCGATCACATCATAATTGCACAACTCATGATAAGAGGATATGCATGCCTCTCCACAATATCTTCTCAAGTTGATACTGCAATTCTAACCATCATATGAAAGGGATCAAGTTGTACTAGCCTGACTCGCATCAAATCAAACATGTTTTGATGTTATTAATAGAAGCTATCACCTTCTACTCTAATGTATCGAGTATTTTGTGCAGAGATTGAATTGGAAACATAAGAGATTTTCAGTTTCTAACAGTTCACAGGTTTTAAAATTCTCAGTATCAAACCCCGTAGATCTGTTCACAGGACTATATTAGCAGCATGGCACCGAAGAAGAGTGGGCAGATTATTAGATTGGAACTAGATGGCACATAATTAATTGAAGCATACCCCCAAATGACGCGGAGGTTTAAATATGTAGGTTGGTTTGAGTTTCTCACAAATTTTCAGGCACACGATGAACAAATATCAATGATTTTCGCACAGAACCTTGATGGATTTGAAGTTGTAATTGGGAAATTACTGATGATGGTGACTGAGCATTCAATTGCAAGAGCCTGTAAATTGTCGATTGGAGGAGAAACTCCACTAGAGTTGTCAATAAATTCAAATTAAATTCTAAGGCCATGTTTGATCCATCTATT
>ML805996.1:35510-57684 GCA_009831015.1 Picea engelmannii | reverse complement strand
CATCTATTTATTAAGTGTTAGGGTTGGAGAAAAACTATGTAAGAGTTTTAACTTACTCTTATGTTGCCAAAATTTCTCTACAATCCTTATGTTGTTGTTGAATACTCTTGTTGAGAGTACAAATACTTTCTAATGTATTGTAACCATTTAGTTTCTAAATAATTCATTGAGTGTGCTTTCGAATGTGAGATTTGTTTCTCCTCGAAGGGTTTTCCCTCAAAAATCGTTGTGGAATGGTTTGTTATTTCTTTCATTTGTTTTCTGCTTACCATCTATGATTATTTGTTTAAATTTTTCTACACATTATTTTCTCATTGGTTAGTGGAGAAAGCATATTCTGAACCTATGATTCCTTTCATTTGGTATCAAAGCTTGATCACTTTGAATCCAAGATGACAAGGGACATGATTTTTGGATCAAATATTGGTTTGAGTGGGAGCTTGCATAGAAGGAAATATTGTCGCAGGGAAATGATGTACGCTGATCTAGATTATAAATGGAGAATTTTAATGGCACTAACTTTCATTTGTTGAAGCTCAGGATGGAGGATATTCTCGTAGATCAAGATCTATGGGTCAAAATATCTAGAAACAAACCTGTTGGTATAAAATATGAAGAGTGGGTGGTATTGGAAAGAAAGAAAATAAGCCTTATTAAGCTCTATTTAGTTGATTCAATATTGTCAAGAACATGTTTGCAGAAAATAATGCAACAACTCTCTAAAAGAAGTTGTGAGATTTGTATTAGGATAAATCCTTGGTTAGTAAAATGTTTCTACAAAAATGTTGTTTGGCTTGAGAATGGGTGTTTTTTATGAACCAAATTCCACAAAGAGCATAAGAATAAAGAGAATAAGTGGTTTAAGGAGTTTAAATCTCTCTTGGAAAATTAGAAGATTAAGAAGATTAAGATGTTGAACACAGATAATAGTGGTGAGTTTTTTTCTACGCATTTTAATAAGTGTTGTAAAGAGAAGGACATTGAATACATAAGACAACTCCATATACCACTCAATAGAATGGAGTTGCAAAATAGATTAATATAATGTTGATGAAGAGAGCTTGGCGTATGCTTAATGGAGTTGTCTTAGAGAATAAGTTATTGGCACAAACAATTGTTACTGCATGTTACTTGATTAATAGGTATCCCACATCAGCTTTCATGGATAAGAATCATATGGAGGTATGTGTTGGAGAGGAATTTTGGATAAGTTTTGGGATCTGCATCAAAAGGAAGTCGAAGGGAAAAAGGAAACTAAAAGATGGACCAGAGTGCACGGCAGGAGCAGACGCCTAGGAATGCGACAAAAGGATGTGCGACGAAGCATCACACAGAAGGAAGGAAACAATTATCAATCATGGGGGTTGGGGACATGTTGTCCACTTTTGTAATAGGTTTTGGGGACACTTTGTCCACTTTGGTAACAAGATTAAAGCCCTATCGATATGTATAAATATGTAAGAGGGGAAAATTATAGTGAACGGGAGGCAGAGAGAGAGTTATGGTGCATGTAAGTAGTGAATGTGTTTTGGATAAGGGAGTCAAATGAAGGAATAAATATGTAGTATGACTAAGGAGTGAACTCACACTGCAACAGAACTATTAGGCGGGTTTGGGAGGATGTTACTATTGCATATCTTATAGCACAGTGTGTAGTTATAAGAAATATATTAATGAATAATATAAGAAGCCAACCGTTGTGGACGCAGCCCAAGTTGGGTGAACCACATAAATATGTGTTATGATGTGTTTGCAATATATGCCATTTTCTGGTTTATGTTGAATATATGGATCACATATGATGTTGTAATGTTGCGCATAGATTATGCTTAATGATAAGGTAACTATTAATCTATGAGAACTATGCACATAATTAAAGGCCCGAATGATGCCTCACTTCCCCTCATCCTTGTAGAACCTTGGTTCCTGTAGGCCCTCTAGATGCCTCGGGTTAGAGTTCACTTTCTCTGTGGGTGATGTCAAAAAGGTTGATATCTAAGGGTTTTTTTAATATTTGAATGATTAACCCCGGGTCTACCCCTACGTGCCAACAAATGGTTATGTTTCCAGGAAATTTAATTGAGGGGAAGTTTTTGGAGGCCGAATAGAGAAGAAATTGAAGAATGGATGGAAAGGAAGCAACAAGGATTTGCAAAGATGATCAGGTACAACAACACATCCCTGCAACTATTGTAACTATTTTGTTTAGTCGTAGTCTAAACATTCTACTTAGATTTCTATTTCGATTTAGTATGCATCCAACTGTGCCAAAAATAACCATCATGTTGCGTATCATTGAATGTTGTGGCGGCTAGTGTATATATCATATATCGTAGGATGGCATATATCATAGGATTATCTTGGTATATATACCGGGATATATATGATGGTGTATATACCACATGTCGTAGCATTTAGGATATATCCGACAGTGTATATACCATCTGTCATAGCATTGAATGTTGCACAACAGGATGATTCTAATTATCATAGTTTAAACATTCTACTTTGATATTGTACTTGTAAGCTAGTAGCGACAATAAGTGATATAAAAATGCAAGAAAAGGTTCATAAGCATTGATGGACTGGACTCATCGTCTTGTTCTTCTTCTTACTATGACTCTCTTCTTCCACCTCCTTCTCTTCGAGTGTTTCATACAACGAGCAATTTCTGGTCTTAGGGAGAAGCAATGTAAGGATTCCAATGAGGACAGTGAAGCCTATGAAGTCCATGAAGGAAACCCATGAATGTGTTCCTCCCATAACAACAACCGCAGGAGCGACGGTAGCACCCGCCATTATCGCTCGCCTCAACATTGACACGACTGCCCTTCTAACATTCATAGCAAATGGCTCCAATAAGAATATAAACAATATATCAATATCTACAAACCCCTCTACCTCATATTCCCCTAATACCTATAGTATATTGACTCTATTTTTGACAATTTTAAACCCCTTTATGAATCAACATGATAAGATATTGGTCAACAAGGTGAAACCCGATACTTTTGGAAGGCTCTTTGAGCAAATATTTATTGATTTAGATCCAAGTCCTAATCACCCTAGACCCTAGACAGATCTTTGGGAGAGTAGTTTTTCTTGTTGGTATGTTTTAGAACCTTTTTTGTTGGGTGCTAATTGTTTGATTATTATACGGCTTTAGTTTGTTCATGTCTTGTCACTTTTGAACTTCCATCTTCTTAAAGGCCTCATGGGGTCTGTTAGTCTCTAACTTTGTTTTTGATTAAGTGAGTTTTCCCTAACCCTTAATCCTCACTGCTTATGTTTTGTTGCCTAAAACTTGGTTTTTACCCCTTGGCTTGATTTGTCATTCTTTGCAATTTTTGCACTTTTAAATGATTTTCTTAAGTTTTTAAAGGTTTAGGATTTGATTTGATGAAATTTGTCACATCACTTGTCTATTCATTTTTTTAATTTCAAATTTTTTGCGAAGTCATGAATGGCGCTACACGAATAACGCTATTCCTACAGTGCCAATGATAATCATGTTTTTACATGCGCCAGCTCACCCTGATCACATCGTAATTGCGCAAATCATGATAAGAGGATCTGCATGCCTCTCCATGATCTCTTCTCGATTTGATACTGTAATTATAGCCATCATATGTGAGGGATCAAGTTGTACTAGCCTGACCTACATAAAATCAAACACGTTTTGATATTATTAATAGAAACTATCACCTTCTACTCTATTGTATCGGGTATTCTATGCAAAGATTGAATTGGAAATAGAAGAGATTTTTAGCTTCTAACAGTTCACAGATTTTAAAATTCTCAGTATCAAACCCTGTAGATCTGTTCACAGGACTATATCAGCAGCATGGCACCAAAGAAGAGTGGACATATTATTAGATTTGAACCAAAAGGCACAGAATTAATTGAAGCATAACCCCAAATGGTGCATAGGTTTAAGGATGCAGTTTGGTTTGAGTTTCTCACAACTTTCCAGGGACACGATGAACAAATCTTAATGATTTTCGCACAGAACTTTGATGGATTTGAAGTTGTAATTGGGAAATTACTGATGATGGTGATTGAGCATTCAATTGCAAGAGCATGTAAATTGCCAATTGGAGGAGAAACTCCACTAGAGATGTCAATAAATTCAGATTAAATTCTAAGGCCATGTTTGATCCATCTATTTAAAAAGAGGATCTTATAATCATTGAGGATAATTCTGAAGATTCTAAAATAGGCATCAAGAAACAGATAGAGACACCTTCTTTGCACAGGAATAAGAAAGAAGCTGAAAACTCAGGAAAGACACAAGGAAAAGGAAAACATGTTGCTCAATATTCCAGGAGACCTATGACAAGAGCAACCACTAGATCATCAAAATATGAAGCTTTGTTCAAAAGTACAGGTGAGGTTTTTGATGACAAAGATTATCATTCTACAGATCCATATCAGATTCCAGAGCTGCCACAGACCAGAGATTCTGACAATACTGATGATGAATTTCATAGCTTCGGATTATCTTCTAGATACTAGATCAAATTAAGAAAACCTCAGGATTCTATAGACCTGAATCAACCTGCACCTATAGATGAATTCCCGGAGTTTAAAGTTAAAGTTAGAAGTGAAAAGGACAATATTAAGAAGCTACAGGAAATACTTTGTTTTTTATCTGTTTCAATCTTTATACTCAAGAGAGGTTTTAGAACAGTGGGAGATGAATTTGTTGAAACCAAAAGAGGTTTTTGTTGGAAACGGGCCCCTTCAAAAAAACCTCTCTCGGTTTTTACACAACTATCACTGCTTAATAGATACAAAGATATTGTTGGACCATATTTTTCAGGAATTTGCCAGATTTATTTTCCTTAAAAATCTTATGGACAAAAGTTGACAAGCCACCTCATCAATTCAACTTGGAGATCAGATTTGATATTCTCCTTGATTATTTGAAACAAGAAACTAAATATAGATGAGGAGGTTTTCAGATCCATTTCTTTTGGATCTTAATAATTATGTATTGTTTCTATATAAACTCTATAGAAGGAGAAGTAAGGGTTGAAAAGTTGGATACTCAAGGACCTGTTTTGAACTCTTTGTAAGACATATTTATTCTACCTTGATACTTAATGGCAAAGACATGTTGATGGTCAGACTTTCTCTTCTTTCATGTTCTTTTTATTTTCTTTCTTGAGATCATTTTTCAATTGCAATGCATTTTTTTCTTGGTCTTAATTAATGCAGTGAAGATTTTGTTGTTATTATTATTATCAAGATTTGATTTACAAGAACATGTTCTTATTTATAAATTACATTTTGAGATAAGAAATCCATATGGGGTTAACAAATTGAAGACTTCCATATTTCCTCTCTTTATTTTCCTTATTTATCTTATCTATTTATGTGGCTACCCTTTAAAAAACAGTGGAATATCTCTTGTCTTTATTCTTAACTTCATGTTTACCTTGAAACCTTTAACCAGCTTTCAACCGCCCTTTTAAAAAACCAATTCATAAAACTCCTTAAAATATTATTGCAATAACCTGATGATGCCCTAGCTTGCCCTCTCACAGTCAAGTGCAGCTTAAGGGACTGACATATTTTGACGTCGTTGTCGGGGACAGAGACACGAAGTATTTATCCCTGGGAGAACGACAATGATCAGTTCTAGCTCTTAATGGTGAACAAGAGTTGGATACTTTTATGACTGTATCATTCACCTGGCGACTCCATGAAGGAAGAATCCATTGACAACTCCACTGATCCAAGATGTCAAAGGCTATGGAAGCCATTTTGTCTTGTAGGTTTTCTCCATTTGATTTCTCTGGTATTCCTGGTTTTCCAAATGTTGTGCCTACTATGCATGAATGGGGAGACTACCTTCTGAGGTTCAGAGGAGATGATCGTGATCATCCTGCACAACACTTGATTGATTTTCATCAATACATGGACCAGCTTGATATTCATCATGAAGATGTATTGTTGAAGATGTTTATGTACTCCTTGGAAGGAGAGGCGAGACAATGGTACAGATCTCTTCCTGCTTCCAACATTTCTTCTTTAAGAGAATTTCATGTTGCATTCAATGAACAATGTAAATGGTATTTTTTAACTGAGCTTCTTCTAGTAGATTGTTGTGAGCAATGTAAATCGGGATATTATTCTCAAGAAATTGATTCATCTAGCAATACAATTGAAGAGGATGATTACATCGAGGAAGAGGAAGAAGATTCATTATCAGTCATATATTCTTCTAAATCTGTACTACAACAGAAATATTTCCAACATTGTGATCTTGAAATTCATAGCAATGATACTTTAGATGCATTTAGTATAAATCTGAATGTTTCTAATAGTAGTGACTATGATACAGATGTTGTTCCTAATCTATTTGAATATCGGTTGTTGACTGGAGATATGCTTGTTGAAGACCATATTGTAGATGAGAAAGAAAAACCAACAGTTGCAAATATATTTGATGTTGTTTCATATGCATCTTATGGTCAAAATTCTAATGATGATCAAGCAACATATATACGCTCATTTTTTCAATATGATCGTGAAGTAGAGGTCCTTGGTTTTCAGATTTCAGAAAATTTTTCAAATCAACCTTTATTTGATGAGTATGATGATGATCTTGAAGTCATGGATCCAGATGTTGATGATATGACAAATTCTAACCAGCAAATTCATGAAGGCATTCAATCCATCGTCCATGAAGAGTCAGATTCGATGTATGATAGTTATGCATCTGAAGGTAGCATGGAAGATAAGGATCAACCTCTTGATTCTCATGATGATAATGTTGTTTTGAACAATGTTATCCAAGAAGCATATGAGCAGGTTCCAGATGCTTTTGATAAAAACCAATGATCTTCAAATGAATTATGCTCTCATAAATGAAGCAGAAATCATAGAGAAACAATATGGCTTCTTCTATCAACTAGATATGCAGTACCATTGGTAGGATACTATGGCTCTCTACATGGAGTTCGTGTTTCTAGAGGTTCAAAATTTTGCAACGTGTGTAATTAAAGCAAATTACAGCTGTAAGTACGAGCTGCCCATTCATTTTTTGCTGGAAAAATATCAGTTTTTCTACATTTTCTTATTTACTTGCAAGGAAGAAGACCCTCTTGGAAGTGAAATCATTTCATGGTTGCATTGGAAATTCTCCTACACATGATCAACATGATTTCAGCATGAAATTAGAGTAGAATGGTTGAATAAGCTTGCATCCAAGCAATTTGTTTTCAGTATGCAAGAATAAGGACTCCATATCCCAATGGAAAGACTACTTGCAGTTTTGTGGTTGTTATTTTTGAGCTCAAACAAAGACTCCATATACCCAATGGAATTGTTTTTACACAATTTGTGTTTTAAATAAAGGATGACAGAACAAGGAAATCAGAGAATCAGAAGCAAGGTAAAGGCATTGGTATGCAGATCTTAAAGTTTCCTCATGAAACTTTACCCCCAGAAGGAGCTAGCATTAGTCTCTAACTTTGTTTTTTATTAAGTGAGTTGCCCCTAACCCTCAATCCTCATTGCTTATGTTTTGTTGCCCGAAACTTGGTTTTTACCCCTTGGTTTGATTTGTCATTCTTTGCAATTTTTGCACTTTTAAATGATTTTCTTAAGTTTTTAAAGGTTTAGGATTTGATTTGATGAAATTTATCACATCACTTGTCTATTCATTTTTGAAATTTCAATTTTTTTTCCAAGTGATGAATGGCGCTATAGGAATATCGCTATTCCTGCAGTGCCAAGGATAATCATGTTTTTACATGCGCCATCTCACCTCGATCACATCATAATTGCACAACTCATGATAAGAGGATATGCATGCCTCTCCACAATATCTTCTCAAGTTGATACTGCAATTCTAACCATCATATGAAAGGGATCAAGTTGTACTAGCCTGACTCGCATCAAATCAAACATGTTTTGATGTTATTAATAGAAGCTATCACCTTCTACTCTAATGTATCGAGTATTTTGTGCAGAGATTGAATTGGAAACATAAGAGATTTTCAGTTTCTAACAGTTCACAGGTTTTAAAATTCTCAGTATCAAACCCCGTAGATCTGTTCACAGGACTATATTAGCAGCATGGCACCGAAGAAGAGTGGGCAGATTATTAGATTGGAACTAGATGGCACATAATTAATTGAAGCATACCCCCAAATGACGCGGAGGTTTAAATATGTAGGTTGGTTTGAGTTTCTCACAAATTTTCAGGCACACGATGAACAAATATCAATGATTTTCGCACAGAACCTTGATGGATTTGAAGTTGTAATTGGGAAATTACTGATGATGGTGACTGAGCATTCAATTGCAAGAGCCTGTAAATTGTCGATTGGAGGAGAAACTCCACTAGAGTTGTCAATAAATTCAAATTAAATTCTAAGGCCATGTTTGATCCATCTATTAAAAAAGAGGATCTTATAATCACTGAGGATAATTATGAAGATTCTAAAACATGCATCAAGAAACAGATAGAGACACCTTATTTTCACAAGAATAAGAAAGAAGCTGAAAACTCGAGAAAGACACAAGGAAAAGGAAAACATGTTGATCAATATTCCAGGAGACCTATGACAAGAGAAACCAATAAATCATCAAAATATGAAGTTGTGTTTAAAAGTATAGGTGGGGTTTCTGATGACAAAGATTATCATTCCGCAGATCCATATCAAATTCCATAGCTGCCAAAGACCAGAGATTCAGAAAATACTAATGATGAATTTCATAGCTCTGGATTATCTTCTAGATACCAGATCAAATTAAAAAAACCTCAAGATGCTATAGAACTGAACCAACCTACACCTATAGAGGAATTCCCAGAGTTTAAAGTTAAAGTTAGAAGTGAAAAGGACAAGATTAAGAAGCTACAAGAAATACTATGTTTTTTACATGTTTTAGTCTGTATACTCAAGAGAGGTTTTAGAACAGTTGGAGATGAATTCGTTGAAACCAAAAGATGTTTTTTTTGGGAACGAGCCCCTTAAAAAAAAAATCTCTCATTTTTTACACATCTATCACCGTTTGAGAGATACAAAGAGATTGTTGGACCCTATTTTTCAGGAATTTGCTAGATTTATTTTCCTAAAAACTCTCATGGACAACAGTTGACAAGCCACCTCATCAATTTGACTTGGAGATCATATTTGATATTCTCCTTGATTATTTGAAACAAGAAACTAAATATAGATGAAGAGGTTTTTAGATCCATTTCTTTTGGATCTTGATAATTATGTACTATTTCTATATAAACTCTGTAGAAGGAGAAGTAAGGATCGAAAAGTTGGATACTCAGGGACCTATTTTGAACTCTTTGTAAGACAGATTTATTCTACCTTGATACTTAATGGAAAAAACATGTTGATGGTCATACTTTCTCTTTTTTCATGTTCTTTTTCTTTTCTTGCTTGAGATCATTTTTCAATTGCAATGCATTGTTTTCTTGGTCTTAATTAATGCAGTGAAGATTTTGTTGTTATTATTATTATCAAGATTTGATTTACAAGCACATTTTCTTGTTTTTGAATTACATTTTGAGATAAGAAATCCATATGGGGTTAACAAACTAAAGAATTCCATATTTCCTCTCTTTATTTTCCTTATTTATTTGATCTATTTATGTGGCTACCCTTTAACAAATCAGTGGAATATCTCTTGGCTTTATTCTGAACTTCATGTTCACATTGAAACCTTGAACCATCTTTCAACCACCCTTTTAAAAAACCAATTCATAAAACCCCTTAAAATATTATTTCAATAACATGATGATTCCCTAGCTTGCCCTCTCACAATAAAGTGCAACTTGAGGGACTAACAGGGTATCCACTCAGTGAACTTGTGACATAGCATGTGCATTCATGAGATATTAAAACATATCTCTAATTTCAGTAGATATTGATAATACCTCCCAAAATCCTTTTTTTGAAACCCCGCTCCCAATACATCTTTCCAATAAATAAATAAAACCCTATTTTTACTACATATCTCATATTTTTAACAAATACCCTTTTTTTATGTCCCAAAATACCAATAAACCCCATGTTAATCTGCATCCCCATATTGATTTTGTTTTTCACATTTTTAAACCCCCCTTTATAAATAAACATAATAAGATATTGTTGAACAAGGTGAAACCCCCATGGTCTTAACCCTTACATAATAAAATAAAAAATATACTGCCAAAATCTCTGAGTGTAAGAGCCTCCATTTTAATAACCTCCCATTTGCGGTGCATGGCATGTTAAGTTGTTTTAAAACAAAAAATTAATACTAAAAACTCTAAGTGCAAAAATGTTGGGACACGTATGTCATACACATTGTGATCTTGTGGTGGAGCAGGTAATAATCATTGAGAAATAGCAAGGAATAAACGCTGAGAAATAGCAGGGAATAATTGAGTTGTGGCAGGAAATAAATTAAAAACACTAGTAGAAAATGAATGCTAAGTGGTAGTATTTGGATAATTAAATATTGGTGGTTTCTAGCATGTAGAATTGAAAAACTATAAATGGTTTATGGTTTTGTTTCATCTATTTATAAAGTGTTAGGGTTGGAGAAAATCTATGTAAGAGTTTTAACTTACTCTTATGTTACCAAAATTTCTCTAGAATCATTATGTTGTTGTTGAATACTCAGGTTGAGAGTACAAAGACTTTCTAATGTATTGTAACCATTTAGTTTCTAAATAATTCATTGAGTATGCTTTAGAATGTGATATTTTTTATCCTCAAAGGGTTTTCCCTCAAAAATCGTTATGGAATGGTTTGTTATTTCTTTGATTTGTTTTCCGCATACCATCTATGATTGTTTGTTTAAATTTTTATACACATTCTTTTCTTATTGGTTAGTGTAGGAAGCATATTATGCACCTATGCTTCCTTTTATTTGGTATCAAAACTTGATCACTTTGAATCCAAGACGATTAGGGACAAGGTTTTTTGATCAAATATTGGTTTGAGTGGGATCTTGCGTAGAAGGAAATATCGTTGCAGGGAAATCATGTAAGTTGATCTAGATTATAAATGGAGAATTTTAATGGCACTAACTTTGATTTGTTTAAGCTTGAGATGGAGGATATTCTTGTAGATCAATATCTATGGGTCAAAGTATCTAGAAACAAACTCATTGCTATAAAATATGAAGAGTGGGTGGTGTTGGAAAGAAATAAAATAAACTGTATTAGGCTCTATTTAGTTGATTCAATATTATTGAACATGTTTGAAGAAAACACTGCAACATCTCTCTAGAATAAGTTGTGAGATTTGTTGTAGGATAAATCCTTGGTTAGTAAAACATTTCTACAAAAATGTTGTTTGCTTGATAATGGGTGTTTGTTATGAACAAAATTCCACAAAGAGCATAAGAATAAAGAGAAGAAGTGACACCCTACCTTGAGAATGATAAAGAGTCAAGTTGGTTTTCAATGTATGAGAAATATGATGGTGGGATGGTATACCTCAATGATGATTCTCCTCTCAGCATAGTTTTTCATGGTAAAGTATTGATAAGATTCCTAGATGGCATATTAAAGGGTATCAATGGAGTTTTCACATTTCAAGTTTGGAATGGAACCTACTATCAATGAGAAAAAAACAATGATGTGTGTTTTTCTCTGACAAAGGGTGTAAGATGATTTGAGGAGCTATGGTGCTCATTAAGGGTGTTCATGTGTGCATTTTGTTCTATCTTGGTGCATGCACTGATAGTTTTAAAATTTTGTAGTGGAGAGATCTATAGTATCTACACCTTCACAATCAAACCTATATCTAGTTATAATGGTCATTCTTTCTAAGTACCTAGACAAGCTCTTGCTTCAAAAATAAATTTCCTTGTAGAGAAGACAATGTTATGGCACCAAATATTGGACCATATAGGTGAGAAGGGCCCACCAATCATGGAAGAAAAAAATCATGTGGATGGATTGAATGATTGTGCTCTTGAATTTGATTTTTATGAGCATTGAATATAATAAAAAAATAACCATGTTCAATTGTATTCTAGTTCTCACAATTCTTCTGTGTTGTTGGACTTAATTTGTTTCAATGTATTTGGTCTAGTTAAAGTTACTTTGTTTTTTAAGGTTTTGTATTATGTATCATTCATTTATTATTATTGTAGAAGAAAATGGTTATATTTTATTAGAACAAAATCTAAGGTTTTTTGTCAGTTTAAGGAGTTTAAAGCTCTCTTGGAAAATCAGAATATTAATAAGATTACTTGGTGTTGAACACAGATAATAGTGGTGAGTTTTTTTTCTACTAAGTTTGATAAGTGTTGTAAGAATAATGATATTGAAGACATAAGACAACTCCATATACCTCTCAATGGAATGGAGTTGCAAAATAGATGAATAGAATGTTGATGAAGAGAGCTAGGCATATGCTTAATGGAGTTGGCTTAGAGAAGAATTTATCGACACAAATAATTGTTACTGCATGTTACTTGATTAATATGTATCCCATGTCGGCTTTCGTGGATAAGAATCCTATGGAGGTTACTATGTGTTGGAGAGGCATTTTGGATAAGTTTTTGGATCCATGCCAAAAGGAAGTCGAAGGGAAAAAGGAAATTAGAAAATGGACCAGAGTGTACAACAAGAGCAGATGCCTAGGATAGCAACAAAAGGATGCACGATGGAGCAAGGCACAAAAGGAAGAAAATGGTTATAAAACATGGGGGTTGGGGACATGTTTTCCACTTTTGTAACGGTTTTTGGGGACACTTTTTCCTCCTTTGTAACAAGCTTAGCCCTAGTGATATGCATAAACATGTAAGAGGGGTAATAGTCAATGAGAGGGAGAGAGAGAGTTATGGTGCATGTAAGTCGTGAATGTTTTTTGGATAAGGGATTCAAGCGAAGGAAGAAATATGTAGTATGATTAAGGAGTGAACTCACACTGCAGCATAACTGCTAGGCAAGTTTGGGAGGATGTTAATATTGCATATCTTATAGCACAGTGCATAGTTATAAGAAAGCTATTAACGAATAATATAATAAGCCAACCATTGTGGATGTATCCCAAGTTGGCTAAACCATGTAAATATGTGTGTTATGATGTGTTTGCAATATATGCCATTTTCTGGTTTATGTTGAATATATGGATCACATATTATGTTGTAATGTTGTGCATGGATTATTCTTAATGATAAGGTAATTGTTAATCTATGAGAACTATGCACATAAGTTAAGGACCCAAATGATGCCTCACTTCCCTTCATCACTGCAGAACCTTGGTTATTACAACCCCTCTAGATGCCTCGGGGTAGAATTCACTTGCTCTGCAGGTGATGCTGAAAGGGACGATATCTAAGGGTTTTGTTGGTATTTGAATGATTAACCCTGGGTCTACCCCCTGTGATCCAACAAATGGTTTTGTTGTTGGGACCAAGAACTTTAATTGAGGGGAATGTTTTGGAGGCCGAATAGAGAAGAAATTGAAAAATGGTTGGAAAGGAAGCAATGAGGATTTTCCAGAGAAAAGAATAGAAACCCTAAGATCAATGATTAACAATGGTTACAAAGGTATGTTTTCACATATCCACATGAAATTTTCTTTGGTGAATTTCTGATTATTTTGACTTAATGGTTAAGAATACTAGTAGAGAATGTTGGGAGATACAGAATTGAATCCCCGAGAAACTGGACTCATAAAATGATCAGACAACTCAATACGGTAAGTAATAAGGTATCTCACACAGTTGATTTATGGTTGAGTAGTATACTGGGGGGTTATATTACGGAGTTTGCGGTAGATTGTACCTAATCTTATAGTGTCACGGAGAGGGACTTCTTCAAGGGCCCACGCAGAATATATTTGAGCGCATTAGCCACTTGGATAAAGATGTTACTATGAGATAAGAATGTCATGAAGATGGAGTGTGACAACTAATCACCTTCATGCGCATAGGGGAACTGGAGGATGACCAGAGAACAGTCTGAGAGTGGGAAGGATGAGTAAGGATTGTATGGACTGAGGATGCCGAGGGAGGATATTGAATCAGACGGAGATATTGGAGTACTACACTATGGGAAAAGGTTTAGATACAACAAGAAGGAGAGTGTCCCTGGAAAAAGAGATCAACACAAAGAATTTGAGGAAAGTGACCCCTGCGCAAAACTTCAAATCACATTGTATGGAGAAGGGAAAAGGAAAGAAAGAGATCCTCAGTACCACCCAGCAGAAGAATAAAGTCCATCTCATATCAGAATCTATGTTGAACTCACAACCCCTTGTGCATCATTAAGGATTGAAGTTGGAACTGAGAATTGTTCAAGAGAAATTGTAATAAGTGGAGGAAGTCAGACAAATAGTCAAAATAGTGGTAGAAGCACAACAAACCAGAGTTAGTCGACATTACCAAATGTAAGTACAACACCTAATACAATGACAGGAGTAGATCATACGTTGAGAATGCCTTAGTTTCAGGAAAAATTGTTAGCAACACTTGTTTGTATGTGACACAATATGGTGCTTCCTCTTGAATTTCACTAACATATATATAAATCATTCAAAATTTAGATTCTTCATTTACTTGTCAAGTTCACTTGACCATACTGTTCAAAAATGTCCTTCTCATGATATATCTTTTTCTAACAGTTTCTCTTTCCCCTTTCTATTGTTCCTTTCACTACTTTCCTTTTTGTGACCAATTGATTCCACTTCTAAATCCACTGTTATGCATATTCTCTAACCCATGCTCTATGTACCTGCTAAACATCTCATGAATCCATCTCTGTCCATGTCATAAAATTGTCATAACTCTGCTACTCAACTGTCCACAATGTTGACCCATCTGTGTTATCTCATATCAAATGTGTCCACTACAAACCAAACTTTGCATGTCTAGCAAAACCTGTACTGAATATATCTAAGCCTGAATCATAAAATTCTACCTATGTAATTTTGAATTGACACTTGTGTGGAATCATTATGTACTTCTTTTATATGACTGCTCTGAATGTATCTGAAAATACATCAACCTGCTCAAAGGATGGTTCTTATGATCTGTAGTGCCTATGGACTCTACTTATTCATAATACATATTGTTACACATTATTTTGGTCACCCTGATGATGGTTACATAAACATGTGTTCAGGTTCCCAATATAATCATTTGTCTGAGAAAAGCAACCTCTTTCCACCCTTGTAAGATGTATTTTTGGAAGGTCTTCCCAGGCATCTCCCTTTACACGGTGCGGAAATCTCTAATTTCTGCATGCTACATTATAGCCAGTCCACGGGATTTCTGCAGGCTGTTGTATAGGCAGGTTGCGGCGAGGCTTTAAAACTAAAAGAGGAAAGAAGTTCTAGCAACTTCTAGAAGTGGAATCTTCTGGAAATATGAGGTGGCATCCGTATGGTTACGATCCTACTGACTTCTCTGATTTGATGGGATCATCCTCATCTCTTTAACCACTTCATCTTCTTCTATATAATGATAGGCTTCTCATGGAAAAGTTTAGAGGTACAAGCACAAGAAGCATAGAGACTAAAGAGAGAATAGATTGAAGTCTATGTGAAGAATCCTATTTCAAGTGATGCTTGAGATCTTCGTTCATCCATCAAGTTTTTGAGAGAAATATTCATGCAAATATCGGAGCAAATGTATGTGTGTGTCAAAACGAAGGGCCACTGAAAGGGAACTTGTGACATCAAGGCGATTCGGTTGTATCTTCTACCTTTCATTAATATAATACGGTGGCATGTCTATTTCCCATAAAATGATCGATATTTTATTACATGAATCCTTGCTCACATGTTTAGGTTGTCATTGAATTTCATTATTGTTTATTTCACGTTAGTTGATTTGTGTTATTACAGATCTGATTTCACAGGAGCATTGGAGCAAAGCAGGATCAACAAAGACATAAGGAAGTGATTCATAAGGTATGTTATCTATTCCTCTTTTGGTAATTAAATTCAATAATCATAATCTAGGGAGAGCGTCTTATTCTGTCTTGTTTTTTTCTAGATCCAGGTGAATCTAGGGGGATTAGTTCATGTCCGCATTTACTGATTTACCCATTAACAAAATTGACGACTCCACTGGGGAGACGGTCGACTTGATTGTGGTTTTTCATTGGTCATTTTCTTATAGCCTATCTTGTACATTATGTTCCAGTCTATGAGTCTATGGGAGATCCAATTAGACTCATTGGATTTAAAATTCTCATGAGACCCTTTGTCTTTTTTCCAAAATTTTCTATTTTATGAAACGCGTCTGCACTGCACCCTATTGGTAGGCCGCGGAAACCTTCCATTTCCACACCCTGGTGGTTTGTTTTAGTGCGGTATTTCCGCGACCTGCATGACTATTGGCCTGTGGAAATCACTCATTTCCACACTGCGTTATACTGCCTGCCCGCGGTGGCGTTCGAAAACTTTTTGGATTGGATGTTGACCTCTATTATTGCCCAGTTTCTGTTTCAGTCAGTTGGAAAGGGATTTTGATACCAGTTCTTGAGTGCTTCTGATTGTCCCTACTTGATCTTAATTGATTTCGAATATCAAACTCCTCTCTTTTGATCTTTTTTTGATCTTTGTTTTTATCAACAAGGATATAATCTATGGACTTGCGTCCAAGTGCTTGCTCGATCAAAGATTTTGTTTTGGGTTTGGATTTGTAATTTGATTGCATCTTCTGGATTTCTTAATGATCAAAAAAACATTTCTTGTTCACATTTGAAGAAACCTTTTCTTGTCATTTTGTGTTTTTATCTTCATTGAAAGATTGATTTGGGTTCTTGTTGAGTGTTTTATTTTCATTGGTTGCTTACTCTTTCTTAGTTCCATCCCTGTTTTTAGTTTCTAAAAAAAAAAGAACAATTTAAGTCTTTTAAGTCTTGTAAGCAATCATTTATTCGGAAAATATTGGCGTTTGAAATATTGAAAGAGAACGAATAGTGCAATTACATTGTTAATGATTGTTTGGTACTACATTTAAAAAGGGAATTGTACATCGTTGTTTGCATTGTTCCAAAAAAAATATTTTTCCCTGCTATAGATAGAATTCATCGAACGAAATTTTGTATCATTCATTTCTATTTACGCCTTGTTGGGTCCAAGCCTTACACAACATTGGTTTCATTCTCGTCTCCCTCTTGAGTAACAACAACCTTTAATAATATTATGAAACTTTAAAATTAAACTAGTAACATTTTATAGGGATCTTTTACACCAACATTAGCTAGGCTAGAGCTTTGGAATAGGCAGTGAGACACATTCTCCAAAGCACAAAACACACAATAGTATCTTGTGATAGGGAGTGTCAAATTCCATTTGCAACATTTTGTTCTGGGAATCCCTTCTCACACAAGGGTCAAACCTATGGTCGCATTGAGATTGACATAGTTACTCACCCTGCTTTTTTGATCTTAGTGTAGAGATTGCATGTATTACGGGGGTCACTTGACGGTATACCCACAATGATGAGTGGAAGCCTCTCAAATTGATTTCGGGCTAGATACCCTGTCCTTGCATGTGGATCAGACTGTCGACTGTTTCCCCAGGCATCATTGTTGTTTGTGGTAACTTTAGTAGCCTATCTTCTTAGAGTCTTACACAAGGTGACTGTGGAGGGGTAAGTCTTCATAGTACCTAGAATCAATGTTGGCCAGACTCACTCGGGCTCCTTGGAAGGTATACCCACGATTATGTGTGGGAGCTTGCACCAGGGTGTAAGTCCGTTAAGCAGGTCATAAACGTAACTTTTCCACCCTAGCCCAAACCCTTCTTGTCTTGACATTGGATTTCATCACCAACTGGTGACTTCGGAATAGGAAGGTCTTGTTTGCTTGGTTTGGATTCCTAGATTTTACTAGCGCATGCTATTTGTTTCCATAAGTTGGCCATTGAGTTTCTTGTGTAAAATATTTAGCTCCGCCAACACTGACCCTCCACGCCGCTCACGTAGAATGCAAGGACTACCCCCAGAAGATCTGGGAGGTTCTCAACCCTTTCCTACCAACCCACTGGAGGACTCTCCTCAACAGAGTGAGTTCCATGACACTGCCACTCCACGAGTGGAAGGTTTTGACTCTCTAGAGACTTCTCGAATCCCTCATGGTTCCAAGAGACGTATTCTTTGGGTAAATTCTTCTAGAGATATTATTGTTGAAACTTCTGGAGTACCAAATAGACCGTTCATCGGCCCTGAAGGTCAGGATACTTTTTGGTCTCCTCACATTTTGAGATGGGATCTTTTCAGCCCCGGCACAAGTGTCGATATATTCATCAAGTACGAGCTGCCCAAAACATCTGATAGAGAACATACTCTCATTACAACTACCTATCTGTTCGTCGGTTCCGACATCCCATCGGCGGATCCCAACTATAACGCATCCACTGTTGCATAAAAAAAATTTTGCCTTTTCTCGAGGGACAGAATCCCCGAAATTCTACAGGGCTTAGCAGAGGCTAGCTCTCCCCTTTTTCCACCTCCATGTGATCTTTGATCATGATCACAGGCCAAACAACTAGGCGCCTTTTTGCATTTCGCGACTCAATGATATAAACGAGTCGAGTCTTTCGGCTCTGCAAACCCCCAAATGTCGAAGTGTCGAACAAGATTCGATCAGCAATTAGCCCCCTGGGCTATGCCTTGGCCAATATGACCACTTCTCATAAGACCACAATATTATTCCCTTCGGTGCTTATCCATACGAGAGCCTGACCTCTTGTCAGTGGGACTCCCGAATTCCCGATTTCTGGTTTCCCGACGTGGCCTTTGTCACATTAGCCCTCCTGGCTATACCCTGATCCAGGTGACCACTCCTCATAAGACCTCAGTCCTATCTCTTTCAGGATTTACGAATACGAGGGCCCGACCCTTTGGCCAATGGGACTCCCTCAGATCGGCGGTCCTCGTTGTTTCGTGATTTCGCGACTTGCGACCCCCCAGTGACACAAATCCTCTGTCAACTCAAATCCTCGGTATCTGAAATACTGATGGACTCTCGATTCTCTGCCACGTTTCCTCCACAGATGAATGGTCCAGAATGTTTTGGGACTTCCATCATGGAGTGTCTCGATCTCTTGTCCTCGAGACCTAAGAAATCCCAAAGTCTGAATCCCTGGAATGGACAATATTGCGACACATATCCTCCCTAGATCAGAGGGCTTTCGGGTTTTCTAAATAAGATCTGATGGCTCAGATCTATCCCACACTGTGCACTCTCCCACTACTCCCTAGACATGGAAAAACCAACGGTCCAGATACTCCCACAGACCTTGGGGATCTACAGTCCTGATTTCTTCGCTACTCATGAAGATAAAGGAAAAGGATTAAGGCATGTAACGCCCTCTTTTCTTCCTCCAATCTAATGGTCGTGAATGACCGCAAATCTTCCAACGGGATCTCGTCCGTCGATCGATACTTATCCCTATGCTACTATTTTGGGATTCTAACAGGATCATTCTTCCTCGTACAGGGTTGCTAAGACTTGCGCCTTCAAATCCTTTTCCAGGTTCTTGGTAAGATTTCCAAGAAGAGCATCTCTGTGGAGAGATCTATTCCGAGTATTCCTGGGGACGAATAAGGACATAGATTTCCCAAAAGCAGACTTGAAGTCTGAATTAGATCGGTATGCATATAAATAGCGATTTATAAAACATAAGCCATATGTAGTCTTTCCATTATAAGAATGTAACCACCATTTCTAAATCAAAACACTACATAGGTAGTGTTATACTCAAATCATTCATAAAACTGCATAGACTATGAGCATACATGTCAGCATATAAATTTCAAGATGAAAGATGTAAAACACTTATCAGAAATAACACCATATGTGAGTGCAAATGCTGAGAGGGGTGCTCGTTTCCACCCAACCGTAGGCTCAGCGACTCCCAACGGATTTACCACTAGCCACCCCCGAGATGAGACCACGATGGTGCAAGACTGCGTCTCTATTTTCCAGTGACCGAGAACAAAGGTTAATCTCCTTCTTCTCTGCTATCACTCACTCTATATTTTTCCAAAGTTCTTCTTCCTCTTTCCCTCGCGTCTCCCCCTGATTGCCCACTCTTCCTGCCTTTTTCCCTTTCGGCGAGGTTGCATGTGGCACGATCTTCCTCGCAGTGGTCAGGTCTGAGGAATCTATGGATGGGCAGTTCACCCCCATCCCTCATTACTCATGAGGATCCCTTTACCTACCAATCCTGACAAGTCATTTAATTCGGGGCCAACGAGCCACTCTTGGTTCTTTGGGCCAATGAAGTCCAAATACGATATTGGATTCGGTGGAAGTTAATGCCACCTTTCCAGGTCCCTTCCACCACCTTTCTTTAGCCATCGTGGTCTCTTTTTCAGCATATCCCCTCTCAACAGTCCTACAATATATATTCATAATATTATTCACATTCATCAACCTTTTTCACAAGGTCCATTCACACCACACATTCACATTTTTGAGTTTGCTACAGTTCATGGCTAGTATAGTTATTTTTACAGACTGGGGGAAACAGAGTGTTACAATTCCCTTCCCCTTAAAGGAACATCGTCCTCAATGTTCTTATATATCAACATGACATGCATGTACAGAAGTAAACAAAATTGGGTATGTCTGTCTAATGGCATCCTCCATTTCCCATGTAGCCTCATCTGGGCCAAAATGTCTCCACTGCACCTTGACCTGTGCAATGGTTTAGTTCCGGAGAGGGGTTTCCTTTATGTCCAGTATGCACTAAGGTTTTGGTAGAAATTCTCCCTCTGGTTCCACCTCGATCACAGACCAATCAATTATATGGTTAGCATCATGTACATATTTCTTCAATAGTGAGACATGGAAAACATTATGTGCTTTTACTGTGGGAGGAATTGCTAGCCTATCGGCTACAAGTCCCACTCTATCTAGAACCTCAAAGGGTCCACAATATCGAGGTGCCAACTTGGCACAAGATCCCATTTTCAGGGAACTCTTCTTGGGCCTAACTCTGAGATATACATGGTCTCCTGTCTTGAACTCTCTTGGAGTTCTCTTTTGGTCCACATAACATTTCTGTCGGTTCTGAGTGACCTTCGGGTTTTGTTTTATCTGAGTCACCTATTGTTCCATTTCTTTCAACATGTCGGGTCCAAAATAAATTATGTTTACAGGATTACTCCAACTGACTGGAGTATTACATGGCCTACCATAGAGGACTTCGAAGGGACTCATCTTTAAGGATGCTTGGTAGCCGTTGTTGTAGGCGAATTCTACCAGTGGAAAGTAGTCTTCCCACTTCTTGGGTTGATGCATTACATGCATTTTTAGCATGTCTTCAAGTATTTGATTCACTCTTTCTGTCTGTCCGTCGGTTTGAGGGTGATAGGAAGTGATAAACAACAATTTGGTCTCTAAACCAGTCATCAATGATTTCCAAAAGTTGGAAGTAAATTTATTGTCTCTGTCAGACACGATCTCTTTTGGCATACCATGCAGTCTGAATATCTCCTTCATGAATACCTGGGCGATATCTATTGCCTTGCAAGTCGACTTGACGGGGATGAAGTGAGTAGACTTGCTCAATTTATCCACCACCACCATAATGGCGTCATTATGTTTAGTTGAGGTTGGTAATCCAGTGACGAAATCCATGGAGATGGTTTCCCATTTCCATTTTGGGATTGGTAAAGGTTGCAATAATCCTTCTGGGTGTCAATGTTCTTCTTTAACCTGTTGGCACTCTATGCATTTGGCTAGGTACTCGGCTATGTCTTTCTTCAATCCAGGCCAATAAAATTGTTTTCTGGTGGCAGTCATCATCTTCTGGTATCCTGGATGACAAGCATAGGGTCTTTTATGTAGTTCATCCATAATGAACCTCTTCAAGTCGTCACAATTTGGAATATACAGTTTATTTTTGTAAGTGAGCAGACCTCCTTCGGTCATCTGGTAGCCTTCATATTTTACCCCAGTGGGCTCTTACTGTAGGTATGAGGTCACGGTTTGGACAAATGGATCTGTCTTTTGTGCATTTCTGACTCTTTCTTTGACAGTTGTCTCACAGGCGCTCACTGCTACCAGGTGAATTGTTTTCATGCTTCTTCTAAGGGCATCGGCCACCCTATTTTCCTTTCCTTTAATGTGTTTGATCTCGAAATCAAACTCGCTAAGGAGGGCCATCCACCTAGCTTGTCTAGCATTGAGCTTTGGTTGATCAAACAGATATCGCAATCCACAGTGATCGGT
>ML805996.1:16175-34743 GCA_009831015.1 Picea engelmannii | reverse complement strand
GGACTTGATGGTATCCCGACCTCAAATCAATCTTTGAGAAAATAGATGCACCCCCCAATTGATCGAATAGGTCATCGATCCTGGGCAAGGGGTACTTGTTCTTTATGGTTACCTTATTGAGTTGCCTATAATCTATACACAGTATAAGGGTACCGTCCTTCTTTTTCATGAACAGGACTGGTGCTCCCCATGGAGACACGTTGGGCCGAATATAGCCCTTATCCATCATTTCTTTTAATTGCAACTTGAGTTCAACTAACTTGGGTGAGCTCATCCAGTAGGGTGTCCTGGACACCGACACCGCTCCTGGTGCAAGTTCTATCGAGAAGTCTATGTCCCTTCTCGGAGGTAAACCCGATACCTCTTCCAGAAACACATCTCTATATTCTCTCAGGATAGGGTGATCGTCAAGGCTTGTTTTGTCACCTTCGATTGTTTTCAACACCTGTATTGCATATAGGGGACATCCCTTTCGGCAATACTTTCTCATTTGTAGAGCTGATATTTGTCTCACTGAGACAGGTTTTTGGATCCCTTGAAGGGTTATCTTTTCCTCTTCTTTACTTACACATTCTAAGGTTTTATGGTAACAGTCCAATCTGGCTTTATGGGCGACTAGCCAGTCCATACCAATTAGCAAATCATACGATCCCAGGGGTAATATGTTAAGGGTTTCTTGGGTGGGGAATTCACCCAACAATAATTGGCAGGCTGGTATGACCTCTGCTATCCTCCTTTTCGTGCCAGTGGCTAACTGTACCAACCATGGCTTGGTATGTTTTTGTGGCTGTAGTTTACACTTATCAATAGCTTTAGGGGCTATATAACTCAAATTTGAACCAGGGTCAATTAAAACAGACACTAGATGGTTGGAAAACATACCTTCTATTTCCACTATTGAAGCTTGGTGGTTGGCTTGGTTATTATCCAAGGCTGCATAAATTTGTGGCACACTCCTGGCCACATCATTGACGGTGGTAGTTTCCTGGATGTTATAAATCCTCCGACTATTCTATTGTCGGTGTGGATAGTCTCTCAGGAGATGTTCTTCTCCGCAACCCCAACATTTCATAGGTTCTCTCTTTGTGTTATCCACCTTCACTGATATAGGTCCAGAAGTTTTATTTCCACCCGATGAGGGAAAGTTCTACTAGTGTACACTCCAGGCTGGAAAGTTCATTCTTGGGTTCTTCTTATAGTTCTTAAATCCTGTGGATTTAATCCCTTTTTTCTAAAATTTTGAACTATTCTTCTGTTTCCATCCTTCGCGAGGTTATGCTCGATGCCCAAATTGTTCATGAAAGTAGGTTTCCTTTTGAATAGTTCCTTCTAGAGTCTTTGGCTCATCGAATTCAATTCTATTCTGATAGTCCTTAGGTAGTCCATTGATGAAGCGTTGCACCTTTTCCTTTTCCTCCTTGATATAGAGTACATACCTCAACAAATCGAGCAATTTGTTGACATATTCTTCTATAGTGAGTTGTCCCAGTTTGAGTTCATAAAACTCTTTAGTCTTTTCGTTGAAATATTTTTTGGACAGATACTTCTTTCGGAACTATTTCTCAAACCGTTCCCAAGATAGGTCCTCTTCATGAACCCCTTTCACATTCTTAAGGTCTTCCCACCAAATGGAAGCCTTTCCGTTCAAGTTGAAGGTGGCCACTCGGGCCTTCATATTTTCTAAAAAGTCATGGACTTTGAAATACTTCTTTAGTCCAAGTAGCCAGGCCTCTGCTTCCTCTCCCTTCTTTATTTCACCGTTGAAGGAGGGTGGTTTGGCTTTTCTGAATTCTTCGAATTTTTGACCTTTGGAAGACTTTTGTTTCTTTTGTTTCCTTTGGGGATAGGAACTGGTTCTGCTGCTAGAAGAGCCCTCTGAATCGCTAGCTTCCCTCTCAGGGGAATCATCCGAATCTTGTCCTTTACCTCTGGGGTGGACCTTTTTCGAGGTGCTCCTCTCCGTGTGGACACTGATATGACCATGTTTTTGAGTTTCAGGTTCATGTTGCATTTGTCTTTGTAGATCGGATAAACTCTGCAATAAAACTGTGTTAATTTCTGTTTTCTTTTCTTGTTCTTTCATCATCCTTTCATTGTCAGCCTTGCAGCTTTGTAATTCGACCATGAGACTCCTCACAGTCTCGGCTAGATCTGGAGGGGTCCCTACTGCCCTCCTTTCGTCAAACTCTTCGTCTCTATTGTGGGAGCCTTCCCCCACTTCATGGTGAGTCACCATACTATGTGTTGATAATTTCCCGTGGGTGATCTTCCGCTTGTTTGCAAAAGGAAAAACGTTGGTTGTTAGTCAATATTTATGTTTATTTACACCCAGTACATAATTCATATTTTCACATGTACACACACAAAATAGGGGTTTTTCATTCTTAACTTCGTCTTATTGTACTTTCTCCTTACATTCTCAAAATACTGAATATAGTTTTCTGCTCTGCATTTCTTGCTTCACAATTTATCAGATTCTAACCATTATAGGTTAGGTAAATCTGACCCTACATATTTCCACCAGTCCTCTCAATCATGAGGAATTATATGCTCAAGCTTTAGTCTCTTAGTAATACAGTGATCATAACTTTCTAAGGATCTTGCTAGTCCCTACTAGATTTCCCAATCATGAAGGAGTTCTTCATTTGGGTCTTAATCCTTATCTAACCAGCCATCTCAATTGCAAGAGACTCTACCTACTTTAGTAGGTAGCCATCGTAACACTAAAACAGGACAATGCAGTTCATGTCCCTTCTTTGGCTTGTGCAGCTTCATAGAACAATTTATTCCATCTCTGTCATTCGCACTCAGATCTTATCAGTGATAACGATCAGTGCATCCCTATTCCTATAAGAGTAGTTATCATTTTAACAAAGGGGTTACAGAAAATTCCCAGATTACAGTTTCATTTTGCAATCCTTCTCCTTAAAGGGAAAACGCAGATAACAATATCTTCTTACGCGGCTCGTACCTGAGCCCAAGCAGGCCAAGTGCTATAACCATGCTTTGATACCAATTTGTAACGCATCCGCTGCTGCATAATAAATTTTTCGCTTTTTCTCGAGGGACAGAATCCCCGAAATTCTACGGGGGGTTAGCACAGGCTAGCTCTCCCCTTTTTCCACCTCCATGTGATCGTTCATTATGATCACAGGCCAAACAACTAGGCGCCTTTTTTCATTTCGTGAATCAGTGATATAAACGAGTCGAGTCTTTCGGCTCTGCAAACCCCCAAATGCTGAAGTGTCGAACAGGCTTCGATCAGCAATTAGCCCCCTGGGCTATGCCTTGGACAATATGACCACTTCTCATAAGACCACAATCTTATTCCCTTCAGGACTTATCCATACGAGAGCCCGACCTCTTGTCAGCAGGACTCCCGAATTCCCGATTTTCGGTTTCCCAACGTGGCATTTGTCACGTTAGCCCTCTTGGATATGCCCTGATCCAAGTGACCACTCCTCATAAGACCTTAGTCCTATCTCTTTCAGGATTTATGAATATGAGGGCCCGACCCTTTGGCCAACGGAACTCCATCAGATGGATGGTCCTCGTTGTTTTGTGATTTTGCGACTTGCGACCCCCCAGTGACACAAATCCTCTGTCAACTCGAATCCCCAGTGTCTGAAATACCGATGGACTCTCGATTCTCCATCACGTGTCCTCCACGAATGGACGGTCCAGAATGTTTCAGAACTTCCATCATGGAGTGTCTCGATCTCTTGTCCTCAAGACCTCCAAAATCCCGAAGTTTGAATCCCCGGAATGGGCAATCTTGCGACACGTATCCTCCTTAGATCGGACGGCTGTCGGGTTTTCTAACTAAAATCTGACGGCTCATATCTGTCCCACAATGTGCACTCTCCCACTGCTCCCTGGATGTGGAAAAACCAACAGTCCAGATACTCTCATAGACCTTGGGAATCTACGGTCCCGATTTCTTTGCTACTCACGAAGATAAAGGAAAAGGGTTAAGGCATGTAACGCCCTCGTTTCTTCCTCCAATCTAATGGTCGTGAATAACCATAGATCTTCCGATAGGATCTCGTCCGTCAATCGATACTTATCCCTACGCTACTATTTCGGGATTCTAAGAGGATCATTCTTCCTCGTATAGGGTTGCTAAGACTTGCGCCTTCAAATCCTTTTCTAGGTTCTTGGTAAGCTTTCCAAGAAGAGCATCTCTGTGGAGAGATCTATTCCAGGTATTCCTAGGGACAAATAAGGACATAGATTTCCCAAAAGTAGACTTGAAGTCTGAATTAGATCGGTATGCATAGAAATAGCGATTTATAAAACATAAGCCATACGTAGTCTTTCCATTATAAGCATGCAACCACCATTTCTAAATCAAAACACTACACAGGCAGTCTTATACTCAAATCATTCATAAAACTACACAGACTATGAGCATACATGTCAGCATATAAATTTCAAGATCCAAGATGTAAAAAAATTATCAGAAATAACACCATATGTGAGTGCAACTGCTGAGAGGGGTGCTCATTTCCACCCAACCGTAGGCTCAGCGACTCCCAATGGATTTACCACTAGCCACCCCCCGAGCTGAGACCACGATGCTACGAGACTGCGTCTCTGTTTGCTAGTGACCGAGAATGAAGGTTACTCTCCTTCTTCTCTGCTATCACTCACTCTGTATTTTTCCAAAGTTCTTCTTCCTCTTTCCCTCGCATCTCCCCCTGATCGCCCACTCTTCCTTCCTTTTCTCCTTTCGGCAAGGTTACGTGTGGCATGATCTTCCTCACAGTGGTCAGGTCTGAGGACTCTACGGATGGGTGGTTCACCCCCTTCCCTCATTACTCATGAGGATCCCTTTACCTACCAATCCTGATGAGTCATTTAATTCGGGGCCAGCGAGCCGCTCTTGGTTCTCTGGGCCAATGAAGTCCAAATACAGTATTGGTTTCGGTGGAAGTTAACGCCACCTTTCCAGGTGCCTTCCACCACCTTTATTCAACCATCGTGGTCTCTTTTTCAACATATCCCCTCTCAACAGTCCTGCAATATATATTCATAATATTATTCACATTCATCGACCTTTTTCACAAGGTCCATTCACACCACACATTCAAATTTTTGAGTTTTCCACAGTTCATGGCCAGTATAGTTATTTTTACAAACTGGGGGAAACAGGGTGTTACACCAACTCGACCATCCCCCTTCAGATGGCCCATTCTAAAATGGTCCCAAATACTATGACTATTCCCACTAGGAATACGGTGGCTAGCCAAGCCCCCATTGGCACGTCGCTTTCACCTAGACTCACCACAACACTTCCCCCCGGATATCATGCATTGAATGCTTCTATTCCCATTCCTACCCAAGTCCCATCCGGAACTCCTAGAGTTTCCACTCCTTCCGAGAACAATCTTGTTCCTGGTTTTATTCTGACACTTCCTCGGCCCCCTTCCAGAGGGTCTCTTCCATCCCCTATCATAGGAACTGACCCTAGTGGCACCACCCAGTCTTTCACACCTAATTACCAGATTCCTGTTGGTGGACAATTTCACTCTGGAAGCCAAACACAATCCACTTTTGGAGGTCAAATCCCAATTGGGACGCAACCCCCGATTGGAGGGAAATCCCCACCTACCCCACCCTATGGACAAAACATACCTGTAGCCTTGGCCCAGTATTGGAACTATCTTACCCAAAATAATCCTCAACCGACTAGGGGGCAACAACCTCAAGCTAGCTCTTTCATACCCCTTAGTACAGGCCAACCATGTCCAGGTCCGTCCAATCCCATTTTGGGATCAAACGCTCGACCTAATGTCCCTATTCAAGGGAACAACCCTAACCAATACAACCCTATAGGTTACATGCCTCCGCACCAACAACCGAATCTGCTTGGATCTTCACATTATATGCAAACTACTTACGGTCCTACTGGTATACCTATGGGACTTCCTCCCAAAAGTCATCAGTACCCCCAGGTGAATAGACAGTAACCCTTCTTAGCCACCCTGGACCTCCATGATCTGTCTCAAACTTTAAATGATCCTATCAGTCACTCTCCTCAGTGGCCTGTAATACTGACCAAACTACCATTTGACATTCCTAAGTTTGATGGTAAACCGGGAGAGGACCCGAACAATCATGTAATGACTTTCCACCTTTGGTTCATCCAACTCTTTGATGGATAACTCTATTTGATTATGTCTTTTTCAGCGAACTCTCATGGGCTCAGCCACGAAGTGGTATATAGAATTACCACGAGGCTTCTTCAATGAATTTAGCACCCTCTCCATGGATTTCCTCACCCACTACTAGTTACCGATCCGTTACAAAATGGGAACTGAAATTTTGAGTTCTTTCAAGCAAACCAAAGCCACTCATATCTCTGATCACATTCATGAGTGGAGACGGAGACAACATCTAATCAAACTCAAGCTTCCCGATCAGTTACTGGAAGAGTGGTTCACGAAATCATTCATGAATGACATCTCTCGTGACATTGCCATGGGTGGCGTTGTCACAGAAGAATAGGCGATCAGTCATGGTCAATACCTTGACCTTGTTTACTCACAAACGAGTACTCTTTACGATTTACTCCCTGATGCACCTTGTCCTTCTACTACTGCTACTTCAACCTGCTTCTCATGCAGCTGATGGTGTGATTGACACTTTCCATGCCCAACCCCACTCCACAAAAGCCTCTACCACCAACCCCAAGTCTGTTTCTTCTAATGTTCAACATGATCTGTCTCCTACTCCTCCCGCCGGAAAGACTTCTGAGGTGAACTCTGTTCAATCTACTTCTACCGAAAAGAATAAATCCAAAAAAGGGAAGGGCAAGAATAAGGAGGATAAAAATAATCTGCAATCTGAGAAGACCAAAACAAAACCTGTTGATGATAAGGATAAGCGCAAACCTCGATACCCTTGTCTTATCTATGGTGATGATCACTACACTAAGGATTGTCCAAGACGGGCCAAAGTTACTAAGTTCCTTCAAGGGACCCCGAAACCACCTACATCGGTCGTGTTGTCACAACCCTTCCCTTCTCAACAACATGCCCAATTGGTCATTCATGACCAACCTTCCCCCTCCACTACTTCCTATGTCCTACTATGTAATGGTGATTCAAAGAAGAATGGCATCACACTTACCACTCGAGCCAAAGATTATTCTTCCTCCAAGGAGAAATTTGATGAAATACCACCTTCGTTGGTCCAACCATCTCCCTCGGATCCACCTACCAATGGTCCTTATCATCTCGAACGACCGAGCAAGGATACAATTCTTCGCCCTCCCCCAAAGGGTGTTGTTCAAAAGTCTTCTTTCAATCCTCATGTGCGTGCTACTCAGAACTACAGTATTGTAGAGGATCTGGATCAAGCACCGTCTGCAATGTCAGCCCTCAAAGTCCTTCAGAGTTGTCCTACACAATGGAAGGCATTGTTGAAAGCTATTGGTGGAATCGATCCTACTGATACGAATTTAATAATTTTTGACTTGGAAGATCACATTCCAAGGCTGCCCCCTTAGCTAGCGTTTCGAATACAAGTTGTTTTCACTGACAAGAACATTTGTAGAACAGTTATCGATGAGGGTGCCTCGACGTGTGTCATGTCCGTCGCTTGTTGGAAAGCCATCGGCTCTCCTCCCTTAACTGAATCACACAACATGCTCAAAGCCTTTAATGGCTCTGGATTTAAACCTTACGGTGTCCTCCCCTTGTTGCCCATCACATTAGAAGGAAAATCGGTCAGTGTAGAAGTTGAGGTCTTTGACGCACCTCTCTATTACAACCTTTTACTCGGTCGCAGTTGGATTGATTCCATGCGTGTAGTTGTGTCCATTCTTTTCCATGTCGTGTGTTTTCCACATCAGGGAAAGGTAGTAACAGTAGACCAATTGGCCTTCTTTAACTCCGATACACGTACCAGCAACATACCTTTCATGGCAAAGACCCCACCTGGGTATGAGAATGTCGGTGTGGGTCTTATAAAAGATTCCACTCTGATGGGTACTTTCCCCATCCCACCACTCGACGTTCCACCTCCTTTGGTTTCCTCGATCAACATGATATCCACCTTCGTTAGTGAAACTCTCGTGGGTAGTACCTTCACCCAGTGATTATCTTCACTACGATGACTAGATGCCCTTGAGTCTGATTGAATCCACTTACCAAGCCATTCAATCAGCATCCCCCTCTACCCCTCTCTTGGCGATTCATCTCTTGATCCTTTTCACGTGATTTTTCCCACAGATGAGATGATTATGTTAGTTATGTCCATGGAGGACACTCCTTGGGACGATGGACATCATTGTTCCATTCTCTTCCTAGAACAACACACCCTCGAGAGTTACCAATAGATTTCGACTCCATCGATCGTTGTTTTTATTACTTTAGTTCCCGACTCCACACACGACGTGTTATACGAATGGAACTTAAGCAACATTTCACCCACCATCCCCCTCAACATCTCTATCAAACCTGGAGTTGTTGAAAATGTGTACATTGGAGCTTCGTGTTCCACTAATGAAGTTGCCACGTATACATCCCTTTTTCAAGAATTTTGTGACATCTTCGCCTGGAGCTATGAAGAGATGCCTGGTATTGACCCTGATATTGTTGTACACGAAATCAAGACATACCCGAGCGCTAAACCTGTCCGGAAAAGACTTCGCCCGATCCACCCTCGTAAAGCAGTCACTATCAAGCTTGAAGTCAAAAAACTTCTTAAAGTTGGCTTTATTTATCCCATGTCTTTAATTAATTGGGTATCCAATCTCATTCCGGTTAACAAGAAACAAGGTACGATCTGTGTCTGTGTTGATTATAGGGATATCAACAAAGCTTGTCCTAAAGACAACTTTCCCACCCCCTTCATTGACCAAATCATCGACGATTGCACCGGAAGTGAAATATTCTCTCTGATGGATGGTTTCTTCAAATATAATCAGATCAACATCTTACCCGCAGATCAACACAAAACCACTTTTATTTGTCCTTGGGGCACTTTTGCCTACCGGAAACTGCCCTTCTGTTTAAAGAACGTCGGTGCCACGTTTCAACGTGCTATGTCTTATGCTTTCCATGATATTAAGCACATTGTACAAACATATTTAGATGACCTTCCAGCACATTCCATGCATTGTAGTGATCATCCGGCCCACCTCTAAGCCATTTTCCTTCACTGTCGGTTCTATAATATACGATTAAACCCACACAAATGTGTTTTTTGTGTGGAGTCCGGACGACTCTTAGGATTTATTGTGTCACATCAAGGGATCATGGTAGATCCTTTGAAGGTTGAGGCCATTCTCAATCTCCCTCCCCCTTCTTCACTTCGCCAGCTACAAAGTTTGCAAGGGAAGGAAAAATTTCTACGTCATTTTATCCCGAACTATGCTGAGTTAACGCTCGGATTTACTTGACTATTAAATAAAGGCTCTGAATTTGTATGGGACACCACTGCCAACAAATCCTTCAACGCTTTGAAATTGACTTTAACTCGTACCCCACTACTTTTCTCGCCCAATTATATTCGAGATTATTTCCTTTATCTTGCTGCTTTGGATTCGACCATCGCCATGGTTCTCGTCCAAGAGGACGATTCTCACAATGAATATGTTATTTATTATTTGAGTCGGAGTCTCACGACTACCGGAGCCAAGTATTTACATGTTGAAAAACTGGCCTTGATAGTTGTTCAAGTTGTCCAACGTTTCTGGCACTATATCCTTTTACACAAGACCACCGTGATTTCTGATTGCAACCCATGCAACACATTCTTACACACCAGTTGCTAGGGGGAAAATACTCCAAATGGATTGTGATACTCCAATAGTTTGACTTAGATTTTGAACACGCTAAGTCCAAGAAATCCCTAGTGTTTGCTGAATTGATATGTGACCTTCCATGTTATGAGATGGAAAATGTAGCAGAGGATTCATTACCCAATGAATCCCTTTTTCTGATCAGTTCCGATGACCTTTGGTATGGAGATATCATTATATATCTCCAGACTCAGAATTTTTGGCCTGATTTGTCTAGTACTGACCGTCATTGCATACGTTACCAAGCCCGTCAGTATATCCTCCTCGGTGATACTCTTTATCGCTGTGGAGTTGAATCTGTTTTTCGATGATGTCTCACTTACGATGAGGTTGTTAAAGCTTTGAATGACCGTCATTCTGGAGCATGTGGTGGTCACATGTCTGGGTATGCTACTGCCCAAAAGATCTTACGAGCTGGGTATTTTTGGCCTTCCCTATTCAAAGATTGTATTATTTCCATCCAAAAATGCCACCCTTGCCAAACATACAATAACAAAATAAGATCTCACCCCGCTCCCTTACATCATGTAGTTTTCGTTGGACCCTTCGCTAAATGGGGCATCGATTTCATGACATGTAACCCTCACTCGATCGGGGGGCATGGGTACATTATTGTATCGATATATTATTTCATGAAATAGGTTGAGGTAATGCCTACATTCGACAACACAGGTAAAAATGCAGCCCTATTCATCTTCAATCACATTACTACACCATTTGGAATCCCACAAGCTATCGTCACCGATCACGGTAGCCACTTTCGAAACTTTATGATGTCTGAGCTTACGAAAAAGTTGGTTCTTTGACATGAAAACTCAACCCCCTACTATCCATAGGCCAACGGCCAAGTCGAAGCAATAAACAAAGTACTTATTACCATGCTTCGACAGATTATCGGAATTCACAAAACGAGTTGGCACACAATGTTGTTCTCAGCATTGTGGGCCTATCGGACATCCGTGAAGTCAGCCACGGGGTTTACACCTTTCCAATTAGTGTACGGTTTAGAAGTTGTTCTACCGATTGAATGTGAAATTCCATTGTTAAAACTAGTCGTCCAACTTCTCCCAAACACCTCTACTGAGGAGGAATGTCTATTGTATCTTACGCAATTGGATGAAACCTGTCGTGATGCCACCCTAGTTATTGAAACCCGGAAGAAACGCATAAAAGCCCAATATGACAAACATGTCAAGCCACACGTGTTTTATGAAGGAGATCTAGTTCTCCTCTATGAACAAGATCGTGATTTGCTAGGAGCCGAAAAATTTGAGGCTATGTGGCGAGGCCCTTATATTGTTAAAAGAGTGTTAGATAAGGGAGCATACAAGTTAGTAGATTACGATGGCACTCCTTTGAGTGAACCCAAAAATGGGATTTACTTGAAGAAATACTACACTTAGCTTGTCTTTGCATAAGCACTTGTATTTTTACAGTATCATACTCTAGTGTGTTTCTTTAGTGTGTTTCTGCTATTTGACTTTTACCCCTAACTACTTACCCTGCATTGTGTTTGGTCTCCAAATGTTGGTGTTTTTTCTACCTTACATTGGCTTCGTCGATGGTGCTAGCTGTAGTACCCGGAATTTAGCTTCTGCTGCTTGGGCAATTTATGCACCCTCAAACGAACTTATTTGTCTACAAGGTGTTTGTCTCGGTCGAGCAACCAATAATATCACGGAGTATAGCACGGTCATCAAATTATTGACTAGTGTTATTTCTCTTGGGATTCGTCACTTCATTATATGACTTGATTCGCAGCTAGTAGTTCTACAATTAAACAATGTCTATACTATCCGAAGCCCTACTCTACTACGGGTATATTTGCAAATCCGCCTCTTGGAATTTCATTTTGATTATATTGACTATCAACACATTCCTAGATGTCTAAATACATTAACTGATGCTCTAGCTAATTATGTATTAGATAGACATTTGAGACATTTGTAATTCCAATCACATTTCACATATTGTACAAAGAACAGAGTAAATCGGTAAAAGCCTGATGTATATATATATATATATATATATATATATATAATGTTTACAAAAAGAGTTTTCATCTGAAGATCAAAATATCAAAATATAGAGCCCATGGCCCCTACAAAATGTCCTCATGGATGCCTCTCGCTATAGCATACTACTTCTCTCACTACCCTACGTAGTAACCGACTAAGTGAGCCAGATATACCTACAGTATGGCGTTGATAACGCCTCAGGATCTCCTCGATGGATATATCAGGGATGTCTGTCATCAAGCCTTCCAGTTTCTTCTTTATTGCATCATAATCATTGGCATCCCATCTAGCTACTATGTGTGCCTCTCCTCGCCTTTGAATAGGAGAAGACCCTGGGGGTCGATGTGGCCCTACATCTGCATGATCAAAAAAAATTTGATTAGTCTTTCGATTGGAAACATGAAAACATTAAATATTTTAAAACTCATAAAAACATTGTAAAAACACAAATGCCTTTCTTACCTAGATCTCCCCACTGAGATCCCTCAGGGAGAACCAAATCTAGATCACCTCGAAAGTCTAGACCGGCATAAGCATAATCATCAATCATCAGGATTTGTGGTCCCAACCGATTGAAGAATGCATCATCATACTTCACAATCTAGCTCGCCACATGCCGTGTCATCAGATCACACCATCTTTTCATTCATGGGTCTCTCGGGGCTGGTATTCCCCATTCCACCTGCAGGCGTAGGTGTGGAACTCTTTCGAGGAAGAAAGATACTAAAATAGACCCATAACCGAACTGTTTGAGGTCCCCATTCTTGTTTTTCATGAGTTGAGTTTTCATGCTGCGTAATAGACCGTCACACCAATTGAATACTCGAGGCTCCAAGCATTCAATAGCATATTGGAAGTAATTTTGGAGTGCCATGTGTGGCAAAGCACTCCCTGCCATCCGTGCAATAGTAAACAAGATGGTCCTGAGGGTCAAATCTCTCACACCTCGGATTGCTACTTTTCCTTTACATCTTTCAGCATCAGGTTCACAATTCTCACAAATGTACTCACTCATGGGAAATCCACCACCTCAACCACCTGTCAAAGTCACACGTTCCCCGCGATGTGACAACCCTGTCAGGAAATAAATATCATCAATATCCAAAGAGAGGACGTGAACACCCACGTGGAACACTTGTTGTTCTGAATCCCACATATGAACCATATATTCTAGTAATCTTCGTTGGGCTCTCATGCTCTGAACTTTGAAGAATTTTAATAGACCACATTGCTGGAGGGAATTCACGGTCCTCGGATCATTTAACGCCATGAGATCATCTTCTTCGTGCTCATGTTCGCTCCATTCCAACATCTTTGCAACCAAATACCTACATGGGAAACAGAGAAGATCATTAGCATTTTTTTTTCAACATTTTCGGGATTTTTGTTGAGTCAACGTTCACTTTTCATTTTAGTTTTTCGGCCGCCGAGATCAAACTTCAAGTACAGTGAGGAATTTCCGCGAGTGTGCCTTAACGCACCTGCGGAAATCATTGGTTTCCGCAGGGCCCGTTATAGGCCACTCGCGGTGGCCCCAACGCACGACTAGCAGTCCCAAATCATCAAAAAATCTTGATTTTTCACCATTAAAAACAAAAATTAATCCGTTGAAAAGATAGAAGATGAGATTCTTACCTCTTTTATGCAATCCGTTCGTTGAATGATCACCTGTGGCCTCTGCGATCCTTCATCGAATTTGAGGTAAAAAACAAGGGTTTTTGGTAAGTTTTTGACCAAGTGAAAATAAAATGGTGAAAAAGACTTTTTGCTTCTATTTATTTCTTTTTTATCGTTTTTTTTTAATATTTTGTTTTATATAAATACATTTTGGTCAAAAACCCATTAACTCTAAAGGTCTTGTAAGTGTTTTGTTCCTTGCAGGAAGAAATTTAGGACTTTGGACAGCGAACTATGGACAGTTTTTGTGATTTGTTCTATTTTTGTTGCATGTACAACTACTTTTTAAAGTTTTTTTAGAAAAACCTCGAGCACAGTCTTTGTTCGTTCTCGGGCTCGAAAACCAATGAGAACTTAACCGAGTATATTTTTTTCATCTTTTTGTACTCGTCATGGTAACAAGAAAATATCGAAACCTATGGAGAATTCTTTAAGCTCTTTTCATGCTCCTTAAACAACGAAAAGATTGTCGAGCGACCATGTTCTTTACACGCTCATAAAAGTATTTGAAGAAAATGTTTGATGGGCGATAGTTTATCACTTTTTCGGTCCTGTCGAACTACTTTACGAAAAAGGAACTGAGAGAGTTCTCTTTTAAGTGTTTTTCCAGACTCTATAATCATGAAAAACCTTCGAGTCTTCTATCTTTGGACTCGTTAAACACACATCGATAGACCCATATGGGACCAAACCACTCCTTCTTAGGGTTCGTTAAATGTACTCCGAAGGACTCATCCGAAGGATGAGCTTAAATTGACAAGCATATGTTATCCTCCTCAAGCTTGCGTAAAACTAAAGAGGTACTTGCCCCACCCAGACAAGATAGTATGGTGATGGGTGGGGAGTAGTGGAAAAATTAAGGCATTCGACCAAGGTTTTTGAGACAAAGTTTTTCTAACTATTGTAAACACGAATGATTATGTCTAACTGATCTTTTAATTGAAAATTGTGAGGGAAGAGACTATTTGGATAGTGTTGTGAAAATGTTCGAGTCATTAAAAGTAGGTGTGGGTATACAATGCAAGGCTTAGAAAGTGGGACAATTTGTAGTTGAGAGGAAGGAGTCAAACTTAGAGGGGAGGAATCAAAATGGAAATAATTTTCTTTGGCATAGAATGCTTTGGCTAAGGTTTGATGATTTAGGAATATGAATTCTAAGGTGTTTATATGTCTTGTGATAGGACCTGCAACAACAAGGGTGAGGAGAGGATGTTCCTAATGCAAGGAGAGGGGTAGAAGTGGGACATTGAGGGAGATGTGAAGTGGGAGGCATATAGGACTGGGAATAGGGCATGGTGAGCGTAGTGTTGTGTAGGGTTAAGGTTGGGTTGGGTGGGACAATTAGAAAATGGGAAAGGGCACTTATCAAACTTTCATTTTATAGAAAAGGCACCTATACAAGCCTGATCTAGGGGGTGGCTTTTAAAAATATTCTTCATTATGGAATACAAACATTACACCATATTTAAACTTAATTATGAGCACCTCTTTGGAATCTTGGATTTGGAGTGGGAGATGGAATTTGGTGAAGAATTTAGTGTATTGATATACAATCTATCATGGGGCTTAGTGAAGCTACGACCAATGGCGTCAGAGAGTGGAGAGATATCCTAGAGGGTAAAATCATTGTTGTAAAGATTAGAAAAAAGCATCCCATGTGGTAAGGGATATAGAAGTAGTGGATAGATTATCGTCGAGTTCAACATTACAATTGTGCAAAAGATAAACGGGTTTTTCCACCATGCTAGGGAAATACTCTCTTACAAATCGCCAAAAAATAACAAGCATTGTTCTTCCATCATTGTTAGTCATGTCTAGAAATTAGCCTTCAAATTGTGGATCCATGAATCTAATAGTTCCCTGTGCATTTGGCCATAATATTTCGGCACCTAAAGTCTAGTGTCAAGTTGAAAAACTAAAGGAGATGCCTTAGATGGAATTGAGTGAGGAGTCTGAATGGATCTTCAAAAAAGGCCAATAATGAAATCATTGTTGGGGTATAGGGATGACCTTGAGGAACCCAACTAACAAAATTTTGAACCTTGAAAAACTAAAAACAAGAGAGAGAATCATTAGGGTCTCACACAATTGTAATTGATGTTGGGGTGTAGGAAAATGCATAAAAAAACCCAACTAGAAACAAATTTATGGGTGAAAGGGACCCAAAAGAACTCAAAAGGGCATATCTTGAAAACCCCATTTTACTAAAATACAAATGTTATCAAGGTGTAGGATAAACATTGAAAAACCCAACTAGAAATTTATTTATTTTTAAGCAAGAACATGAATTACTATTATTATAATAAATTTATATGAAACAATGAAAAAAATAAGAAAAATAATTTAACTATTAAATATTATTAATAATTAATGTATGTAATGATATAGAAATAATTTAGAAAAAAAAAAACATAAATATAAAACAACTTGGTTTATATTAATGAGGTACAAACCTATTATAAACTAACATAATTTTCACATGATTTACATAACCCCAAACTACAAAGAAATTTTATTTAAATTTATATGCATGCACCATGAAACTAAAGCTAGAAAAAAAATACTTCTAAATAACTACTACTTAACAACACACATCCCAACACAAACTAAAACTAATTCTAAACTAAAGTGCATAACAAACTAAAACTAATTCTAAACTGCATAACAAACTAAAACTAATTGCTTGCACTCAGGACCAAGGATGAAATTTGATGACCAAGGATGAAATTTGATGGTCAAATTGTACAGTGATTGCCCATCAAATATGGTTAAAATAACTACTACTTAACAACACACATCCCAATGCTAAACTGCATAACACACTAAAAACTAATTGCTTATATGGTGCAATCAAGGCCAAGGATGAAATATGATGTTCGAATTGTAATGTGATTGCCTATCAAATATGGTTAAACTTTTTGTGTAACTGTCAACCTTTTTCCCTAAGGCAGAACAGGCATGGAGTAGTCAGAAACCCTCAATTTTGAGGGGCTTTACCAGTTTGAAATTCCAACCTTTGTGCTCCTTGACTGGTGCGCTCTGCTTGGCTGGAAGTGTTCATCACAACAGCATGTATCAAACACAAAATGGTAAAAAAAGGTTCTTAGAACACCGTGATTTATGCCATTAATGGAGGATTGGATTGATGCATTTTCATATTTTGTTTTTTATCACTCTCTTCTTCCACCTCCTGCTGCTGTTCGAGTGTTTCATAGAGCGGATGATTTCTGGTCTCGGGAAGAAGCAAAGTAAGGAATCCACTCAGAACAGCGAACCCTCCAAAGGCCGTGAAGGAAACCCACAAATGTATTCTTCCCATAACAACAACCACAGGAGCAATGGCTGCACCTGCCATTACCGCCTGCCTCATCGTTGCCACTGCAGCGCTCCTTACATTCGTCGGAAACAACTCCAAGCAAAATATATACAATACATCAAACGATATGCACACTGCCAAGAACCCCATAGTTTCGACCACCATCTGCAGCCATCTACCCGTTGCAGAGAACTCCGAAGACAGAGTGCAGGCAATGCAACACAAACCACACGTTATAGAAGAAATAGATACAAGAATCCGTCGATCGGTTGTCGGAAGCAGAACAGTTCCCAGGCCTATAGCGGGGATCTCAATGAGAGCATTGAGCGCTGTGCTTATATATGGATTCACTTCCATATTCCTCACGTTAAGCGGCAGGCCGTAGTAGACCAATCCGACCCCGGCTGCAGTGGCCGTTACGACCATTATTCTCCTTCGCGCCCACGGCATTCTTAACAGACTGATCATCACAGGGGCTGAATTTCTGGCTCCCTCTGCAGAAACAGGACTTATCCGAACGTTCACAGGAAGACACTTAGAGTTCCGGGTAGCCATCTTTTTTAGAATGTCGAGAGCTTCGTCTTCTCTTTTTCTGACGACCAGCCATCTGGGAGACTCCGAGACGAAAGGAAGAATGAGGCAGCAGTAGGCCGAGGACAATGCAGATATTGAGACGTATGTCATTCTCCAGGATGATCTAGTAAGGTATGCAATTCCGGGAAGCGACGCGAAGCCTGCTGCGAAGAAGATAAATCCAGACAGCCCAACCCGTCCTCTCCACTTGCTCCCCGCTACTTCGGTTGAGAGAACTAAGCTGCAGATGCCAATGCCTGCTCGGCCAAAGCCGCTAATTAACCTGAGGGAGGAGTATATCCAGATGTTGGGGGATAGAGCTGTTAGAAATCCAGAGACTGAGATTATGAAACACGAGAGCAGCAACGTTCTTTTTCGGCCAAGAGATGTATCAGCGAGAGGTCCTAAAAATCCTGAACCTGCCATTCATTGGATCCAATGCAAAATTAGTTGATAATTGCTCTCTCTTATTTCATTAGCAATGGCCTAGATTTAGTCGACCTCCGATATTTTGTTTTTGGATGTGGCGACGCAGAGTTACGCAAAAGAATTTGAAAGAGATATTAAACCTTGACAAAAGAAAATATAATTACGCCGAAAGGCGTATACCTATTGACAATGGGCACAATTAATCACCTTTTAATCATACATTTCAATCTTAGGGTTGGCAATTGAAGATGCTGGCATATTCTTCGTCATCCTCTCTAATCAATGGATGAGATTTTGATAAATTAACTTCCGCTCATTTATAAAGGCGTACGTTTATGTGTTTACTTTTTCACATTTACAAAATAAGATTAAAAAACTACTTGCTCACTACCAGATTGACACGTTCAGTGATTAAGAGATAATCTATTAAGCTGCCCACGATTTACTAAATTATTGTTACTGGGCGGGGGATAGGTATGGCCGCGTGGGCTTTGGATGCCAATTAAAAAGTTTTATGCGCAGTGTGCAGATGTTTATGGCCGCGTGTATGTGAAATGAAGCGTTTCAACCTCCAACCTCCCCTCCGCACGCATTTGAAGTGTTGGCCACGAATATGAAACGATTGCGAGAGCGCATCCACAAAAGAGCGAGTGCGCATCAAGGTTCTTGTTCTTCTATGCCTCTCGGGCCGCCGCTATTTTTTTACGATCCCCATTCTTAAGCTTAAATTAATCAATCTTTTGC
>ML805995.1:155504-184722 GCA_009831015.1 Picea engelmannii | reverse complement strand
AAAATTCAATTCTGAAGTTAGAGGATGACAAATTTACCTTGGATAGGCTATTTTATGAGAAATGTGGAGTAAAATGAAGGAAAATGGCAAATAAAGAGGCAAAAAGTATGGTTTGTGAAAGCACAAAAATGGACTCAACAGTGGCTACACAATTTTCTCATTGAGTTGGGCATTTAGTTTCATCGGTTGATCGTCATCTGGTGTGACAACCAGAGCTCTCTGAAGTTCTGCAGAGATCCAGTTCAGAGGTAGTGGACGAAGCACATCAAGATCCACATGCACTACATCCGGGACTTAGTACATGAGGGGGTCATCGAATTATAGTTCTTTCCTTCAGCAGAACAAAGGACAAACATCTTCACCAAGACCTTCACTGAGAATAAGTTTCATTCTATGTGAAGTCATCTTGGATTGAAGGACACACTTGCCTAGCAACTGTAGTTCTTCTTTTTTCTACATTGTGCCTTGAGGGCGGGGGGGGCTTTCCCATGAGGTTTTCTGATCCATATGGATATCGATGTCCACCCACCTTTTCCAACTCGCTCAAAACAATTTTCTGACATTTTTGGCAATTTACTATTTTTAGCAGTTTTTACTTCCGAGGCCATTTTGAGGGCCTAAATGAAGGTTTTTCGGTATCGAGATCCTTACTGATATCTGAATGCATGATTGAGCCACCAAAATGAATCTTCTCGATGATACCTTTCCAACGGGCTATCACACGCCTAAAATGGAGATCGTATGCAAAAGTTACGACCCTGGGAAGTTGATGTACTAGCTTACCCAAATGGGGCCCACATGACTTTTGGCATTTCATCTCCTAGGGTTAGGTTTTTGGATGTCTAGGGTTTTTGGCATTCTTTCTTATTGTAAAAATGCCTTCAGAGCCTCATTGTAACCGTCTTCTTGCGAATGCATGCTGTCGTCACATCTCTTCTCATAGATAAGACACCACCATTCAAGCAAGCTTGTTTCCGCTGCATTTTACAGTTTTAGCATTTTTCGTTATTGAATAGAAAACCAGTTTTACTGTATCTCTTTTATTTTGTGTTAAGCACCTGTTAATAATTTGTATTCATTTCATTTTGCTCATAAAATCCGGATTAGTGGTATCAGAGCGGTCTGCTCCTTGTCGTCTTAATGCATGTCGCCAACGAGGTCGGAGTACAAAGAGTTGGGTCTCGAGCTTGTTTCTCTTGAGGATAGAAGCTCTCGCACACCCAAGCAACCTCCCATGGTAGGAGAAAATAAATATGACGAGACAAGAGATCCTTTCAAACTGTTGATTGAGGAATCCCTCATGCAACAAAGGAACGAGATGATGGATAGTTTCGCGCAAATCCTTCGGCGACTACCAACAGACGATGCATCTTCTTCGAACGGAGGCGCCGCCCCCTTCAAGGTACAAATAAACTTTGATATTCCTATATTTGAAGGTCATATAGATGCAGATGATGTAGACAAGTGGTTGAGTCTACTAGAAGGGTATTTTTTTGTTCATAAATTTTTGAATAGAGAAAAGATTACTTTTGCGCTCCTCAAAGCCATTCCCCATGTCAAAGATTGGTGGGAAACTTTCTGTGAGCAAAAGGAAATGGAGGAAACCTCATTATTTTTAGTCACGACCACCTGGGAATCCTTCAGGGATGCTATTAAGGAACAATACTACCCTTTTGGAAGTTATGACAACCTGTATACCAAATGGACCACACTGCGGCAAGAAAGAGACCAAGCAGTGCTAGATTTCACAAATATCTTCCATACCTTGCGCACCAAGTTGGGTATCAAAGATTCAGAGCGGCATCTGGTGCTCAAGTATAACGGTGCTCTGCATAGATACATCCAGACCGAAATGGAATTTCTAGACATCTCATTTTTGGGTGCAGCCTACCGTTATGCTGTCAAAATCGAGTAGAAGCTCAAACAAAAGACACGACAATTTGGGCCTGGGAACCCCTCACAACAAAAGCCGGGAAAGGGAAACCCCAACCCACCGAACAAAGGACAGAGAAAATATGGACAATATCAAGACAACCAGTACAAGCCGCAAGCAAAGAAGGACACTGGAAAGACAAAGAAAGATACCGGGAAGTGGTGCGACTTCCATAAGAGCCCTTGGCATAGCACTGCTGATTGTTGCTTAAAGCAGTTGCTGGTGGACGAAGTGAAAGCCTCTGAATCAGATGCAGATTCTGACTCCGAGACAGAACCAGAAAGGGGAAGACGGATCATTGATGTGGAACCCAGTGCCACCGTTGCTACCACCAAGATCCATCCTGGTGAACCAGACGAGCCATAAGAAGGAGAGCGCCTCTTCCATTCACAGATGTGGGTAAAAGGCACCCCACTGCACTTCATCATTGACAGCGGTAGCCAGAAGAACCTCATCTTAGAAGAGGTCGTCAAGCGACTGGCCCTGCCAACAACGCCGCACCCACAACCCTACACCATTGGATGGCTCCGCTAAGGAAGCGATCTCCGCGTCGACCAACAGTGTCCACTGTCATATGGCATCAAGCCCTTCAAAGACGAGGTATTGTGTGATGTTGCTCCTCTTGAATTTTGTGATGTTCTTTTGGGCCAACCTTATTTATGGAAACATCATGCTGTATATGAGTTTAGGCCTCGTAGTGTTATTATTACTTTGAACAGGAAATTGTACAGGATACCCGAGGCAGTCCCACCTAGTGCTATTTCCTTGATCTCTGCTAAGCAATGCAGGAAGGTCATCTCTCAGACGGGGAAGTTTTTCTTCTTTGTGATTCGCTCTCAGAATAAGCGAAAGATCGCGGCCACATCCAGGGTCTCTGCGGCCGACCTCTCCACACAGCAGAAGCAAGTAGACAAGGTCGTGGAAGAATACTCGGATATCTTCTCCTCACCTACAGGGGTACCTCTGCACTGCCAGGTCAAGCACCCCATCGATCTGACCCCCGACGCACCGTTGCCAAATGGGCCAGTCTATCGTCTCTCTTTGTTAGAGAATGAGGAGATCAAGAGACAGAGCCAAGAACTGCTCCACAAGGGGCACATATGCCCTAGCTCATCACCTTGCAGGAGCCCAATCGTGCTGGTACAGAAGAAAGATGGAACCTGGCGACTCTGTATTGATTACCGGGCTCTGAATAAAATCATTATCATAAACCGGTACCTGATTCCCCAAATCGATGACCTCCTTGATCAACTCACGGGGGCCAAATACTTCAATAAGATTGATCTGAAGTCTGGCTACCACCAGGTCCCGATAGAACAGGCAGATGTATGGAAGACCACCTTCAAGTCGAAGGAAGGACTTTTTGAATGGTTGGTCATGCTCTTTGGTTTGACAAATGCTCCAACCACTTTCATGAGGATGATGGACAATATCCTACGACCATTCACCAATACTTTTGTAGTGGTGTATATGGATGACATTCTAATTGACAACAAGACTTGGGATGAACACTTGCAGCATATTCAACAGGTTCTGCACACCCTGCGACAGCACAAGCTATACGCCAACCTGGAAAAATGCTCCTTCGGCATGGATAGGGTCCATTATGTGGGCTACATCATTGATCAACATGGTGTACATGTGGATCCAACCAAGATCCAAGTCATCCGTGACTGGCTGGCCCCAACAACACTCACTGAGCTTCGAAGCTTCTTGGGACTTGCTAATTTCTACCGCAGGTTCGTGTTGGGTTTCTCCCATATTGCATGTGCCCTCAGCCAAATAAACAAGGGTGGTGGTAAGGCGAAATTTGCATGGGGCCAGTCCCAACAACACGCGTTCAATGATTTGAAGCAGCGCTTGTGCTCAACCCCAGTACTTTCACTACCAGACCTGCAACATCCCTTTGAGATCGAGACAGATGCTTCAGACTATGCCGTGGGCACCGTTTTCACTCAGCACAGCCACCCTGTGGCCTATCATAGTGAGACACTGTCAGATACTGTCCGTAAGTACCCTACTTACGACAAAGAAATGTACTCCATTGTGAAAGCATGTCGCCAGTGGAGGCATTACATTCTTGGGAAGGAGACAGTCATCCAAACTGTTCATAAGCCACTGCAGTTCATGTAGACATAGGGAAAACTGCAAAATGATCACCATCAAAAGTGGTCCATATACTTGCAGCAATTCCACCTCAACATCAAGTACAAAACATGAAGCACCAATCGTGTCGCTGATTTCCTCAGCAGACCGCTAGTTGCGACACTCACCACGGTGCTAGACTCTTGCGGCCATGAGACATCTAGATGGCCCCAAATCTATGAGACAGACCCTGAATTCGCCACCACCTACCAAATTTTGGGTGCAAATGCAGTTGTCGATAATTTCCATCTTCAGGATGGGTTGTTGTGTCATTTGGGCCATATCTGTGTTCCATCAAGTGAGCGAGCGAAGATGATCTGGGAAGCCCACTACAGTCGGGTGGCAGGACACTTCGACATCGAAAAGATAGTGGCGATGCTACAAAAACATTTCTACTGGACGAAACTTCGACAAGAGGTCGGCAAGTATATCAGGTCCTGCACTGCCTGCGCTATTGCCAAACCGACCACTAAGAAACAGGGCTTGTACACCCCTCTTCCTACTCCTGACAGGCCATGGGAATCCATCTCAATGGACTACATGTCGGGCTTCCCATCCACCAAGCGGGGAAATGACTGTGTTTTTTTGGTTGTTGATCGCTTTTCTAAGATGGCGATTCTGGTTGCCTGCAAGAAGAGAATCACAGTAGAGGCCACTGCCAAGCTCTTCTTTGAACGAGTCTGGGTACATTTTGGAATCCCACAAACCATTGTCTCAGATCGGGATAGTTGATTTCTCAGCACATTCTGGTCGAGCCTCTGGTCACTATTGGACACCAAGCTCACCAAATCCACAACCTTCCACCCCCAGACAGATGGCCAAATCAAGGTTGTAAATCGAATGATTGTGCATATCCTTCGTATGTATAATTCAAAGAACCCTCACACATGGGATGAGAGCCTTCCTTATGTCCAGCATAGCTACAACAGAGCCTTGCATAGCTCAACTAACCACAGCCCCTTTCAAGTGGGGTTGGGATTCCATCCATTGGGTCCCATAGATGTTGCACTTCCCCTTGCGGTCACCTCGACTGACTCATCTCCTGCTCCAACTGAAGCTGAAAAAGCCACTCGGTTCATTGAGTAGATCCAACACATCCACCAACAGGTTTAGGATATCCTACAGAAGTCCAATGACAAGTACAAACAACGCAATGATCAACATCGGGTGCCGCATAAGTTTTAGGTGGGCGACAAAGTTTGGTTGCACTAGCGGAAAGAACGCCTTACAGGGCCCCATCGAAAGCTTCACCCACTCCGTTACAGACTGTACACTATCACCAAGGCCGTGGGGGATAATTCTTTTGAGCTCAACATTCCTCCTTTCCTTGGCTTGCATCCAGTGTTCATAGTGGATCTCCTTCGCCCTTATTTCCCACCATTATTGGACACCTCAGAAGTAGTAGAACAACTGACACCAACAGAGCTCAAACCCGAATGCATACAACAGGCATCCAATGATTAGATTTTGGACAGACAGATCAAGGGCACTCGACAACAAAGGATCCAACTTTATCGAGTCGTCAAAGCAGGGCAGCTCCTGCACCAAGGCAAGTGGCTCACTCGGGGACAAATTCAGCAGAAATTTCCTCATCTAATGGGGGACCTCAATGCAATGGAGACCATTGCTTCCTAAGGAGGGAGGATTGATCCAGATGGATATCGGTGGCCACCCACCTTTTCCAATTGGCTCAAAACAGTTTTCTGACATTTTTGGCAATTTACTATTTTTAGTAGTTTTTACTTCCGGGGCCATTTTGAGGGCCTAAATGAAGGTTTTTCAGTATCAAGCTCCTCGATGATAGCCAAAGGAATGATTGAGCCCCCAAAATGAATCTCCTCGATGATACCTTTCCAACGGGCTATCACACACCTAAAACAGAGATTGTATGCAAAATTTACGACCCTGGGAAGTTGATGTACTAGCTTACCCAAATGGGGCCCACATGACTTTTGGCGTTTCATCTCCTAGGGTTAGGTTTTTGGATGTATAGGGTTTTTGGAATTCTTGCTTATTGTAAAAAGGCCTTCAGAGCCTCATTGTAACCGTCTTCTTGCGAATGCGTGCTGCCGTCACATCTCTTCTCTGAGATAAGCCGCCACCATTCCAGCAAGCTTGTTTCCGCTACATTTTACAGTTTCAACATTTTTCGTTATTGAATAGAAAACCAGTTTTACTGTATCTCTGTTATTCTGTGTTAAGCACCTATTAATAATCTGTATTCATTTCATTCTGCTCATAAAATCTGGATCATTTTCCCTCTTTACTCACTTTATTTCAGTGTATCTTTTGTATTTGAGTACCTAACATGGCCTCGTTGCTGGGACCCATTCTTTATTTTCACCATAGTGATGTTCAGGTGGGGTGTTGGAGTTACTTCACACACACCTAGGATTTATTTTTCCTAAGGTTTTTGCTTGTTTATTAGTCATAATTAGTCATTATCCAATCTCCTATATTTTAGGGGAGAATATTTCACTTGGAGAATATTCTCTTTCAGTTGACACTTCAATTTAACTTGTTGAGTTGAGTTTCGATGCTACATTGGTTTTGTCACCATGCAACATTGGGATCATCACCAAATAATTCCTTGGGATCATCACTATATTGGTGCATTACCCTTGATTCCCTAAGTTAACTCCTCACTACTCTATGTTCAGTCAGTTAATTGAAGACTAGTTGACTAGTTAACTCAACTAGGTGGCAGTTCACTCCCGTAACTACCTGAGAGACTAGAATAGGCGGAAGTTCACTCCTGTAACTGTTGGTGTGTTTCCAAATCACTCTAGACCACCACTATGGCACATTGGTTCTCCTCCAGTGCGCACTCATTGAGTTATACATAGTATATCATGTGTAAATTATTCATTATTCATAACGGTTAATGCGAATTCTTCTATTCTTTCTCTCCTTCTTATTCTTTCTCAAATTCTCTCTACAAATGCGTGTATTAGTTTTTAGCTAAATCTATTATGTACATGTTCAACACATTTACACTAACAAGGTAGCAAATGAAGCCTCTTTTTTTGAGGTAGGAAGAACACGAATAAAAGATGGGATTACAATGTTTCCCATCCCATAGATTTTGTTACTTAGCTCCCTCTTCTTATTTAATTATGAAATTATGGTCAAATTATAAGTGGCGGCATGACCTTATGAGGAAAGGGTGTACAATTAAGTTCGATGGCCTCTCAATACATTCATACACCCAAGGATTGAAGGAAAGGCAACCTCTTCTACATGTAGTGGTCTCTATGGTGGGAAAAGGTTGGGTGATGGTCCCTTAGTGTGACTTCTACTAATATCTTGTTGTTGGGTTTCAATGGAATTTTATTTGGTTGTGGGGAAAAGGATTGAACTGCCTTAGATGGGATTGAACCTCTAATTTCATTGATTTTTGGCACCATCTATTCACCGAATATCATAATCATCCTAAGCATTGGCCCTTTTGCGAACTCATGGAGATTTGTTGACATTAAGGAGGCATGAAAGCCTAATTTCAAAGAATTGATCTAGTATGGAATATATTACTAACAAAATTGCCTCCTAGGAAAAAAATCAAAGAATTGACATACAAAGATATTAGAACTAGTTGTCCAACAAAAGAGACCTATTGAAACTCTAGATGAAGAATCCTCTCTCCGACATGACTCTTTCAATCATCAAGTCGAGGAGCACTTTTGTCACTGATTCTTCAACTGTAGTGAGCTCGTCGGACATATGTGCTCGGGATTAATTAGACCAGGTTCAATATTAACTCAAATACTACAATGAAATAGACGACAACAAGGTGATGATCACTGTGCAATAGAAACTTAGTCTGCGGTCTCAAATTCTTGGTTAGAAAAAGTGTTCTCGGTGCATGGCGCGACGAGATAAATAGGTAACTCGACAACAGTTCGCTTTCAATGGGTATGAGGCCTTCATTAACTTTGTTCTGTCCATTATGGCACGGTCCAACGGTCTGGTGGCTAACCTTAAATGTCTTTCTATCCGTTCGGGGCGTCACACAAACGATTATAATGTCTCCAACGACTATATTGCTTTACCATGGCAAAGTGCCATGTGTCGCTATTCTGATATCCCAACGAAGCTCCAATTCTGCAAATTTTCCTTCTGCGAAGTTCCCTCTGGAACCTTCTGCAACTTTTCGATCTTAGCCTTCTTCTTACTTAGTTTTCTATCCTTCTTTCCAGTGGGCTTCGTCTCGATATTCATTTTTCCATTCTGATTCTTATCATCTTTGGACATAGTCACTTCGCGCTGTTGAGATTCTTTCCTAGGATTCAAGGGTAGTACTTCTCCTTTATCTAGGGTATGTACTTCAGTCTTCTGTGGTTCCTCTAATGTTCTTGTAACTTCGACATTCGGGTCTCTTATTTTAAATAGCTTTGATCTGTTCTCTTGTTCTGCAATCAAGTGTGCAATCCTTCTAGTCATGAAATCTCTTAACTCTTGTTTCTTCTGCTCCAAAACTTCTTCTTATATCTTTTGTCTGGCTTAATCTATTTCAATCCAAGGTTTTCCTAGTAGCATGGTAAATGGGGCGTTTTCCTCAATAAATTTAATAATATCAAAATCTTCTTCTATCGAAGTACCATTTGCATTAATCCTAGCAATCATTCTAGGGAAATCCAACACTTCATGGTCCATAGCTTTGTAACAAAGAAAACTAGATCTTCTGCCAGGGCATTCCTTAGAAAGATGTCCCGGTCTTCTGCAACTGTAATAGATGGTTAATCCTCTCTTTCTTTTAAATGATCCCCAACCTTTCCTATACTGCGCGCCAGGATCATGGTAGCTAACTTGCAAAACATTATTCTAGGATCCTGCATCCATTTGTTAGTCCCAATATTCTTTCTATGCATAGGTATAACATATCTTTCACTATTCTTATCAGATCTATTCATATCAAACCTTCTTTCATCTATTAGTGCCCTAGTTTTCAAGATAGGACATAATCTATTAAGCATACCTAGATCCATACTCTAGAAACAACAATTTCCACTAATCTTACTTCTATAGAGCACAAATCTTTCAGATCTAAAACTTTTCACTATTCTTACCTTTATCAGAGCACACAGCTTACATATATTACCTCTTTTCTTTCGATCAGACTTATTTTCTTCAACACAGAGCTTCTTAAACTAAGTAGAGTACTGCGCACTAGAGCGACAAATCTATGCACAGATCTTTCACAGTTTCAGGATGGATCTTTGCACAAAGCTTCTTCTTTCTCAGTTCCCAACAATCATAGTTTCGGTCCCGACAAAGGAACCATTTGTTGGCAGAGGGACAGATCCAGGGTTCAACACTACAACAACACACCAACAAAACCCCAACTACCAACCCTTTCGGAAACACCTGCGAAGCAAATGAAGTCTCACCCGAGGTAGAGGTAGGGGTGGTTGCAGGACTCAAACATCTACAACCTTAGCTGGGACACAGATTTGTGATTATAATACTCGATAGGGCACTTAGCACCGACAATTCATCAATATTCAACCACTATTCTACTGCGCGGATAGAACAAAGCATCACATCATTCACTCAGATCTGATGTATGTAAGAACTTATCATAAATAGAGAGGCATATCTAGTAGATCAAGCACTAAGAACATTCATTTAGGTCATATCTAACATTCTTACACATCATTAGCACAAAGCATAAGAATATTTATCTATCTCTACCAAAGCACTTAGCAATAGAAGACATAAACACATCAAGGAAAATCACAAAGAAGAACAACATAGTTTTTGCGTGGTTCACCCCCACCCTGAGGTTATGTCCACCGACTCTTCTTCTTTATTGTCTTCAGTCAGTTACAAGCACAGAGCCATCAAAACCCTTACTCTTCTTAGGACAGGAGATCTGCACAGCTCGCTAGATCCTCCTTCCCCGAGTATATCTAAGCACACAGTCTTCCACCACTTCTTACAATGACTTGCACTTAGCTCTACAAGTCTCACATAGGAACAAAGCACTTACAATCCTTCAATCATATAGATCTAGCACTTAGCTCATCAACCTATTGGTCTCCGGTCACCACTTCTTACATTGCCTAGAATTCTATTTATACTTTACAAAATAGGCCTAAACATGGGTAAACCCATGGGCCGACATCCCATTACCATTACATAATCCCAAAAACCTAAAAAGGACCCAAAAGTGGGCCGATATCCCGTGATCTCCGCTTCGTCTTGCGCTCCTCCTACGACAGGCTGTCGAAGTCCAAAATAGGTCAATATAACCAAGAATCTCCCAAAACTTGGTCAAAGGCCAAGACTGCTTCTCCTGACACAGAAATATATAGGGACAAAGGTTACTCTCATTCTCTCGACTCAGTCATAGATAGGGACGAAGGTTACTCTCCTTCTCTCGAGCCGATCTCTATTTACTGTGATCAGAACATACCCTTTTTCACAGTTCTTCCTTGAACCCGAGAGCTCAGTCTCTCATCTCTGCACTCTTCACAGATCTTTTCCTTTCACCTATATCATAGGTATACATAAATTCATGAGACATCATCATAAATTTTAAATTCAAAATTTCCTTGTAAATCTGTCACCTACAGATTTCCAATTCCACATTTTATTTTCATATTTGTTTTGCCCATGAACCATATTCATAATTATGGAACTTTCCTTTCCATTGTGGTTTGGCTCAATAGTCAATTGGTCTTCCTTATGGGCTTACAACGCTGCCATATCCAAGACCCCTTTGCTTCCTGCACTTTCAACTTCAATCAACCAAACAAATCGTTAGCTTTTCAATGCACATACATTTTTATTGCACCTTTACAACTTCATCACAAACAATTTCAGAATTGTGCATACTAACAATCAAATTCACTTTCTCAAAAAGGAAATACCATTCCTTGTAGTTTGGCTCAACAAGCAATTGGTCTTCCTTATGGGCTTACAATACCGCCATATACAAGACCCATTTCCTCCCTGCAATTCATTCTTTACATAGCCAAACAAACTGTTAGTCTCTCATGCATCCATGTATATATATATATATTCAAAACCATGCATACTAACAGTTCATCACATCTATATAAACATGAAAAGGGAATCCCATTCCTTGCCTATGCTTCATTTCAACATACCAAACCTTTCAAAATGTAATTCAACATTTCAAAGGATTTTAACAAATGTGCCAATATTCATGGCCACATTCATACCCAATGCACTCTTGCATTGTTTCCAAGTTCGTCACACTTTATGACCGGTTTTTGGCCATGGTGTGTTGGAATTTAACCAACCTTTTCCTCATACGGTTTATTCATTTTTTTTCATTCTTACAGCAGGACCATACTACCTACTATAGGCCGATCACGATCCCAAATCAATACACATGAACTCAAAAGTTTCACATCAATGCCTTTAAGAAGTCTTCCTCCATTAATAACCAGGGTGCCAAAACTCATGGTCACCCAAACTTGTTTTCCTTCAGTGCTTACATAATGTAAGTAAAACATTGTAAGGTCCTCCTCCCTCAATGGGAAATCCATTGTCTATCCTTTATGAAAACATGCATTTCCTTGAAGCAATTCCATGCAATGTGCTAACTAGGGACACCTTTATTCCCATTGAACCAGTCCCCATGAGCACAGTCTAATGCAGAGTGCCTAACTGTACCATTCTTGACTGGCCCAGATGGACTCTGTTTTCTCTCCACCTGATCGAGAGATGTGATCTCAGTTCTATTTGTTTTGGTGCTATCCTTTTCAATTCCTATGTCCAAGCGTTATGATCTTGGCTACACCCCTTTGTTGCAAATCGATGGTGCAGATCCATCTTTCCCCATATCTAACAATTGGAAGGGATTGTGTAACCTCAACCGGATCGCGGTTTAATTCTCCTTTCAATCCCCGTAATGAATATGGGTCGTCCGATCCACGATCAGACCCCAAACTCAAAACAAAACTATATTGAATTTAAATTACAGGCACAGGCTCCGCCGTTAACTCGTGTGCCAATTCGATCTCCACAATGATTACGGTTCATCGATCTTATCGAACGACTGGCATTTGATCCGATAACTCTAGTGGATTTTGAAATCGATCTAATAACTGAGATCAGTTTCCTTCCGATGAACGACTCGTGTTCATTTCCTCTATCAGGGTCTCAATTAACCTGATTCGATCAAGGTTCTCTTTCATGATCCTCACGATCTCGATCTGTAGTTGATCGAAGGGATTTCTACGATCTTCTAGTAAAGTTCTTTGACATTTTTAGTCAACAAAGATCAGTTGGTTCAGATGTTGCTGCATCATACAATCAGTCTTCACTGCCAGAGGTGCACACCTCCAACATTCAGGTTCTCCTTCTTGAATCATACCCTACTTGGGTATCCATGGCCTAAAACTATCCTTTCAAAATTTCGTGCATAACACGAGACAACAAAATATTTCAAAAGGGATTCTCACCCAAATTTTTTCATACCTTGACTCACATAAGCATGAAGATTTTTTATTTATTTATACATGTTCTTGGCTACTATCACCCTCTTTCTGATTTTTACCTCATCAGTAGTGCTTTAGCGAGATTTTCACTGTCCTATTAACAATCGTTCGACCACAACCTTCCCCTGGTCATCCTCCGCTTGAGGTTGTCCATTATTGGTAAATGTCTTCCTCAACAGTTCCAATCCCTGTTTATACACAACATGCATCATTAGTTGTAATATCAATTAAAATGCAAGTATCATAACATTCAAATCCATAAAAAATCTTCAAAGGTCCTAGTACATCTTTATGCACTTCATCACGTTATCCTCAAGGGTTTCCATGAATGCAATACATACAGTTTTCAATTGTTTCGGCAGTAATACAATCCTCATCATTATGGTGTCAAAACATTTACTTTTATTAGTAAATCATCTTTATCATTCAAGAGGGGACATAACACATAACAAGAAAGATTTAGGGGCTCTCCCCTTCTTCCAATTCTTTCTACACCGCCTAGGAATTTCCAACCCAACTTAGTTATCTCTAAAGGCCTTACTGCCTTTTCTTAAAATGGCTTCAACCAAGCCTATTCAATCAACCATACCCCTCTATTCATTCATTTAATCTAGACAAGAGCAATTCTTGCTTTATATTTCATTCATCAGGGAAACCATATGGTGCCTACAACTATACTATTTCATCATACATGTGCATCACTTGCACGTTTAATATCATTCATACATAACTGGTATTGATATTAGGCTTCATATTAAGAAGCTTCACAATGAATTAAACCCATTCACTCAAGCATAATTAAAAACAACTAAGTATTCATCATGCTAGCTTATTGCTTACACCTTTTCCATGTCATTCACACACATGGACATATCAGGCCTCTATATCCTTTTCCCAAGGATCTTCCAAGCATCCTTATGATCATGTATACACATTCATGTATATGTAGGTGCATCTATTGCACCTTTTTACCTAATGCATTCACTTGATAGTTTAATTTCATCATTGGTGTCCTTTAGTTTTGGATTTCAGTCACTTACATGACTAATCTCACAGACATATTTCGTATTGATGTTTCCTTGTCTCATGGAAATAACCAACCGGGTTCACTTTCCTCTTTATGTGACAACATCTAGCAAGAAAACCTCCTTGCCTCAATGTCCACAAGGTTTTACCCATATCACCTTTCTCTGGTTATGAGGAGTTATATACTTCGAGTTTAATGTAAAGCAATAACTATAACTGCCAAGGATCCTACCTGATCCTATCATATTCCTTTAAGACCACAAAGGTATTAACCATTATTTAATCAACCATCATTAGTGCCCGAGGTTTCAACTACCCATGCTTAGAAGCAGTGTTACAAACACCAAGTCATCCTTCCTTTGGGCTTCAATTGCTCTTGACATAAACCTACCACCTTTAGTTATCCGCATTCAAGTCTTATTGTAAATGTTAATTAGCATATCCCTACTCTGGTAAGAGTAGTTATCACTTTGACAAAGGGCTAAAGAAATTCTTCTGCTGAAATTCAACAAGAATTCCCAAAATCACAAGTTCAATCTGCAGTCCTTCTCCCCAAGGAGTAAATGCAGATAACAATACCTCCTTACGCGACTCGTGCATGAGCCCAAGAAGGCCAAGTGTTGTAACCATGCTATGATACCAATTTGTAATACACCCACGACGACACATAAAACTTTTTTGTTTTTCTTAAAGGACAGATTCTCCATCCATGGTTTCTAATTTGGAAAGTTGAGGAACCAGTCCGACCTCCCAATCAAGGGTATCCTATTCTAGAGCCAAATGACTCTTTGAGACCTTGAAGGTATCATTCAATATTTAAACATAGACTGTTTCGAATTTCGGGTGTAGTTCTAATGGTACTCGTGACCTTCCCCTTTTTCACTTGGGAAATCTCTAGGTTTGGGTGTTAGCCCCTTTTCTGATAAGCCCCTTCCCTGATATGACCTTGGGCAATGAAATTTCATAAGCATGTGATTACGGGTGCGGCCAAGGGTGGTTTGAAACCAAACTACTTTTCTCCTTGCAATTCACCTTGAGCCTCCACGTGTCCTTTCTCCAAAAACCATGGTTTGGACTGCGACCTGCCCTCAACTTTTGAAATTTCGCGCACCTTCGGTCCACGCAATGCGATGGGACCATCGATCTCATGACCCTGATGGTGATTCTGAACTGATGGCTTGGATCTATGTTTTCCGAATCTACGGATCATATCTAACCTTTCTAAATCAACGACTGTGATTTATTTTGTGATATGGGTTTTAGGAGTTTCAACTCTCAACTTTCGCTTCCTCTGTCAATAGCTATCTTCCAGAGTGGAAGATCTGTTGACACCTATCCTCAACAAACGAATGGTTCTGATGAACTCTGGCTCTCTGGCCTTCAAGAGTTCTTGCTCCTTCATTCACCGCTTTCTCCCGAAGTGCTCCATACCCGGAGTTGTATATTGGATGCCACACGTCTACTCTGATCAACGGTCTATATCCACTCTCCACAAACACAAATATCTAGAGTGAATCCTTCTGGAATGTCAGATCTTCTAACACCTTTCCTCTCCAAATCGACGACCATGGTCCTCTTTGGGACTTCGACACTTTCAACCAAGACCAGATCAACGGTCCTTCGACCTCCTCCGTGATCAACGATCGATATCTCCTTTGGGACTTTGATGCTTTCACCCTCTGCTTTCATTCAGAGTGCTATGTACCCAGAGTTCTAGATCTGGCATCGCGTGTCCACTTTCAAATCAATGACTATCGTTCGCTTTGGGACTTCGGCCTTCGACGATTTCAAATCTCAATTTCCCCATGCTCTGCTTCTCCCAGAGCATTTTATCTAGAGTTCACGATATGATGACATGTGTCCTCTCATAGATCAATGACTCCCAATTGCTTTGGCTATTCGGGGTTTGACGATTTCAAAATTTACACCTTTATTTTTTCCTAGAGTACTTTCACCCGGAGTTCACAATCTTTCGCCACGTACACTCTGGATCTGATGGTCCAGATTGTCTTCAGTTTTTTGGATCTTCGAGCTTCCGGAGTTTCAGACTCCTATGCACTCGTTTCTCTCGTAGTGATTTCACCCGAACTTCACAGATTTCGCCATGTGTCCCTTTGCAATGGACAATTATGATCTTCTTCGGCCTTCAAGGCTTCAAGATTTTGTCACACTCCTCACTTGCAAACGTCCGAAGTAGTTTTCCCTGATGTCTCCGATCTATCGAAACGTATCTCCTGTCGGTCGACAGACATGATCTACTTCGGGTCTTTACCCGGAGTCCATAGACTTATGCCACTTTTCCTCTGGATCCAATGCCTGACATTTACTTTGGACGATCCAATGGTTGACGTTTTCTTCGGGTCTCTACACAGAGTCTATAGGTTTACGCCACCTATCCTTTGGATCCGACGCTTGATATTTACTTCGTTTTCCTTGATGATGGATGGTCCCAAACTACTTCGGGACTTTGGTAAGTCCACCCTCCTGTGTGTGAAAATCACTAAGGCTCGGGAACCTTGCTCCAATCAGATGGTTATTGGTCCTCTGCGCTATGATCCAACAACCACTGTCGCTCTTCGCGTTAGATCCGAGCACAGGGTCTGACCACCGTTGGATCGAGGAGAACCTCCTGAGATTCTGATCTCTTTCGACTTAGAATATTTTCTAAGTGTTCAAAGGCCTTGACCTTTTATTCTCCTATGGGTCCATCTCTTGGACTTCGTCTGCATGCCTGAAAGTGTTATCTCCTCTGAGCTAGATCCCCTTGAATATTTCGCCTTCCCACACACTCCTTGTGTTTCATGGATCTCGTCAAACCTAGATAGAAGGTCAACGATGATCGATGGTTCTCAGAAATTGTGGGACCCCAACATGCCTACTCTTTATCAAAGAGTTCAACCTCTACAATATGGAAAGTGCTTGCCCAACTTGGTCCAACCGGAATCGTTGATCTTCCCACCCGACGAGATCAACGACATTGGTGAATTGCGGGACGCAAACTAGCACGTCTGCTACTTTTACTTTCGCCCTTCGTAATAATTCCCCACCATAGATCTCCATTCATAGATCAACGGTTCACAGTGATTGCGGGGTTCAACCTCCACCATTAGGGGATTGCTCGCTCGACTCTAGTCTAATCCTAGTCGTTGATATTCCATTCCTGACGAGATCAACGACGTAGGTTGATTGCGTCCGTGAACTATCATGTTCGCTGTCAGGTTCTTAAGTCATGGGTAGTTCTAGTAACTTGGCTATCGTCTACCTCCTAGATCTAACGACTGAGATGATTCCTGGGCATCCTTAGATCTAAGGCTCACGTTTAACTTCGGGACTTCGAAACTTTGGGGATTTTACCTCCCTTACGACGAACTCGCTCAGTTTGCCGAACTCGCGATGTTAAAATGACTCCAGGATTAACACCCACGCTTTTTCCAGTATCCAATGGTCACAACAAATTGTGGATCTTTCTGAATAGATTTCGTCCGTTCATCTTCCAAACAAAGGGACCTTCCCTTTCAATACTTCAACCTCGCCACTCTTCCTAAGATTTTTTAGCTCTGAAAGGATTAAGAGATTTGCTCTCTTTCTCCTGAACTTAACACTTAGAAGGGTCTTCTGCACACCCCTTGTGCTCCTTCAACAAGTCTAGAACTTAAGGAGTTCTCAATCTCTTCCCACCTCACAGAGAGACTATGCATACATGCACTAGCTCTCCTCATCTTAACAGACTCCGTCCTCCCAGAGAATTAGGGAAACTAGGAGCATTGACGTGCACCCGTGAAAACTGTGTCCAAGGTGGACGAACTCACAGTCCACTTATTTTAGCTTAAGCTACCAGAGGGCTCGATTATTTACATGTAAAAATTAGGCCATATCGTACTTTATTAAATACACAATTTAAACAAGAATAAAGAGATACAATATAAACATTAAGCAAACATGCACATCTCTAGGTCATTCACAGTATATCTAATTTTATTACACAATTACAACTCAATTTCATAGGGTATGAGAATACTTATCTATTAAAAGTTGCATCCAACTAACTAATTGTGGGTGTGTGCCTTTCCACGCAACCATAGGATCATAGGAATTCATTCTTATCACTCTGGCTAGCCCCATGCCAAGCCATGATATCACTAGGGAATTTACGCCATCTCTCAGAGAGACTCTCTCTATCACAACGACCTTGCAAGGTTTATCAGATGATTCCTTAGCATCAAGATCGTGTTCAGGTCCTTTAGGTTGTGTTCTCTATACTTCTTTTTGGTTCATGCATCTCCTTTACGAGCTTGCACTCTTCGTTTGGTTGCCCCCCTCTCTTGCTGTGTGTCTGTATGTATCTTACCTTCCCTTCTTTGGAAGGTTTCTGAACTGTCATGTTCCTTCTGTTAGAAGGAAGCTTGAGTTTGCAGGTCTCTTTGGTACTTCGGGTTGACATCCTGTAGCTAGACCATGCTTCCATTCATGAGGGTGGTTGATAATTCAACCACTGGTCCTCTCATCATTAATTGATTTTTTTCCTCTAGAGATATCATGGCTCTTACTTCAAGGCTTCACTCCCAACAATCAGTTATGGGCAGTTTAAAAATAATAAATTTACATTGTTCACATGCCTTAGCATGGTAATCCTATTTTATGATTAATTACAAGCTGGGGAAAACATGGGTATTACAATTCCCTCTCCCTTAAAGGAACACCGTTCTCGGTGTTCTTTCTCAAAAACACCTGTCATGCCTTTCTCATTCAATGGTTCTAGAAATCTTGATACTTATTTCTTGGTCAGGTTCCTTTCCAGACCCTTAATCTTGGTCACCTGCTTTCAATAATTCTTGGAAAACAAGCATGTTAATAACAATTTTATGCAAAAACATTGCATAAAAATTTCTAGGAAAATTTCATAATCTTAGCACCATAATTATCTACGTAGTTCATGGATTTGTGTCCACATGGTTGTTTTGTTATCCAAGCTCATTTTTTTTCCTTGACATACCCATTGGGTTCATGATCCCAATCAATAGTTTACAAGAACTATTAAGGTCTCATCTTCCTTGTGGTCACACACCCTCCAGGCCTAGACTCATGCATCCCCTTCTCTGCTATATAGTCCCTCGGGTGATCCATATTTCCTTGCCAAGGTTTTCTCGCACAGGAAGAACTACCCATTGTGTGCATGATCCCAATCAATAATTTACAAGAACTATCAAGTTCTCCTCTTCCTTGCAGTCACTCACTCTCCAGGCTCAGGCTCAGTCATCCCCTTCTTTGCCATATAGTTCATCGGGTGATCCATCTTTCCTTGCCAAGGTTTTCTCGCACATGAAGAATTCCAGAGACCTTATCGAGCCTTACAGTTAAGGAATCCATCAGAATTTCTCTGCTGAGGTGTCCCTCTAGCTTGTGTTACCTTAACACAACATATTATAGGTGATCATGGCTTACCACAAGGTTCTTATGGCTCAGTAGTAGCCATTTTTCATGCCTTTCATCTTGACAGCCTTTCGGCTAAATGAAAGTTAGGGAGCAACGTTACTCTCCTTCTCTTGGAACAAAAATAGATAGGGATGAAGGTTACTCTCCTTATCTCGCCTCAGTCATAGATAGGTACGAAGGTTACTCTCCTTCTCCTGAGTCAGTCTCTATTTCCTACGATCAGAACATACTCTTTTTCACAGTTCTTCATCGAAACCGAGAGCTCAGTCTCTTGTCTCTACACTCTTTGTAGATCTTTTCCTTTCACCTGTATCATAGGTATACATAAATTCACGAGACATCATCATAAATTTTAAATTCATAACTTGTAAATCTGTCACCTACATATTTCCAATTCCACATTTTATTTTCATATTTGTTCTGCACAAGAACCAAATTCATAATTATGGGACTTTCCTTCCCATAGCAGTTTGACTCAGCAGGAAATTGGTATTCCTTATGGGCTTACAAAAATGCCATATCCAAGACCCCTTTTCTTCCTGCACTTTCAACTTCAATCATCCAAACAAATCGTTAGCTTTTCCATGCACATACATTTTTATTGCACCTTTACAACGTCATCAAAAACAATTTCAGAATTGTGCATACTAACAATCAAATTCACTTTCTCAAAAAGGAAATACCATTTCTTGCAGTTTGGCTCAGTAGGAAATTGGTATTCCTTATGGTATTACAATACCACCATATCCAAGACCCCTTTCCTCCATGCAATTCATTCTTTACACAACCAAACAAACTGTTAGTCTCTCATGCATCCATGTATATATATCTATATTCAAAACCATGCCTACTAACAGCTCATCACATCTATATAAACATGAAAAGGGAATCCCATTCCTTGCCTATGCTTCATTTCAACATACCAAACCTTTCAAAACGTAATTCAACATTTCAAAGGATTTTAAAAAATGTGCCAATATTCATGGCCACATTCATACCCAATGCACTCTTGCATTGTTTCCAAGTTTGTTACACTTTATGACCGGTTTTTGGCCATGGTGTGTTGGAATTTAACCAACCTTTTCCTCATATGGTTTATTCATTTTATTTCATTCTTACAGCAGGACCATACTTCCTGCTATAGGCCAATGACGATCCCAAATCAGAACACATGAACTCAAAAGTGTCATGTGAATGCCTTTAATCATTCTTCCTCCATTAATAACCAGGGTGCGAACACTCGTGGCCACCCAAACTTGTTTTCCTTCAGCACTTACATAATGTAAGTAAAACATTGTAAGGTCCTCCTCTCTCAATGGGAAATTCATTGTCTATTCTTTATGAAAACATGCATTTCCTTGAAGCATGCATTTCAAGAAAGATGGGGATGTACCTCTCTTATAAATACATGACCTAACTCATCAAATAGATGTGTCTATTGGCACAATGGGGATGACTTGTACAACTGAATAATATAATTAATCTTTTACATAATATTAATTATCTTTACACAATACGACCGACTTGTAACCTTCACAATACAAACTAGGGTTTCACAATAGTCTTACTCTTTGACAATATAGCAAGGGGTATCACACACATCCTCTAGTGCTATGCCACTAGGGACAAGTCCAGATGTGCTAAACCACAAGGGACGTCATTCTTAGATAGATCAACTCAACTAAATCCATTGGGGTACGAATTGGAGAGCCATCTCAAGTCAACTCAACCAAGTCGATAGGAGTATGACAAGAGACCATCTCAAGTCATCTCAACTCATCCCAAAGAAGCATGATAAGATACCAACACAAGTCATCTCAACTCAGTCCAAAGGAGTACGACTCACCTATCACATAGGCATTCTCACAGATCATCTCAACTCAGTCCAGAGGAGTACGATCTGGAGAATGTCTCGTGAAGCTCCAATCATCAGCACTCCCTCACAGCTAGGGAGACATTCTCCACCAGGTCAAGTCTCTCACGGAAGTACTTGAAATTCGTCCTGGCAAGCGGTTTGGTGAAGACATCTACAACTTGCTTGTGTGTAGAAAGGTATTGCACGTGTACTTATTTCCTCTGCACCATATCTCTGATGTAATGGTATTTGATCTCGATGTGTTTCAATTTATCTTGAAACAAAGTATTCTCTAAGAGCTTCACACAACTCTGGTTATCGCAATGAATAACGGTGGAATCCATCTCATGTCCAAATAATTATGCAAGGAGCTTGTGAAGCCACACTGCTTTGTGAGCTGCCACACATAATGCAATTCACTATGATTTTGCGGTACTCAAATCTATAGAAGCTTGTTTCCTGCTACACCAGGAAACCATGGCAGATCCAAAAGTAAAACAACAACCGAAGGTCATCTTCCGGTCCACTACGCTCCTTGCCCAATATGCATCGGCATATCCCATCTCATGTCTACACCAGACGCATATCTCAATCCATAACCAATTGTGCCTCATAAATATATCAATACATGCTTATTTTCTATCTAGTGTGTCTGTCTCGCCCGACTCATAAACTAACTCAGTACACTTACTGCATTGCATATATCAGGTCTGGTGTTAACCATATACATCAATGATCCAATCAACTGTCTGTAAAGATGTGTATCAATCTCGCCTGAATCAGAAGAAGTCTTGTTCAGTTTCTTCAGATTCATCACCATTGGTGTAGGCATGGACTTGTAGTCTTTCATCCCAAATTTATTTAATATCTCAATTGTGTATTTCTCCTAACTTAGGAGAATCTCATTAGTCCTCTTCCACACTTCTAGTCCCAAGATGTAGTGCATCATGCCAAGTTCCTTCATCTCGAATTCAGAAGCCAATGCACACTTGCATTCAACAATAAGGCTTTCTGAACTAGTGAGGAATAATTCATCAACATATAGGGCCAAAATCATGCACTCATCACAAACAATGTTGTAGTATAGGTTGGGATCATCAACACTCTTGTTGAATCCCAAACTCATCAAGTATCCATCAATCTTCTCATACAATGCACGAGGTCCCTTCTTTAGTCCATACAGGGCTTTTTTCAACCTACACACATGAGACTCCTTCTCAAGTATCATGAATCCATTTGGTTGCTCGATGTAAACTTATTCCTTAATTTATCCATTGAGAAAGTATTGTTTTTCATGCATAGGTTCACCTGTAAATCAAACAAGAAGAGAAACATGTAGGTTTTGATCCCCTTGATCTAAATATGGATGTAGAGCCTAGATATGATATCATCTCTGGAGTGATATTTGTTTTATACATTAACAATGAACAGTGGTGGTTGTAATCTTACCACAAACCCATGAACTATTCTAAAGAGCTGCAAGTGTTGGCTTAAATATAAGGAGTGACCTCGCTCAAAGGAGGTCCAAAATGAAGGGAGTGTTGTCACATATGTGGACTACCTAAAAAAAATAGGAAACACACTTATAGAGCCATAATTCAATCTTACAAAGTGTTGAAGAAGTCACCCATAAACGTGAAAGTAATTGTTGCTTACAAAAGATCGATGCCAATCATTTTCCTTAGTCCCTCCATGAATCATAAGATGATCTAATCCTTCTTCAACTATCCTCAATTTGGTCCAACCTGGCAAACAATTGATCATGACATGCATCATGCACTCCAAAAATTGGAGCTACATGGATTTGATATGTCCTCTATCATCTAGGCAATTACTATTGTTTCATGTGGGAAAATCGAATTGGATTGGCTCCTTCATGAAGTCTAGTGAGAAACAACCAAATGCATTAGACTAGTCAACAATACCACTCAACATGGTTACGTCCACATTGATTTTCGCTAACCATCATGAGTATGGTTTGCACACTCTAGAAACATGGATGGAGTGTACTCTTAAGCACAAAATTCTATGCATATTCAAGTAAATTATAAAGCTAATGAAAGGTGGTGAAATATTCTATCTTCTCATTTTACAAAAAAATGATTGAGAGTTCCTTTATATACAACATTGATATGGAAATCATGATTATGTGCAAAAAATAAAACAAAAACACAGTATTTGTTTGAAACACCTTCAAACATCAATAACACGTATATAAAATAACAACCTCAATTCATTATAGAAGGTCATAAAAATGGTTGATCTTCTAATTAGTGTAGCCAAATATTCTATGTTATGGGATTTGTGCTATGTGAACGGTCTTTGTATCTCACCTCCATACCCACACTAGAACCTAAAAGAGTAAGCAATTAACCCTTGATGAACAAAATGTGAGGAGAGTCATGTGCAATACCCATCGAGGTGAACAAAATGTGAGGATATTAGTTCATAGTAGCCACACTAGATGATCCGGATTTAGGAGAGTAATGAACTGATTAATGGACTGAATAAAATCGATACAGAGATAGGAAGAATAACAAAAATGATCCATATGGATGTCGGTGGCCTCCCACCTATTCCAACTGGTTCATTTTGGCAGTTTTCCAGTTTGACAGTTTTTGTTTTCCTAGTTTTTGGGTCCCTGACTTGTGGGGCTGTTTTGAGGCCCTAAACAACATTTTTAAGGCTCACCATAATGGAAAATTCTATTGTGCACCTAAAACATAGATCGTATGAAAAATTTACGACCCTAGGAAGTTGATGTACTAACTTACCCAAACGGGGCCCACATGACTTTTGGCGCTTCATCTCCTAGGGTTAGTTTTTTGGATGTATAGGGTTTTTGACATTCCTGTTTATTGTAAAAAAGGCCTTCAAAGCCTCATTGTAATCATCTTCTGGCGAATGAGCGCATCCATCACATCTCTTCTCGTAGATAAGTCACCACCATTCCAACAAGCTTGTTTTTTGTTGCATTTTACAGTTTCAACGTATTTCCTTATTGAATAGAAAACTGGTTTTACTGTATCTCTATTATTATGTGTTAAGAATATTTTAATAATTTGTATTCATTTCATTCTGCTCATAAAATCCGGATCAACAAATATCGAGTGAACAATATCTTCTATTAAATAATGAAGTAGGATGAAACTGTAAAACTGTAGGACTGAAACTTGCTTGAATGGTGGTAGCTATATCCGAGAAGAGATGTGGCTGCTACACACATCCATCTGAGCAAAATGGATTACAATGAGGCTCCATAGGCCCTTTTCATATTACTCATGATTTCCAAAACCCTAGACATCCAAAAACCTAACCCTAGAAGGTGAAATGCCAAAAGTCATGTGGGCCCTATGGGTAAGTTGGTGTAATTTGGTACCTCAACTTCCTAGGGTCATAACTTTTGCATACAACCTCCATTTTAGGCGCATGATAGCATGTTGGAAAGATCTTTCAGAGAACTACACATTCCATCATCAGACTCTGACTCCGTCTATAGTCTGACTATGACGAGTAAAAAAAACAACGTTTAGGGCCCCAAAACAGCCCTGGAAGTACAACAAGATGTGCTCACATGAAAACATACAAAACAATCCAGTTGGATTAGGCAAGAGGCCACCCGTATCCACCTAGAGTATGTGTGAGGCTTCATACTGCCCCAGAAGTGGAGAACTCACAATTATAAAGTGATACAGAAAGACGTGCTAAATAAAAAATGGACACGAGGAACGAGTTGGAATAGGTGGGTGGCCACCAATATCCACCTGGATAATTGGAATATGAGATTATTGAAAGATTGTTCACCTCTATGCTAAGTCGGTCAAATGATATTCATATGGAAAAGATCATCACCAACAAACAAAAGAAGCTAATCCCCAAACCCAAATGGGATCAACGAACAAAAAGTAGAGAAACAATGAGCATATACCCAAACCCATGGTAATGGATAAGAAACTCGCTCTAATACAAATGATGTGGGAAATCCCACTCATGAGAAGATTTCAACAAGTAAGATGTGAAATACAAAATCTCACTCAATTTTACTAAGCCAAACACAAGCTTACATATCTTTACATAAAAAAAAAACTACCTCAACAAACTAAGAGGCAAGATCCTAAGAAATAACAACAAAAATACAATAATAGATCTAGTTGGGGATAGAATCTAAACTAGTCACAATAATATGAGACTAACTCAACTATTTATTGAAAATAGGAAACAATTTTTTTTTATCAATCTCCAAACCACAATAATAATCTACCTCCAAATTAAGAAGGAAAAATGCATATGCTAAGGCTAAGGACTAGAATCCCTATCAATGGGCATCTCATCTAGTCATCAAATAGCCATGGAACTATCTACCATTGTCGTACATAACACAATGGTTATCTTATCCTTCTTTGCTTAATGGCCCATCTAGGATTCCAATGCTCTTAATTTAGGAAGAAAGAGTGTAATATGTTGAATGCCTTAGGATTCCAATGCTCTTAATTTATGAATAAAGAGTCCAATATGTTGAATGTCTTTTAGGAATAACCTAGAAAATACAACTTATGTCTCAAACAATAGTCCCTCTCATCCTCTACACATTATATATTATATTCTAGCATTAACATTTACATAGCTTTTATCCATAAAAATATGTTTACAATATTTACATGTCTAGCAATTCAGTAGTTGGGTCTTGGCCTTGAGCTTCTTATTAGAAATATATAATTGTAGCACTTTATAACTAGTATGGAGGAGATGTTAATGTAACATAACACATTAAAATAATAATAAAAATTTATGTCTACTCTATTATTTATATATAGACACACTAAAGCCTACTATGGGGAGATGTTGATGTAACATAACCCATTAAAATAATAAAAAATTATATGGGCTCCATATATATATATATATATATATATAATTTAAATGAATAATAACTAGCCTAAATCCATTTAACTCTCAATCTATCAAGGTCCAAATGGATCAAATCTCTCAAGATGTAAACATTTTTTTAAATGAAAAACTTGAAGAAAGATGAAACATTGACCATCCAATTTTGTCAAATCATGGAGATTACAGTAGCTCACTCTCACACCTTGTTTGGCTCTACAGGCTTACAATTTATATACATTTACACATGAAATTGATTATTAAATGCAATCCTATCAATATTCTAACTTGGTCTCAATAGTTACAACCAATTCTGAATAATAGGATCTCAATTCTATCCTTTGACTTTGTTGTCACCATTTAACAATCTCCACCTTGAAAACAATTAACCTGATACCTTGCTCCTTCTTTTGTTCATCACCTTTTATGCAAGCCAAGAGAAGCCAAGCACCATCGTAGCTTCTCTAATAGTACTGGTTTTGTGAACATGTCTATGCAATTCTCTTTCGTATGCACTTTCTCAAGAGAGACTCCATGTTCATCAATGACATGTCTTACAAAATGGTACTTGATAGGTATATGTTTTTTTTTACCGTGGTAGGCTGGATTCTTAGCCAAGTGAATAACAGTTTGGCTATCACAATGTAACTTTACTTTGTCCTGGATCCTTCCAAACTCACCAAACAAACCTTTCAACCAAACTGCCTCTTTGTAAGCATGTGAAGCAGCTACATATTTTGCTTCTGTAGTGGATAAAGAAACAATGTTCTGTAGCTTTGACATCCAACTAATAGCTCCACCTGCAAGAGTAAAGACATACCCTAAAGTCGACCTTCTCTTGTCCAAATCACCTGCAAAATTAGAATCAACATATCCATAGATTGACTCACAACCTATGTTATAGGTGATACATTAATCACTTGTACCCCTCAAATACCGAAGAACCCATTTCACTGCTTCCCAATGCTCTTTACTTGGATTTTCCATATACCTGCTGACAACCCCAACTATATGTGAAATGTCTGGCCTTGTACTAACCATCGCATACATTAGACTTCCTACTGCATTAGCATATGGTATTCGAGACATATATTCATTTTCTTCTTTTGTACTAGGACATAAAATTGAAGAAATATTAAAATGGGAATCCAAAGGGATTGATACTGGTTCCACATCATTCATACCAAACCTCAAAAGTATCTTCTCAACATAATTCTATTGTGACAACCAAATCTTACCATTCCTCCATGCCCAAAATCTGCCTTGCTACTCCTAGATCTTTCATATCGAACGTCCTAGCCATCTAAGCCTTTAACCTGTTGATCTTAGTTATGATTTTTCTTGCTAAAATCATATCATCAACATACAATACTAAGATAATGAATATTCCATTATTCAATTTCTTATAGTAGACACAATGATCATACTCACTCCTTGTATAATTCTGGCTCACCATGAAAGAGTAAAATCTCTTGTACCATTGTCTGGACGATTGCCTCAGACCATACAATGATTTCTTGAGCATGCAAACAAATTTCTTGCTGCGATTCTGAACGAACCCTTCAGGTTGTTCAATGTAAATTTCCTCATCCAAATCGCCATGTAAGAAAGCAGTTTTAACATCAAATTTCTCCAACTCCAAATCAAGCAATGCAACTAATGCTAACACAATTCGAATTGAAATAGTCTTTAAAACTGGTGAAAAAATCTCATGAAAGTCAATACCTTCTTCCTGAGAATATTCTTTCGCAACCAGCCTTGCTTTCTACCTTTCCACCTTATCATCAACACCCTTCTTCAACTTGTAGACCCACTTGCAACCTACAATTTTTTTCGTCTCTTGGAAGTTCTACCAGGTCCCATGTAGCATTCCTCTCTAATACCTTCATTTCATCCTTAATCGCTTCTTTCCATTTATCACTGTTAGAACCCTTCACAACTTCCTGATAGCATGAAGATTCATCATCATTAGTACTTAAAGAAACTGATGAAACAAAATCATCATACCTTCTTGGAGGATTTCTAACCCGTGTAGACCTCCTTAGGGAAGTTTGTGGCTCATCCACAATTTGTTCACTATCATCATCAACCATGTCTTCCTCTACTACATGAGACTCTTCATGAACATCTTCTCAAACTTGTTCATGTTCACCTTCATTGGTTTCAAACTAAATTTGTTGATACTTTGGTGCTTCTTCCTGTTTCATTTGAACATCTACATTTGATTTCATGAGAGATGATTCATCAAATATTATATCTCTATTAATGGTGATCTTGTGGGAAGTAGGATTCCACAACTTGTACCCCTTAATACCATCATCATATCCAACAAATATAAGCCTTTTTTATTTTGGATCTAATTTAGAACGTTGATGTTTCAAAATTAGAGCATAGGCATCACAACCAAAAACTTTAAGATTAGAATAATTACAAGGGTGACCTTTCCATACCTCTTCAGGAATCTTGCACTCTATTGTCATTGATGGTGATCGATTCACCAGATAATAAGCTGTAGATACGGCTTCTACCCACAGTTCCTGTTGCAAGTTGGCATTACTCAACATACTCCTTGCTCTCTCTAGAAGAGTCTTGTTCATGCGTTGAGCAACTCCGTTTTGCTGAGGAGTATAGGTAGTGGTTTTATGCCTATCGATCCCAAATTTCTTGCAATAATTCTCAAACTCCATTGACTTAAATTCACCACCATTATCAGTTCTTGAACATTTAATGGATCTACCAGTGCTCTTTTCTACCAAATCTCTAAACTGCTTGAAAACTGTAAATACATCAGCCTTACTTTTCAACATATAGGCCCAAACCTTCCTAGAGAAATCATCTATAAAAGTTACAAAATATGATGATCCTCCATATGAAATAGTAGGGGATGGTCCCCAAACATCAGAATGAATATAATCAATGATTCCTTTACTTGTGTGTCTTTCGGTTTTAAATCTCTGCCTATTCTGTTTTTCATAAATACAATGTTTGCAGAAATCTAACTTTAAAGACTTTAGACTAGGAAGCAATTTGCGATCAGATAATACCTTCAATCCTTTTTCGCTCATATGGCCCAACCGTTGATGCCACAGTCGAACAAAATCACTCTCATTCTCGGATATCGTTGTTGCATGATTTGACTCAGTTCTTCCTTCTAACATAGACAAGTTACCAACCTTCTTCGCTTTCATAATCAGTAGAATTCCTTTGTAGACTTTCATAACTCCACCTTGAACAATACTCTTATATCCTCCAGTGTCTAAGACTCTCAAATAAATTAGGTTCTTTCTAAGCTCAGGTACATGTCTCACACCAGTTAGTATTTTAATAGTTCCATCAAACATCTTAATTCGAATGCTACCAATTCCCACAACTTTACATGAAATATCATTTCCCATGTAAACTATTCCATCATCTATAGACTGGTAAGTAATAAACCAGTGTCTATGAAGACACATGTGATTTGAAGCACCA
>ML805995.1:120227-155404 GCA_009831015.1 Picea engelmannii | reverse complement strand
CTCAATGGGAAATTCATTGTCTATTCTTTATGAAAACATGCATTTCCTTGAAGCATGCATTTCAAGAAAGATGGGGATGTACCTCTCTTATAAATACATGACCTAACTCATCAAATAGATGTGTCTATTGGCACAATGGGGATGACTTGTACAACTGAATAATATAATTAATCTTTTACATAATATTAATTATCTTTACACAATACGACCGACTTGTAACCTTCACAATACAAACTAGGGTTTCACAATAGTCTTACTCTTTGACAATATAGCAAGGGGTATCACACACATCCTCTAGTGCTATGCCACTAGGGACAAGTCCAGATGTGCTAAACCACAAGGGACGTCATTCTTAGATAGATCAACTCAACTAAATCCATTGGGGTACGAATTGGAGAGCCATCTCAAGTCAACTCAACCAAGTCGATAGGAGTATGACAAGAGACCATCTCAAGTCATCTCAACTCATCCCAAAGAAGCATGATAAGATACCAACACAAGTCATCTCAACTCAGTCCAAAGGAGTACGACTCACCTATCACATAGGCATTCTCACAGATCATCTCAACTCAGTCCAGAGGAGTACGATCTGGAGAATGTCTCGTGAAGCTCCAATCATCAGCACTCCCTCACAGCTAGGGAGACATTCTCCACCAGGTCAAGTCTCTCACGGAAGTACTTGAAATTCGTCCTGGCAAGCGGTTTGGTGAAGACATCTACAACTTGCTTGTGTGTAGAAAGGTATTGCACGTGTACTTATTTCCTCTGCACCATATCTCTGATGTAATGGTATTTGATCTCGATGTGTTTCAATTTATCTTGAAACAAAGTATTCTCTAAGAGCTTCACACAACTCTGGTTATCGCAATGAATAACGGTGGAATCCATCTCATGTCCAAATAATTATGCAAGGAGCTTGTGAAGCCACACTGCTTTGTGAGCTGCCACACATAATGCAATTCACTATGATTTTGCGGTACTCAAATCTATAGAAGCTTGTTTCCTGCTACACCAGGAAACCATGGCAGATCCAAAAGTAAAACAACAACCGAAGGTCATCTTCCGGTCCACTACGCTCCTTGCCCAATATGCATCGGCATATCCCATCTCATGTCTACACCAGACGCATATCTCAATCCATAACCAATTGTGCCTCATAAATATATCAATACATGCTTATTTTCTATCTAGTGTGTCTGTCTCGCCCGACTCATAAACTAACTCAGTACACTTACTGCATTGCATATATCAGGTCTGGTGTTAACCATATACATCAATGATCCAATCAACTGTCTGTAAAGATGTGTATCAATCTCGCCTGAATCAGAAGAAGTCTTGTTCAGTTTCTTCAGATTCATCACCATTGGTGTAGGCATGGACTTGTAGTCTTTCATCCCAAATTTATTTAATATCTCAATTGTGTATTTCTCCTAACTTAGGAGAATCTCATTAGTCCTCTTCCACACTTCTAGTCCCAAGATGTAGTGCATCATGCCAAGTTCCTTCATCTCGAATTCAGAAGCCAATGCACACTTGCATTCAACAATAAGGCTTTCTGAACTAGTGAGGAATAATTCATCAACATATAGGGCCAAAATCATGCACTCATCACAAACAATGTTGTAGTATAGGTTGGGATCATCAACACTCTTGTTGAATCCCAAACTCATCAAGTATCCATCAATCTTCTCATACAATGCACGAGGTCCCTTCTTTAGTCCATACAGGGCTTTTTTCAACCTACACACATGAGACTCCTTCTCAAGTATCATGAATCCATTTGGTTGCTCGATGTAAACTTATTCCTTAATTTATCCATTGAGAAAGTATTGTTTTTCATGCATAGGTTCACCTGTAAATCAAACAAGAAGAGAAACATGTAGGTTTTGATCCCCTTGATCTAAATATGGATGTAGAGCCTAGATATGATATCATCTCTGGAGTGATATTTGTTTTATACATTAACAATGAACAGTGGTGGTTGTAATCTTACCACAAACCCATGAACTATTCTAAAGAGCTGCAAGTGTTGGCTTAAATATAAGGAGTGACCTCGCTCAAAGGAGGTCCAAAATGAAGGGAGTGTTGTCACATATGTGGACTACCTAAAAAAAATAGGAAACACACTTATAGAGCCATAATTCAATCTTACAAAGTGTTGAAGAAGTCACCCATAAACGTGAAAGTAATTGTTGCTTACAAAAGATCGATGCCAATCATTTTCCTTAGTCCCTCCATGAATCATAAGATGATCTAATCCTTCTTCAACTATCCTCAATTTGGTCCAACCTGGCAAACAATTGATCATGACATGCATCATGCACTCCAAAAATTGGAGCTACATGGATTTGATATGTCCTCTATCATCTAGGCAATTACTATTGTTTCATGTGGGAAAATCGAATTGGATTGGCTCCTTCATGAAGTCTAGTGAGAAACAACCAAATGCATTAGACTAGTCAACAATACCACTCAACATGGTTACGTCCACATTGATTTTCGCTAACCATCATGAGTATGGTTTGCACACTCTAGAAACATGGATGGAGTGTACTCTTAAGCACAAAATTCTATGCATATTCAAGTAAATTATAAAGCTAATGAAAGGTGGTGAAATATTCTATCTTCTCATTTTACAAAAAAATGATTGAGAGTTCCTTTATATACAACATTGATATGGAAATCATGATTATGTGCAAAAAATAAAACAAAAACACAGTATTTGTTTGAAACACCTTCAAACATCAATAACACGTATATAAAATAACAACCTCAATTCATTATAGAAGGTCATAAAAATGGTTGATCTTCTAATTAGTGTAGCCAAATATTCTATGTTATGGGATTTGTGCTATGTGAACGGTCTTTGTATCTCACCTCCATACCCACACTAGAACCTAAAAGAGTAAGCAATTAACCCTTGATGAACAAAATGTGAGGAGAGTCATGTGCAATACCCATCGAGGTGAACAAAATGTGAGGATATTAGTTCATAGTAGCCACACTAGATGATCCGGATTTAGGAGAGTAATGAACTGATTAATGGACTGAATAAAATCGATACAGAGATAGGAAGAATAACAAAAATGATCCATATGGATGTCGGTGGCCTCCCACCTATTCCAACTGGTTCATTTTGGCAGTTTTCCAGTTTGACAGTTTTTGTTTTCCTAGTTTTTGGGTCCCTGACTTGTGGGGCTGTTTTGAGGCCCTAAACAACATTTTTAAGGCTCACCATAATGGAAAATTCTATTGTGCACCTAAAACATAGATCGTATGAAAAATTTACGACCCTAGGAAGTTGATGTACTAACTTACCCAAACGGGGCCCACATGACTTTTGGCGCTTCATCTCCTAGGGTTAGTTTTTTGGATGTATAGGGTTTTTGACATTCCTGTTTATTGTAAAAAAGGCCTTCAAAGCCTCATTGTAATCATCTTCTGGCGAATGAGCGCATCCATCACATCTCTTCTCGTAGATAAGTCACCACCATTCCAACAAGCTTGTTTTTTGTTGCATTTTACAGTTTCAACGTATTTCCTTATTGAATAGAAAACTGGTTTTACTGTATCTCTATTATTATGTGTTAAGAATATTTTAATAATTTGTATTCATTTCATTCTGCTCATAAAATCCGGATCAACAAATATCGAGTGAACAATATCTTCTATTAAATAATGAAGTAGGATGAAACTGTAAAACTGTAGGACTGAAACTTGCTTGAATGGTGGTAGCTATATCCGAGAAGAGATGTGGCTGCTACACACATCCATCTGAGCAAAATGGATTACAATGAGGCTCCATAGGCCCTTTTCATATTACTCATGATTTCCAAAACCCTAGACATCCAAAAACCTAACCCTAGAAGGTGAAATGCCAAAAGTCATGTGGGCCCTATGGGTAAGTTGGTGTAATTTGGTACCTCAACTTCCTAGGGTCATAACTTTTGCATACAACCTCCATTTTAGGCGCATGATAGCATGTTGGAAAGATCTTTCAGAGAACTACACATTCCATCATCAGACTCTGACTCCGTCTATAGTCTGACTATGACGAGTAAAAAAAACAACGTTTAGGGCCCCAAAACAGCCCTGGAAGTACAACAAGATGTGCTCACATGAAAACATACAAAACAATCCAGTTGGATTAGGCAAGAGGCCACCCGTATCCACCTAGAGTATGTGTGAGGCTTCATACTGCCCCAGAAGTGGAGAACTCACAATTATAAAGTGATACAGAAAGACGTGCTAAATAAAAAATGGACACGAGGAACGAGTTGGAATAGGTGGGTGGCCACCAATATCCACCTGGATAATTGGAATATGAGATTATTGAAAGATTGTTCACCTCTATGCTAAGTCGGTCAAATGATATTCATATGGAAAAGATCATCACCAACAAACAAAAGAAGCTAATCCCCAAACCCAAATGGGATCAACGAACAAAAAGTAGAGAAACAATGAGCATATACCCAAACCCATGGTAATGGATAAGAAACTCGCTCTAATACAAATGATGTGGGAAATCCCACTCATGAGAAGATTTCAACAAGTAAGATGTGAAATACAAAATCTCACTCAATTTTACTAAGCCAAACACAAGCTTACATATCTTTACATAAAAAAAAAACTACCTCAACAAACTAAGAGGCAAGATCCTAAGAAATAACAACAAAAATACAATAATAGATCTAGTTGGGGATAGAATCTAAACTAGTCACAATAATATGAGACTAACTCAACTATTTATTGAAAATAGGAAACAATTTTTTTTTATCAATCTCCAAACCACAATAATAATCTACCTCCAAATTAAGAAGGAAAAATGCATATGCTAAGGCTAAGGACTAGAATCCCTATCAATGGGCATCTCATCTAGTCATCAAATAGCCATGGAACTATCTACCATTGTCGTACATAACACAATGGTTATCTTATCCTTCTTTGCTTAATGGCCCATCTAGGATTCCAATGCTCTTAATTTAGGAAGAAAGAGTGTAATATGTTGAATGCCTTAGGATTCCAATGCTCTTAATTTATGAATAAAGAGTCCAATATGTTGAATGTCTTTTAGGAATAACCTAGAAAATACAACTTATGTCTCAAACAATAGTCCCTCTCATCCTCTACACATTATATATTATATTCTAGCATTAACATTTACATAGCTTTTATCCATAAAAATATGTTTACAATATTTACATGTCTAGCAATTCAGTAGTTGGGTCTTGGCCTTGAGCTTCTTATTAGAAATATATAATTGTAGCACTTTATAACTAGTATGGAGGAGATGTTAATGTAACATAACACATTAAAATAATAATAAAAATTTATGTCTACTCTATTATTTATATATAGACACACTAAAGCCTACTATGGGGAGATGTTGATGTAACATAACCCATTAAAATAATAAAAAATTATATGGGCTCCATATATATATATATATATATATATAATTTAAATGAATAATAACTAGCCTAAATCCATTTAACTCTCAATCTATCAAGGTCCAAATGGATCAAATCTCTCAAGATGTAAACATTTTTTTAAATGAAAAACTTGAAGAAAGATGAAACATTGACCATCCAATTTTGTCAAATCATGGAGATTACAGTAGCTCACTCTCACACCTTGTTTGGCTCTACAGGCTTACAATTTATATACATTTACACATGAAATTGATTATTAAATGCAATCCTATCAATATTCTAACTTGGTCTCAATAGTTACAACCAATTCTGAATAATAGGATCTCAATTCTATCCTTTGACTTTGTTGTCACCATTTAACAATCTCCACCTTGAAAACAATTAACCTGATACCTTGCTCCTTCTTTTGTTCATCACCTTTTATGCAAGCCAAGAGAAGCCAAGCACCATCGTAGCTTCTCTAATAGTACTGGTTTTGTGAACATGTCTATGCAATTCTCTTTCGTATGCACTTTCTCAAGAGAGACTCCATGTTCATCAATGACATGTCTTACAAAATGGTACTTGATAGGTATATGTTTTTTTTTACCGTGGTAGGCTGGATTCTTAGCCAAGTGAATAACAGTTTGGCTATCACAATGTAACTTTACTTTGTCCTGGATCCTTCCAAACTCACCAAACAAACCTTTCAACCAAACTGCCTCTTTGTAAGCATGTGAAGCAGCTACATATTTTGCTTCTGTAGTGGATAAAGAAACAATGTTCTGTAGCTTTGACATCCAACTAATAGCTCCACCTGCAAGAGTAAAGACATACCCTAAAGTCGACCTTCTCTTGTCCAAATCACCTGCAAAATTAGAATCAACATATCCATAGATTGACTCACAACCTATGTTATAGGTGATACATTAATCACTTGTACCCCTCAAATACCGAAGAACCCATTTCACTGCTTCCCAATGCTCTTTACTTGGATTTTCCATATACCTGCTGACAACCCCAACTATATGTGAAATGTCTGGCCTTGTACTAACCATCGCATACATTAGACTTCCTACTGCATTAGCATATGGTATTCGAGACATATATTCATTTTCTTCTTTTGTACTAGGACATAAAATTGAAGAAATATTAAAATGGGAATCCAAAGGGATTGATACTGGTTCCACATCATTCATACCAAACCTCAAAAGTATCTTCTCAACATAATTCTATTGTGACAACCAAATCTTACCATTCCTCCATGCCCAAAATCTGCCTTGCTACTCCTAGATCTTTCATATCGAACGTCCTAGCCATCTAAGCCTTTAACCTGTTGATCTTAGTTATGATTTTTCTTGCTAAAATCATATCATCAACATACAATACTAAGATAATGAATATTCCATTATTCAATTTCTTATAGTAGACACAATGATCATACTCACTCCTTGTATAATTCTGGCTCACCATGAAAGAGTAAAATCTCTTGTACCATTGTCTGGACGATTGCCTCAGACCATACAATGATTTCTTGAGCATGCAAACAAATTTCTTGCTGCGATTCTGAACGAACCCTTCAGGTTGTTCAATGTAAATTTCCTCATCCAAATCGCCATGTAAGAAAGCAGTTTTAACATCAAATTTCTCCAACTCCAAATCAAGCAATGCAACTAATGCTAACACAATTCGAATTGAAATAGTCTTTAAAACTGGTGAAAAAATCTCATGAAAGTCAATACCTTCTTCCTGAGAATATTCTTTCGCAACCAGCCTTGCTTTCTACCTTTCCACCTTATCATCAACACCCTTCTTCAACTTGTAGACCCACTTGCAACCTACAATTTTTTTCGTCTCTTGGAAGTTCTACCAGGTCCCATGTAGCATTCCTCTCTAATACCTTCATTTCATCCTTAATCGCTTCTTTCCATTTATCACTGTTAGAACCCTTCACAACTTCCTGATAGCATGAAGATTCATCATCATTAGTACTTAAAGAAACTGATGAAACAAAATCATCATACCTTCTTGGAGGATTTCTAACCCGTGTAGACCTCCTTAGGGAAGTTTGTGGCTCATCCACAATTTGTTCACTATCATCATCAACCATGTCTTCCTCTACTACATGAGACTCTTCATGAACATCTTCTCAAACTTGTTCATGTTCACCTTCATTGGTTTCAAACTAAATTTGTTGATACTTTGGTGCTTCTTCCTGTTTCATTTGAACATCTACATTTGATTTCATGAGAGATGATTCATCAAATATTATATCTCTATTAATGGTGATCTTGTGGGAAGTAGGATTCCACAACTTGTACCCCTTAATACCATCATCATATCCAACAAATATAAGCCTTTTTTATTTTGGATCTAATTTAGAACGTTGATGTTTCAAAATTAGAGCATAGGCATCACAACCAAAAACTTTAAGATTAGAATAATTACAAGGGTGACCTTTCCATACCTCTTCAGGAATCTTGCACTCTATTGTCATTGATGGTGATCGATTCACCAGATAATAAGCTGTAGATACGGCTTCTACCCACAGTTCCTGTTGCAAGTTGGCATTACTCAACATACTCCTTGCTCTCTCTAGAAGAGTCTTGTTCATGCGTTGAGCAACTCCGTTTTGCTGAGGAGTATAGGTAGTGGTTTTATGCCTATCGATCCCAAATTTCTTGCAATAATTCTCAAACTCCATTGACTTAAATTCACCACCATTATCAGTTCTTGAACATTTAATGGATCTACCAGTGCTCTTTTCTACCAAATCTCTAAACTGCTTGAAAACTGTAAATACATCAGCCTTACTTTTCAACATATAGGCCCAAACCTTCCTAGAGAAATCATCTATAAAAGTTACAAAATATGATGATCCTCCATATGAAATAGTAGGGGATGGTCCCCAAACATCAGAATGAATATAATCAATGATTCCTTTACTTGTGTGTCTTTCGGTTTTAAATCTCTGCCTATTCTGTTTTTCATAAATACAATGTTTGCAGAAATCTAACTTTAAAGACTTTAGACTAGGAAGCAATTTGCGATCAGATAATACCTTCAATCCTTTTTCGCTCATATGGCCCAACCGTTGATGCCACAGTCGAACAAAATCACTCTCATTCTCGGATATCGTTGTTGCATGATTTGACTCAGTTCTTCCTTCTAACATAGACAAGTTACCAACCTTCTTCGCTTTCATAATCAGTAGAATTCCTTTGTAGACTTTCATAACTCCACCTTGAACAATACTCTTATATCCTCCAGTGTCTAAGACTCTCAAATAAATTAGGTTCTTTCTAAGCTCAGGTACATGTCTCACACCAGTTAGTATTTTAATAGTTCCATCAAACATCTTAATTCGAATGCTACCAATTCCCACAACTTTACATGAAATATCATTTCCCATGTAAACTATTCCATCATCTATAGACTGGTAAGTAATAAACCAGTGTCTATGAAGACACATGTGATTTGAAGCACCAGAATCTAATAACCATTGTTGATCATGACGTGAACCAATACTAATTGACAAAACTTCATCAGTCATACCTAAACCTGTTGTTGAACCTGTTTCAGTTGCGTTTTCTTCCTTCGTTCCTTTTGGAGGGTCTTCTTTGGAGGCTTGTTGTCACTTCCAACAATTCTTCTTCAGGTGTCCAGATTTGCCACAAAACCAACACTTAAGTTTTCTCTTCTTTCCCTTCTACTTTGACCGAGAGAAATCCCTCTGACCATGTCCTCTTTCTTTAGGTCTGCCTCTGACCATCATTGCCTTAGATGTAGAGGTTTCTAGATTGGATTTCTTCCTTTTTTCCTCAGACAATAAATATCCAACAATATTATCAAACTCAACACTTTCTGTTGAATTGAAACTAATAGAGGTAACAAAGTGATCCCATGACACGGGCAAAGAACACAATAATGTAATTGCCTTATCTTTAGATTCAAATTTCACTCCCATGCTAGTCAAGTGAACTAAGAGAGTATTAAAAGTATTTAAATGATCAGCTATTTTCGTACCTTCCTTCATGCGGAAACTGTACAATTGTCTTTTCAGGAAGATATTGTTTGTCAAGGATTTCGTCATGTACATGCTTTCCAGCTTTGTCCACAAACAAACTATTGTCTTCTCTGTAACAATGTTGAACAAAACATTATCGACCAAACACATCCATATGGCACTCAGTGCTCTCTCATCCATCTCATCCTAGTCATCATCTATTATGGTCGCGGGTTTCTTTTCTTTTCCCAAACGTACCTTCACTACGCCTTGTTACACGAGCAAATAGTGCATTTTAACCTTCCAAATCTCAAAATTGTTCTTGTCATTAAACTTCTCAATTTTGAACTTAACACTTTGCATTTTTACCATTAAAAGAAACATTCCAAAAAACACCACTACTTATAATAACCAAAACTCTTTAAAAAAAATATCTGAAAGAATAATAAAAAATCCTTATAAAAAATAAATAAAAAAACTACCACATCAAATATGTTATATAAAGAATCCACCCACTTGTATTATATGCATTATAATACAAATTCACCTTTTTCATACACTCCATATATTTAATTCGTTAAACTTAAAAAAAAAACAGCATACCATAAATTCCAAACAAATTTACCATGCGGAATAAATTAAATGAGATTGTGGCTTTTGATTTAAAGGAGGTCGGCGCTCCCTTCCAGCATACATCCCACCACTGAAATCATTTGCAGAAAAATTTCTTAAGTCCACTACTAACACTTCCAATACTAGAAAGATGCAGAGTGTATACATTTATGACTTTCAGTCTGCTATATGGAGCCGCGGAGCAGACATTCCTACACCACAATTTTTGTTTGTAATTTTGCCTCCTATGATCCAACCGCACGGTCCAGGATGCCATGGTGTTTTCAAGGAAGGTAAATTCATGCCATGGTGTTTTCATGGACGGTAAATTCATGGTGTTAAGCCGAGACCAAGACAAAAGTGCAAAAGTTTTTGACCCGAGTGCGGGGACGTGGAGAAGGTGAGAAAATACGAGCTTCAGGGGAGATCTATGGAAAGGGGAGATCTATGGAAAAGGTGTGCCGCTTCTTCTGGGGAGTTGTACGCTTTCAGTGAAGAACAAGTGATGAAGTATGATGGTGAAAAAAATGTTTGGACTGCTGTGGCTTCTCTTCCGCAGCCATGGACTTTTCCTTTTGATTCAATAGGTCACAAATTAACATGGTTGTTTATATTGCGATGGTAAGGATCCCTCTTGGATCCAAAAATCCCACCTCTAACGCCAAGCATGGATTTATGTCACTTACATTTGTCTTGCATAGTGGCATGATTATGCCTAGAATCAACATATCTTGAGGAATGGGTTGGAATTTCCAAGTGGGCGAGGAATGGGTTGGAATTTCCAAGTGGGCACTCAAGACATGCATTTGACCTCCATGTTGTCGCAGGGGACCTTGTAGGCTAGCACTGGGTTTCTTCTTGGAGTTGAAGGGCATTTGGGAATGCTTTCTACGTTGAGCATTTACAACAAGAATACAAAACAATATCACTAGTTCAATTGTTCATGTGATCATCAACATGGAAAAATCAATGATTATCTTGCAAACTATCAATAAGAATCACACTTGTACATTTCCATAACTCCCAATGGCATTGGCATTGCTCTTGATGTGGTTGGTGTCATTGTTTAATAATCACACACTTCAAATTGTAGGACACAACTATTGAAGATGATATTGGGAGATGGTCATGAGCTTGAGGACTTGTTCTAGGTCTCTCTGCCATTTTTGTGTGTACAGGAAAAGTCTTGGAACAACCTACCTTTCTTTATTTGTATGTATTTTCACTTTCTTTGTGAATTTTTTTCTTTAAATTTGAAGGACCATGTATTTTTTTTTCTCACGGTGATATTTACTTGAGGTCATTTTTGTACGTGTTTTTCTCTTGATGTGTCCAGTGTCGTTTAATAATCGCACGCTTTAAATCGTAGGACACCACTATTGAAGGTGATATTAGGATATGGTCACGAGATCAAGGACTTGTTCTAGGTCTCTCTGCCATTTCTTGGAACAAACTGCCTTTCTTTATTTGTATGTATTTGCACTTTCTTTGTGAATTTTTTACTTTAAATTTGAAGGACCATGTATTTTTGTTCTCGCAGTGATATTTACTTGGGGTAGAGGCACACAATCATGGTGCCCCACATCAAAATGATGTGCATGTGTAAGAAGCTCAAATCGGACACTGCAGTGAGAGCGCATTGGCAATTTTTTGTTAATTGTCACATTGTTCTTTGGATTGTAATTGGATTCTATCTACCTATAATCTATTTTTATGTATGAATAAACCTCTAGTGTTTTTATAGAAAGTGGAAATTGTTGATCATAGGATTAGTAAGGCACATTCTACATGATGCTCCATTAGCCATGAACCTCTACAACCGGAAAGGATCAAATCAATAGCTAGATCTAAAATGCTTGGCTTGGTGGTCCTATCCTTGGCTTTCTTTGAAATATCAACATCAAGTGGAGGTTCAAAAACATTATGTATTTAGGTAATTCTAGCATTCAATGAAATGATTTCTTCATCTTCACAACTCTTAAAATGAATTCTATAATCGAAATCCAAAATTTTCCTCAAGTTTTTTTCAAGCTTGTTTATCTCCGAATATTGAAGGGTTGTGCAATGCTCTCTTGAGAAAATTATAATATATAAGTTGTTTCTTATGTCGAAACAATGACGAAAGAAACTAGTTCCAAGAAAGCAGTTAGGTTCCATTAGGAGTTTGTTGAATTCAATCACAATCCTAAAAAAAATGCATCCCCATTGAACATAGAATATTCCTTCACGAGATTGCATTTCCATATGATGACACAACATTAATCAGCGATGGAAATATAGCTATAGTCAACATTTATTTGCCACTCATCCCTCTAGATCTGCTCATGTCTAATCTTTTTAAGTTTGTAAGATATTTCTTCCTTTGGTGCACATTCATTCTATATGGGCCAACCTTTTTCCCAACAACATGGTTGATCCAAAAAAAAAAACAATTTCAACTAATAACCCACTTCCTTATCCATATCTGGACAAGTTCTGTATGCTTCTCTGATGAAATTCATGATTGTTAGAATGCAAAGTTTGATTTTTCCTATGTTTTATTCATCCTTTTTCCATGGTTGTGTTGTGGAATTGGCATTTGCATAATTATTTTTTATACATTCTCCCTGGCAATATAGTTCTTGAGATCATTATTATCCAAAAACTAAAAGTTTTTTCTGAAATTTTGTAATCAAGGCAGTTGCAACAACAACTAAATATCAACTAATCTTTTGTTATCCTTTGTCATTATAGTTGTCATAACCAATGCATTCTTTTGAGATCACTAGTTTAATGTCATTTTTTTAGGAGGATTATTAAGCAATTTCATGTTTTGATAACACTCGTTTAATTCTTATAATTCATGACAAAGAGGAATTTTGAAATGATTTTCTGCTTAGCATTTTATTGATGTTTGGCACCCATTCAGGGCACAACCATTTAGCCAAAGGAAAGAAGTAATTTATTATAAGTAGCATTTCCAAAAAGACACGAAGATTTTTTTGATGTTTGAAATGCTCTTGTGATGTTGCAAGTGTGGCTAGGGGGTTCCTATTTGAAAACAACCTTAATTTGCATTATACTAAAGCTTGTTGCACTGAGAGTATCACGAGTTTCAAGGTGCATCTACAACCTAGGTAGATGTGTCACATTTGTAACATTGATTATTAAATTGAAACGAAATTGAAATCCATAAAAATGAAAAAAATATTTAAAAATAAAAAAAGACAAAAACTAAAAAAGGAACCATGATGATTATAAAACTTGATCATAATTGAAGAGATAAAATATAGTACTCATAAAATATAATGATAATGTTAGGTTGTTTTTCAATCTAGCCAATGGACTTAAGGGCTTGCATGTACATTTACATGATGAGAATGATTGTGAAGAATTATATAAGAAAATTACTATGAGATTGCATGTGTAAGGGGATCACTTTCATTAACCCAAGAAACACGAATATGAAGGTCGTTTATTGGATTTAGGGCTCATTTTTGGCACCTTCCAGTAAATTGTAATCTGCAAAATCCAAACATGATTAGTCATGTCCATCAACTATACGTAAGAAATGTCTTTAAAGTATAAATCTTGGAATTTTTAGCAATTGATGTAGTGGGGCTCCTTGAATATTCTAGTTGTAAAGGGTGTCTTGCAAATTATCTCAATTCTAGTCATTAGAATATGTTTTATACGTATGTCCTGGCATGCGCTATTGGTCGGTTTGTTCTCTGAGAATTTTGAAATGCAGGTTAATATCTATTCAAGAATGTGAACTACACCAGGTTCTTGTCAGCGAAATATACACTTTCACTAGATCTTTATGTTGGCACTATACATGATCAACAAAAACCTTTAAATGATAGGGTATTTTACTCTGTTTGAGGAGAAATTCAATACTGATGAACTTGATGTTGAATTTTTAATGATTTATCAAGAACATGTAGTTTCTTTTCAATTTAGCATGAACTTGAACGATAAACAATGCAACACCACAATAGTTGCAGTAACCAAGATCACGAGAAGAATAACCATGCACAAGACACAAGATGTTATCTTGGTAAAATCCTTCTCAACTGAGGGAAAAAACCAACAACAATTTACTATATTTCCAAGAGAAGAACCTTCACACCATAAACCCTAGCACACACAAGAGGGTTCTCTATGACCAAGAAAGATAGAATAGGAGAGAAGTGTGCACCAAATTACAACTCTCCAAGTATGCATTGAGTGAATGAGATATGATCCACAATGGGGATGTACCTCTCTTACAAATACATGACCTAACTCATCAAATAGATGTGGCCCAATGGGGCTGGCTTGTACAACTCAATATTATTATTAATCTTTTACATAATATTAATTATCTTTACACAGTAGGGATGACTTGTAACCTTTGCAATACAAACTAGGGTTTCACAATAGTCTTACTCTTTGAAAATATAGCAAGGGGTCTCACACACATCCTTTAGTGTTATGACACTAGGGAAAATTCCACATGTTCTCAACCACAAGGGATTCCACTCTTAGACAGATCAACTCAACTAAATCCATAGGATTACGAATTGGAGAGCCATCTCAAGTCAACTCAACCAAGTCCATAGGAGTACGAAAGAAGACCATCTCAAGTCATCTCAACTTAGCCCATAGAAGCACGACAAGATACCAACACAAGTCATCTCAACTAAGTCCAAAGGAGTACGACTCACCCATCACATAGGCATTCTTACAGATCATCTCAACTTAGTCCAGAGGAGTACGATCCGGAGAATGTCTCATGAAGATCCAATCATCAACACTCCCTCATAGCTAGGGAGGAATTCTCCACCAGGTTAAGTCTCTCATGAAAGTACTCGAACTTTGTCCTGGCAAGTGGTTTGGTGAAGATGTAATGTTCCCCAAATTTACCAAATATTTTTTTTTTCTTAGGGACATTAAATCTCTTTCTCTTAGAACAACTTATCTCGAAAGACCTACTGTTATTATAAGTAGGTAGTTGTCATCGCTATTAAATTATTCAAGGTTTATGTTTCCAGACATTAACACAATTAACTATCATTATAACAAATTTTATCTTTGAGTTATTTCCTATTGCTCAATAATCATATACTTAAAGGGTCAAAGGTAACTTCTCTATACTCCAACCTCTCAGATTACCAACATATCTAAAATAGGCATAAATGTTAGTAAAGCCCCAATAACATTATTATCCATTCCATCTCTCTCTCTCTCTCTNATATATACGTATTAACATTATATTTATAAAGGAAGTACCCCACTCGAATTATAGAAAATTTGTAAGCATAGACAATACCCATATCATACAGGTCTAAACGAAGTTGAGTTTAAAACATAGATTGCGTACTTAAAATTAAGGTTTAGTGCATCTATCGTAGTCTTAAAAACTTCTATCTCTGCGCACTGTGGGCTATTCCCTTGTGCTAATGAACGATTGCGGGCACGAGAAAGAGTGGTTTCAACTAACCCACTTTTCACCCCATAATCCTCCTCCAGCTGACACGTACCTCATTGCCAAAACAGTGGTTGAAATTGCAGCCCGCTCAAGGAAGATTATCCTCCATGTAAGTTCTGTCTCCGCAATCCTCCCCATCCATCGATCTCCTGCCTCTCGGTGCTGCTTCCAATCAACGTCTTCTATCAAACTTCGTGCTTCCCTTATTTCCATTTTCCACGTGTCTCCCCAGATTCTTATGATATGTCAACACGTAAGTCTCCTCTGGATCAATGACTATCTTTAACTCCGCCTTTTCGACCTTTAGGAGTTTCAACTCTCAAATCCACTCTCCTCCGCATGACTGTCTCCTGGAGTGGGAGATCTATTGCCACCTATCCCCTTGAGTCCACGGATAGGATCTCCATGCATTCGACCTTCGGGGATCTCAAATCTCAAGTCCTTTTTCCTTATCCTTAAATACGTGGAATCCTTCCACGTGTCGTCTTAAATCAGACATCCTGGAATTACTTCAGGTCCTTTCCCAGAGTCCACAGATCTTTGACACGTTTCCTCTCTAGATCTGACGACTCAGTTTCACTTCGGGCGATCTGATGGCTCATATCTGTTCTGTCTCTCCGAACTTCTGAGATCTCAAATATCAATCTCTCATCCCTGCTGACTAGGTATATCCTAGATTTATAGATCTAGCACCATATGTCCCCCTTCGCATCGACGACTCTCGTCGTTTCCAGGACTCTGGCCTTTGGCGATTTCAAATATCAACAACCACGAGTCTTCGGAGTAAATCCTTCCAGAATCCACGATCTGGTGACACCTGTCCAACCTAGATCAATGGATAACATTCACTCCAGTTGTTCGGGCTTTGGTTGTTTCAGTTCTCAAACTGAAACTCTAGTGTAACATTCTCTGGAGCTCGCGATTTGGTCACAAGTGTCGCCTCGTATATTGACGACTCTCAGCTTTTTGCCTCTCTAGGATTTGATTGTTTCAACACTTCAAATTCTGCCTCCTTCTAGATCTCTCGACCCATTGACACGTATCCTCTCTCAATCAAAGGACCAGACTCTCATTTCGCAAATCGAGATTTCATGACTAGTGACTTCCAGGTTAACACTTCCTCCACATTCCTGACTTCTGAAAATCCGATACTTTCAGAGTGCTCAAATCCAATGTCTCACACTCCTCTGGATATAACGGTCCAAATATTCCCTTCGCGTATCGATACTTCACGTTTCACGAAGTTGGATGGTTGCTCATTTCCATGCTCCCGATCCTCGATATCCCAAAATTCTCCCTGGATAATCGACGGTCTAGATCTCTCCTCGATCAATGACTCAGATTAAATCACAAATTTCGCATTTCACGAATCCTCACGACTCCGCCCTTTGACCTTTCCAATCCACGAGTCAACGAAATGATGATCTCTTGCCATGTGTCCCCTTTTGATGGGCGGTCCCGATCATTTCATCATTTCACGTTTCGGGGTTTCACAGATTTCACTCTGCTTCTTCCAAATGTTTTGGTTTGCGAAATTTTGATAATTCCTTGTGACTAAATAATGTGCTGCTTCTCTGAGATCTAACATTTGGAAATATTTCAGCTTCTCCTGAATGGATCTTAACCCTTGATCTTCCTTCAACTGCCTCAAATTTCTGCGCTTCACCTTTAGACACTTCAACTCTTCGATACGTAGACACTTTTCTCAGTGTTTCCTCTTGAGACTTAAAACCACTATTCCTCCTGAGCTTTGTTTTGGATTTCTTCCCTAACTTGGGAGATTTCAAACGTTTCAAAGGCTACAACTTCCAAATTTCTCTTGTGAGCCCTGTAACTTTAGTTCTCGTCTATGTTTCTGAAAGCATTGTCCCTTCGAAGCTTTCGTCAATGAAACATGACTTCGACCCTGCACACACTTGTGCTTTGTTTGCAGCTGCGCACTATCTCTCCTGAGATTCCGAATGTTGAAAGACTCTTGACCTTAACCTTCTTGCAACTCCACTGGATCTAACGACCCACATTCTGTTGAAAATGATATGGATCTTCCCTAGTATATTATTATCGTGGTAGTTTTATACTAGGATATTATAAACGTCTGGTTGAAAATTTATCTTCAATCCTTAAAGAAAGGGACAAAGGGGAAACCCCTACTGGAGACGTTTCCCTAAATAAAAGTTATGATCGCAAGTGGCATGTAGAGTTTGAAGACTCGTTTAAATGATGGACCGACTCTGTAATAGGTAACAGGTTTATGTATCTAAATCCCTGGACATTTTCTCCTGATATTAAAAGAAGAGAACTGTAACACTTTTTTATAATTAACATAGTCAGCTAAAGAGGAAATTACTTGCAATAATCAAGAAATAGCTTTTTGTGTAATAGATGTTCATGTAGCTTGGAAAATCTGTATAGGCAACAACACACACACACACACACACACACACACACACACACACACACACACACACATATATATTTCAATTATGATATTCACTCAAAATTTCATTTGGTAATTGCACAATTTAAACATTTCTTAATATCAACCACAGATCAATCCGATAATTAATTTCCTATTGTATCCAGAGATTAAATCACATGGATATGAGAACTTTCACACTTTCATCAACAGTAATACACACAACAATTTTTCTTAACTCTACTCAGGAAACTTCCATACATTTATCAATAGTTATCACATACAACAGTCTTTATTGGGTCTAATCAATGCATAAATTTAACTGTAAAGGATTATTCAATAAGTTATTTCCTTCTACCCAACAAGTAGATATATTCTATCAGTCATTCATCAATAGAACATTTAACCAGAACTAAGTAAATACATTCTACTAATTATTAATCAATAGAATGATCAACCAGGGAAGAGTAAAATAACATATAGGAATAAATTGTTGGGACAACAAAAGGAACAACCAAGTTCCACCCAACCGTAGAACAGAACAACCAATCTACTTGTTCTGTTCACCCCCTATCATGACCATGAATCCATGAGGGTGAACCTCAAAAATCCTCTTCGCTATAGTCCTCTTTCAGATACCATAATTCTCCTTGCCTCACACTAAAAAATAGTGCTCGTAATAGCAAGTGACGTCCTTCTTCAGATCATAAGTTCTCCTTTCCTCACACTCAGAATTAGTGCTCATAGCAACAAGTCCGTATTTTCCCCCAGCATACTAGGAAACGTCATGCCTCCTCCCATATGCTATATATGAAAAAGCATCTTGTGCCTAGGTCTTTTCCACTTGGGAATTTTCGCAGATTTACAAATCCTTGATTTTCAGGGGCTGCCAATGGCCAAATTCCATATTTTCCACTTGTAAAATTCAGCCCTGAGGTAGTTCAAGCCTATTCCCCACTCATGGAGTCACGGTCAGCTGATTTCAACCTGGCTGTTCCATTTGTTTCTCAGCTATAAATATAAAAAATATTTTTCTCTTACAAGTGTCATAGTCAAAGAGTTAGTTGGGAAAATCAAATCTTTGCCCAATCAGTCACAATAATTAATTACAATTAACTAAATTGACAAATCCGAAATTACCATAAATGGAAATAATTGTCCAATTTAGAATTTTCCAAAAACAGAAATAAATTCCTAAGTATTTTCAGACTTCAATAGTAATTTATTTTTGGGGATATTACATCCTTTCTCCCTTTAGTACAACACTGTCCTCAGTGTTCATTCCTTTCTTGGAACAAGTTTTGATAAGATTTATGCAAATCTTCCTCCAATTCCCAAATAGCCTCCTTAGGACTAAAGTGCTTCCATTGCACTTTTACCTGGGCCATGACTCTTTTCCGTAGTGCTATTTCTCTCATGTCTAGAATGCCCAGAGGTTCCGCTTGGAACTCGCCTTCTGGTTCCACCTGCACCATGTTCCAATCGGTCATGTGAGTAGGATCATGAACATAATGTTTTAACAAAGAAACATGAAATACATTATGAATTTTCAGATTTTCAGGAAGTGCAAGGTTATATGCTAAGAAACAAAACCTAGTTGCCAACTTGGAACATATTCCTAGATTTAATGAACTTCTTCTTGCTTTGAATTTTAAATAAACGTGGTCTCCAACTTGAAATTCCCGGTGTCTTCTTTTTAGGTCCACATAACTTTTCTGTCGGTCCTGTGCCCCTTTTAAATTTTGTTGTACTTTTCTTATCGTACTCTCCATTTCCTAGAGCATTTCTGGTCCCACCATGAGTTTGTCAACTGGGTTATCCTAGCTAATCGGAGTTGTACATTTTCTGTCATATAGTACTTCGAAGGGGCTCATCTTAGCCGACTTCTGGTAACCATTATTGTATGAAAATTCCATCAAGTGCAGGTAGTCTTCCCATTTACCTGGCTTCATCCTTACCTATATTCCTAACATATCTTCTACAATTTGGTTTGTTCATTCAGTCTACCCATTTGTTTGTGGATGGCATCTTGTGTTGAAATTCAAGTTAGTATTCAATCCTGCAAACAATTCTTTCCAAAAAGTAGATGTAAATTTTACGTCTCTATCTGAAATCACCATTTTTGGAATACCATGCAGTCTAAAAATTTCCTTCATGAATATTTTAGGGATGTTAATAGATTTATAAGTAGATTTTATAGGAATAAAGTGTGAAGACTTGCTATGCTTATCAATTACTACTATAATTGAATCCTTCTATTTTTGAGTTCTAGGCAAACCTGTGATAAAATCCAGTGATATAGTTTTCCATTTCCATTCTGGCACAGGTAGAGTCTACAACAGGTCGACTAGATGATGGTGTTCATCCTTCACCTGTTGACAATATTGGCACTTAGACAAGTATTCTGTTGTCTCGCCTTTCATATTAGGCTAATAAAATAACTTCCTTAGTGCTGTTACTATTTTCTGGTATCCCGAATCACCAGAATATGGTTTCTTGTGTACTTCGTCCAACACTGTTAACTTTAATTCAGTAGAATCTGATATGTATAATCTGTTTTTGAATCTTAGTAGATCATTTCTTTCCAAACTCAGATATGTTTTGTCTAAATTTTCTGCATTATTTTGTAAATTTGTTACTGTTTTAATGTAATTTTCGTCATTAATACTTGCAACCTTTATTCTTTTCTCAATGTTGCTTTCATCCCTGCTAATGTTCATCTCAAACAACCCACAAAATATTCTACTTAAATCATATGCCACTTTGTTTTCCTTACCCTTGGTGTGTCTTACCTCGAAGTTGAATTCCCTCAAGAAGGCCAACCATCTTGCTTGCCTTGCATTAAGGTCTGATTGACTAAACAAAAATTTCACACCACTGTTATCAGTCAACAAAAAAAATTTCCTGACCATTATATAGTGTCGCCACATCTTTAATGCATGGATGACAACCTCTAACTCTAATTCATGAGTGACGTAGTTTCGTTCATGCTCTTTTAGTTTTCGGGACTCGTAACAAATGACCTGCCCTTCTTGAGTTAGGACACCTCCCAAACCTTCTTTGCTCACATCCACATAGATGTGAAGTCTTTATCTAGTTCTTCTACCCTTAAAATGGGTGCAGTTGTTAACAATTCTTTTGACTTATTAAAACTATCCTGACATTTCTGTGACCAATTAAACTGGGTTCCCTTCTATTGTAAAGATATGATAGGGTATGCAATCTTAGATTATCCCTCTATAAATCTTTGATAGTATCTGATGATTCCCATGAATGACCGTATGTCCACCACGTCCTTAAGTATAGGCCATTCCATGATGGATATTATTTTCTCTGGGTCGACTACAATACCTTCTTCAGATATTACATGTCCTAGGTATTGTATTTTCTTTTGATAAAATTCCCATTTGTCGAATTTATCATACAACTTGTGTTTTCTTAAAGTTTTCAATACTATCCTTAGATGTTCTTCATATTCTTCTTCTGTTTTAGAGATATGATCCACAATGGGGATGTAGCTCTCCTATAAATACATGGCCTAACTCATCAAATAGATGTGCCTATTGGCACAATAGGGCCGACTTGTACAACTCAATAATATTATTAATATTTTACATAATATTAATTATCTTTACATAGTAGGGATGACTTGTAACCTTCACAATACAAACTAGGGTTTCATAATAGTCTTACTCTTTAACAATATAGTGAGGGGTCTCACACACATCCTCTAGTGTTATGCCACTAGGGACAAGTCCACATGTGCTCAACCATAAGGGATGTCACTCTCAGATAGATCAACTCAACTAAATCCATAGGATTACAAATTGGAGAGCCATCTCAAGTCAACTCAACCAAGTCCATAGGAGTACGACAGGAGACCATCTCAAGTCATCTCAAATCATCCCAGAGAAGCATGACAAGAGACCAACACAAGTCATCTCAACTAATTCCAAAGGAGTACGACTCAACTATCACATAGGCGTTCTGACTGATCATCTCAACTCAGTCCAGAGGAGTACGATATGGAGAAATTCTCATGAAGCTCCAATCATCAACACTCCCTCATAGCTAGGGAGGCATTTTCCACTAGGTCAAGTCTCTCACAGAAGTACTTGAACTTCGTCCTGCGAAGCGGTTTGGTGAAGATGTAATGTTCCCCAAATTTACTAAATAATTTTTTTTTCTTAGGGACATTAAATATCTTTCTCTTCGAAAAACATATCTTGAAAGACCTACTATTATTATTAGTAGGTAGTTTTCATCACTATTAACTTATTCAAGGTTTATGTTTCCAGTCATTGACACAATTAACTATCATTATAACAGATTTTATCTCTGAGTTATTTTCTACTGCTCAATAATCATATACTTAAAGGGTCAAAGGTAAATTTTCTATACCCCAACCTCTCAGATTACCAACATATCTAAAATAAGCATAAATGTTAGTAAAGCTCCACTAACATTATGATCCTTTCCATATATATATATATATATATATATATATATATATATGTATACGTATTAACGTTAGATTTACAGAGGAAGTACCCCACTCGAATTACAAAAACTCTGTAAGAATAGACAATACCAATATCATACAAGTCTAAACGAAGTTGAGTTTAAAATATAGATTGCGTACTTAAAATTAAGGTTTAGTGCATCTATCATAGACTTAAAACCTTCCATCTCTGCGGGCTCTGGGTGCTTCTTAGTTTATGGGTGCTAGCTCCTCTTCACTAGCCCGTTCATTCATATGTCCTTGGGTTGTGCCCTTGTGCTAATGCATGATTGCGGGTGTGGGAAAGAGTGGTTTCAACCAACCCACTTTTTGCCCCGCAATCCTCCTTCAGTTGACACATACCCCATTGCCAAAACAATGGTTGAAATTGTGGCCCGCTCAAGGAAAATTATCCTCCGCGCAATTTCTGGCTTCGAAATCCTCCCCGTTCGTCGATCTCCTGCCTCTCGGTGCTGCTTCCGATCAACGACTGCTATCAATCTTCATTCCACCCTTATTTCCCTTTTCCACGCGTCTCCCTAGATTCCCATGATCTGTCGACACGTAAATCTCCTCTGGATAAATGACTATCGTTGACTCCGCCTTTCCGGCCTCTGGAAGTTTCAACTCTCAACTCCAATCTCCTCTGCGTGGTAGTCTCCCAGAGTGGGAGATCTATTGCCACTTATCCCCTTGAATCCATGGCTAGGATCTCCTCCGCGGATCCAACCTTTGGGGATCTAAAATCTCAAGTCCTTTTTCCTTATCCTTAAATAAGTGGAATACTGCCACATTTCCTCTTAAATCGGATGGCCTAGAATTACTTTGGGTTCTCTCCCAGAGTCCATAGATCTTCGCCACGTCTCCTCTTCGGATATGACGGCTCAGGTTCACTTCAGGCGATCTGACGGCTCAAATATGTTCCGTGTCTCTGGACTTCTGAGATCTCAAATCACAATCTCTTGTCCCTGTTGACTAGGTATATCCTGTAGTTCTAGATCTAGCACCATGTGTCCTCCTTCACGTTGACAACTCTCGTCATTTCTGGGACTCCGACCTTAGACGATTTCAAATCTCAACAACCATGATTCTGCTGAGTAAATCCTTCTGGATTCCACGATCTAGTGACACCTGTCCAACCTAGATCAATGACTAACATTCTCTCCAGCTGTTTGGGCTTTGGCTATTTCAGTTCTCAAACTAAAACTCTAGTGTAACATTCTCCAGAGATCGCGATTTGGTGAAAAGATTCCCCTTGCAGATCGATGACTCTCATCTCTTCAGCTCTCTAGGCTTCAGCTATTTCAAAACTTCAACTTCCACCTCCTTCTAAATCTCTCGACTCGTTGACACATATCCTCTCTAGATCCAACGGTCTAGACTCTCGTTTTGAAAATTGGGATTTCGCGACTTGTGACTTCTAGGTTAACACTTCCTCCACATTCCCGATTTTCGAAAAGACGATACTTTTAGAGTGCTCAAATCTGACGGGTCACGCTCCTCTCTATCTAATGGTCCATATCTTCCCTTCGTGTATCGGGACATAACGTTTCACGAAGTTGGATGGTCTCTCACTTCCCTGCTCCCAATCCCCGATATCCTGAAATTCTCCCTGGATAATCGACGGTCCAGATCTCTCCTTGATCAATGACTTAGATTAAATCGGAAATTTCACGTTTCGTGAATCCTCACAACCCTGCCCTTTGACCTTTCCACTTTGAGAGTCAGCGAAATGTTGATATCTTTCCATGTGTTCCCTTTCTATGGACATCCCCGATCATTTCAGGATTTTGTGTTTCGGGGTTTCACAAATTTCACTTTGCTTCTTCCAAATATTCTGGTTTGCGAAATTTCGATAATTCCACATGACTAACTAGTGTGTTGCTTCTCCAAGATATAATGGCTGGAAATATTTCGGCTTCTCCTGAATGGATCTTAACCCTTGATCTTCCTTCGACTACCTCTAATTTCTATGCTTCACCTTTAGACACTTCAAATCATCGAGACTTAGACACTTTTCTAAGTGTTTCCTCTCGAGACTTAAAACCAATATTCCTCCCGAGCTTTGTTTTCGCTTTCTTCCCTAACTTGGGAGATTTCAAATGTTTCAAAGGCTACGCCTTCCAAATTTCTCTTGTGAGCCCTATAACTTTAGGTCTCGTCTAGGTTTCTGAAAGCATTGTTCCTCTGGAGCTTTCGTCAATGAAACATGACTTTGGCCCTGCACACACTTGCGCTCTGTGTGCAGCTGCACACTACCTCTCCCGAGCTTCCGAATGTCGAAAGAATTTTGAAATTAACCTTCTTGCAACTCCTCTGGATCTGACGAGCCGGATTCTGTTGAAAATGATACGAATCTACTCTAGTACATTATTATCGTGGTATTTTTATACCAGGATCCTATAAACAACTGGTTGAAAATTTATCTTCAATCCTTACAAAAAGGGACAGAGGGGAAACCCCTCCTGGAGACGTTTCCCTAAATAAAATTTATGATCACAAGTGGCATGTAGAGTTTGAAGAATCATTTAAATAATGGACTGACTCTGTAATAGATAACAGGTTTATGTTTCTAAATCCTTGGACATTTGCTCCTGAGATTAAAAGAAGAGAACTGTAACCCTTTTTTATAATTAACACAGTTGGCTAAAGAGGAAATTACTTGCAATAATCGAGAAATAGCTTCATGTGTAATATATGTTCATGTAGGTCGGAAAATCCGTATAGGAAACAACACATATACAAATATATATTTCAATTTTGATACTAACTCAAAATTTCGTTTGGTAATTGCGCAATTTAAACATTTCTTATTATCAACCACAAATCGATCCGATAATTACTTCCCTATTGTATCCAGAGATTAAATCACATGAATAGGAGAACTGTCACACTTTCGTTAACAATAATACACACAACAATGTTTCTTAACTCTACTCAGGAAACTTCCATACATTTATCAATAGTTATCACATACAAAAGTCTTTCTTAGCTCTACTCAATGCATAAATTTAACTGTAAAGGATTATTCAATAAGTTATTTCATTCTACCCATCAAGTATATGTATTCTATCATTCATTCATCAATAGAAAATTTAACCAGAACTAAGTAAATACATTCTACCAATTATTAATCAATAGAATGCTCAACCAGGGAAGAGTAGAATAACATATCTGAACAAATTATTGGGAAAACAAAAGGAACAACCAAGTTCCACCTAACCATAGAACATAACCACCAATCTAATTGTTCCGTTCACCCCCTAGCATGACCATGAATCCATGAGGGAGAACCTCAAAAATCCTCTTCGCTATAGTCCTCTTTCAGATCCCACAATTCTCCTTGCCTCGCACTCATAAATAGTTCTCGTAATAGCAAGTGACTTCCTTCTTCAGATCAAAAGTTCTCCTTGCCTCACACTCAGAATTAGTGCTCGTAACAGCAAGTCTGTCTTTTTCCCCAGCATACTAGGTAGCGTCCTGCCTCCTTTCATATGCTATATATGCAAAAGCATCTTGTGCGTAGGTCTTTTTCCCTTGGGAATTTTTGCAGCTTTACAAATACCTGATTTTCAGGGGCTGCCAATGGCCAAATTCCAAATTTTCCACTAGTAAAATTTATCCCTAAGGTAGTTCAATCATTTTCCCCACTCATGGAGTCATGGTCAGCTGATTTCAACCTGGTTTCTCCATTTGTCTCTCATCAATAAATATAAAAATTATTTGTCTCTTACAAGTGTCATAGTCAAAGAGTTAGTTGGGCAAATCAAATCTTTGCCCAATCAGTCACAATAATTAATTACAATTAACTAAATTCCCAAATCCGGAATTGCCATAAATGGCAATAATTTTCCAAATTAGAATTTGCCAAAAACATAAATAAATTCCTAAGTATTTTCAGACTTCAATAGTAATTTATTTTTGGCAATATTACATCCTTTCCCCCTTCAGTACAACACTGTCCTCAGTGTTCGTTCCTTTCTCAGAACAAGTTTGGATAATATTTCTACAAATCTTCCTCCAATTCCCAAGTAGCCTCCTCAGGACTAAAGTGCTTCCATTTCACTTTTACTTGGGCCATGACTCTATTCCGTATTGCTATTTCTCTCTTGTCTAGAATGCACAAAGTTTCTGCTTGGAACTCGCCTTTTGGTTCCTCCTGCAACATGTTCGAATCTATCATGTGAGTAGGATCATTAACATAATGTTTTAACAAAGAACCATGAAATACATTATTAATTTTCAGATTTGTAGGAAGTGCAAGTTGATATGCCATGGGTCCAATTCGAGCTAAGATCTCGAAAGGGCCACAAAACCTATGTGCCAACTTGGCACAACTTCCTAGCTTTAATGAACTTATTTTTTCTTTGAATTTTAAGGATACGTGGTCTCCAACTTGAAATTCCCGGTGTCTTGTTTTCAGGTACGCATAACTTTTATGTCGGTCATGTGCCTCTTTTAAATTCTTTTGTACTTTTCTTCTCATACTCTCCATTTCATGGAGCATTTATGGTCCCACTATGAGTCTGTCAACTAGGTTATCCTAGCTAATCGGAGTTCTACACTTTCTGTCGTACAATACTTCGAAGGGGCTCATCTTAGTCGACGTCTGGTAACCATATTGTATGAAAATTCCACCAAGTGCAGGTAGTCTTCTGACTTGGATTCATCCTTACATACATTCGTAGCATATATTCTACAATTTGGTTTGTTCATTCAGTCTGCCCATCCGTTTGTGGATGGTATCTTGTGCTAAAATTCAAGTTAGTATTCAACCCTGCAAACAATTCTTTCCAAAAAGTAGATGTAAATTTTACGTCTCTATCCGAAATCACCATTTTTGGAATACCATGTAGTCTAAAAATTTCCTTCATGAATATTTCAACGACATTAATAGATTTATAAGTAGATTTTACAGGAATAAAGTGTGCATACTTGCTAATCTTATCAATTAATACCATAATTGAATCATTCTGTTTTTGAGTTCTAGACAAACCCGTGATAAAATCCAGTGATATAGTTTCCCATTTCCATTCTGGCATAGGTAGAGGCTACAACAGGTTGGTTGGATGCTGGTGTTCAGCCTTCACCTGTTGACAATCTTGGCACTTAGACAAGTATTATGTTGTCTCGCCTTTCATATTAGGCTAATAAAATAACTTCCTTAGTGTTGTTACCATTTTCCGGTATCCCGGATGACCAGAATATGGTTTCTTGTGTACTTCCTCCAACACTGTTAACTTTAATTCAGTAGAATCCTGTATGTATAATCTGTTTTTGAATCTTATTAGACCATTTATGTCCAAACTCAGATCTATTCTGTCTAAATTTTCTACATTATTTTGTAAATCTCTTACTGTTTTAATGTTATTTTCATCATTAATACTTGCAACCTTTATTCTTTTCTCAATGTCACTTTCAACCCTGCTAATGTTCATCTCAAACAACCCATGAAATCTTCTACTTAAAGCATCTGCCACTTTGTTTTCCTTACCCTTGATGTGTCTTACCATGAAGTCGAATTCGCTCAAGAAGGCTAGCCATCTTGCTTGCCTTGCATTAAGTTCTGATTGACTAAACAAAAATTTCACACCACTATTATCAGTCAACAACATAAATTTCCTACCCATTATATAATTTCACCACATCTTTAATGCATGGATGACAATTGCTAACTCTAAGTCATGAGTGACGTAGTTTCGTTCGTGCTCTTTTAGTTTTCAGCACTTGTAACAAATGGTGTGCCCTTCTTGAGTTAGGACACCTCCCAAACCTTCTTTTCTCGCATCCACACAGACTGTGAAGTCTTTATCTGAGTCTGCTACCCTTAAAATGGGTGTGGTTGTTAAGAATTCTTTTAACTTATTAAAACTATCTTGAAATTTCTGTGACCAATTCAACTAGGATCCCTTCTTTTGTAAAGATGTGATAAGGTGTGCAATATTAGAGAATCCCTCTATAAATATGTGGTAGTATTCGGGGATTCCCATGAATGAATGTATGTCCACTATGTCCTTAGGGATAGACCATTCCATGATGGCTCTTATTTTCTCTGGGTCGACTACAATACCTTCTTCAGATATTACATGTCCTAGGTACTGCACTTTCTTTTGATAAAAGTCACATTTGTCGAATTTAGCATACAGCTTGTGTTTTCTTAAAGTTCACAATACTATCCTTAGATGTTCTTCACGTTCTTATTCTGTTTTAGAGATATGATCCACAATGGATATGTACCTCTCTTATAAATACATGACCTAACTCATCAGATAGATGTGTCTATTGGCACAATAGGGCCAACTTGTACAACTCAATAATATTATTAATATTTTACATAATATTAATTATCTTTACAGAGTAGAGCCGACTTGTAACCCTCACAATACAAACTAGGGTTTCTCAATAGTCTTACTCTTTGAAAATATAGCAAGGGGTATCACACACATCCTCTAGTGCTATGCCACTAGGGACAAGTCCACATGTGCTCAATCACAAGGGACGTCACTCTCAGATAGATCAACTCAACTAAATCCATAGGAGTACAAATTGGAGAGCCATCTCAAGTCAACTCAACTAAGTCCATAGGAGTACGACATGAGACCATCTCAAGTCATCTCAACTCATCCCAGAGAAGTACGACAAGAGACCAACACAAGTCATCTCAACTAAGTCCAAATGAGAACGACTCACCTATCACATAGGGGTTCTCATAGATCATCTCAACTCAGTCTAGAGGAGTACAATCTGGAGAATGTCTCATGAAGCTCCAATCATCAACACTCCCTCACAACTAGGGAGGCATTCTCCACTAGGTCAGGTCTCTTACGGAAGTACTCGAACTTCATCCTGGCAAGCGGTTTGGTGAAGATGTAATGTTCCCCAAATTTACTAAATAATTATTTTTTTATTAGGGACATTAAATCTCTTTCTCTTCGAACAACTTTTCTCGAAAGACCTACTATTATTATAAGTAGGTAGTTGTCATCACTATTAACTTATTCAAGGTTTATGTTTCCAGTCATTGACACAATTAACTATCATTATGACATATTTTATCTCTGAGTTATTTTCTACTGCTCAGTAATCATATACTTATAGGGTCAAAGGTAACTTCGCTATACCCCAGCCTCTCATATTACCAACATATATAAAATAGGCATAAAGGTTAGTAAAGCCCCACTAACATTATGATCCTTTCCATATATCTATATATATGTATATGTATTAACATTATATTTACAGAGGAAGTACTCCACTCGAATTACAGAAAATTTGTATCCATAGACAATACCCATATCATACAGGTCTAAACGATGTTGAGTTTATAGCATAGATTGCGTACTTAAAATTAAGTTTTAGTGCATTTATCGCAGACTTAAAACCTTCTATCTCTATGCACTCTGGGCGCTTCTTAGTTTACGGGCGCTAGCTCCTCTTCACTAGCCACTTCATTCATATTTCCTTGGGATGTACCCTTGTGCTAATGCATGATTGTAGGCGCGGGCAAGAGTGGTTTCAACCAACCCGCTTTTCCCCCCGCAATCCTCCTCCAACTAACATGTACCCCATTTCCAAAACAATGGTTGAAATTGTGGCCCTTTCAAGGAACATTATCCTCTGTGCAAGTTACGGCTCTGCAATCATCCCTGTCTGTCGATATCTTACCTCTCGGAGATGCTTCCGATCAATGACTACTATCAAACTGCGTTCCACACTTCTTTCCTTTTTCCATGCATCTCCCCAAATTCCCATGATTTGTCGACACATAACTCTCCTCTGGATCAACGACTATCGTTGACTTTGCCTTTCCGGCCTCCAAGAGTTTCAAATCTCAACTCCACTCTCCTCTGCGTGACCGTCTCCCGGAGTGGGACATCTATTGCCACCTGTCCCCTTGAATCCACGGCTAGGATCTCCTCTGTTGATCCAGCCTTCAGGTATCTCAAATCTCAAGTCCTTTTTCCCTATACTTAGATACGTAGAATCCTACCACATGTCCTATTAAATTGGATGACCTAGAATTACTTCTGGTCCTTTCCCAGAGTCCACAGATCTTTGCCACGTCTCCTCTCCAGATCTGACTGCTCAGGCTCACTTCGGGTGATCTGATGGCTCAGATATGTTCCGTCTCTCTGAAATTATGAGATCTCAAATCTCAATCTCTCATCCCTACTGACTGGGTATATCACAGAGTTCTAGATCTAGCACCATGTGTCCTCCTTTTCTTCGACAACTCTCGTCGTTTCCAGGACTCCAACCTTCGATGATTTCAAATATCAATAGCCATGAGTCTCTGGAGTAAATATTTCCAGAGTCCATGATCTGGTGACACCTGTCCAACCTCAATCAATGGATAACGTTCGCTCTAGTTGTTTGAGCTTCGACTGTTTCAGTTCTCAAACTGAAACTCCAGTGTAATGTTCTCCAGATCTTGCGATCTGGTGACAAGTGTCCCCTGGCATATTGACGACTCTCAACTCTTCAGTTCTCTGGGCTTTGGTTGTTTCAACACTTCAACTTTTGCCCCCTTCTAGATATCCCGATCCGTTGACATGTATCCTCTCTGGATCCAACGATCCAGACTCTCCTTTCACAAATCGGGATTTCGCGACTTGCGACTTCCAGGTTAACTCTTCCTCCACATTCCTGAATTTTGAAAATTCAATACTTTTGGAGTACTCAAATATGGTGGCTTGCACTAATCTGGATCTAACAGTCCATATATTCCCTTCGAGTATTGGGATTTCATGTTTTGCGAAGTTGGATGGTCGCTCACTTCCCTGCTTCTGATCCTCGATATCCTGAGATTCTCCCTGGATAATCGATGGTCCAGATCTCTACTCGATCAATGACTCATATTAAATTGCAAATTTCACGTTTTGCGAATCCTCATGACTCCGCCCTTTGACCTTTCCACTCTGCAAGTCATCGAAATGTTGATCTCTTTCCATGTGTCCCCTTTTGATGGACGGTCTCGATCATTTTGGGATTTGGTGTTTCGGGGTTTCCCAGATTTCACTATGCTTCTTCCAAACCTTCTGGTTTGTGAAATTTCGATAATTCCTCACGACTAACCAGTGCGTTGCTTCTCCGAGATCTAACAGATGGAAATATTTTGGCTTCTCTTCAATAGATCTTGACCCTTGATCTTCCTTCGACTACCTCAATTTTTTGCGCTTCACCTTTAGAAACTTAAACTCTTCGAGACTTAGACACTTTTCTAAGTGTTTCCTCTCGAGACTTAAAACAACTATTCCTCCTCAGCTTTGTTTTTTCTTTCTTCCCTAACTTGGGAGATTTCAAATGTTTCAAAGGCTACACCTTCCAAATTTCTCTCGAGAGCACTGTAAATTTAGGTCTCTTCTGTGTTTCTGAAAGCATTGTCCTTCTAGAGCTTTCATCAATGAAACATGAATTCAACCCTGCACACACTTGTGCTCTATGTGTAGCTGAGCACTATCTCTCCTGAGATTCCGAATGTCGAAAGACTCTTGACCCTCACCTTCTTTCAACTCCACTGGATCTAATGACCCAGATTATGTTGAAAATGATACAGATCTACCCTAGTACATTATTATCATGGTAGTTTTATACCAGGATCCTATAAACGAATGGTTGAAAATTTATATTCAATCCTTAGAGAAAGGGACAGAGGGGAAAACCCTACTGGAGATGTTTCACCTAAATAAAAGTTATGATCGCAAGTGGCATGTAGATTTTGAAGACTTGTTTAAATAATGGACCGACTCTGTAATAGGTAACAGGTTTATGTATCTAAATCCCTATACTTTTTCCCCTGAGATTAAAAGAAGAGAACTGTAACCCTTTGTTATAATTAACACAGTCGGCTAAAGAGGCAATTACTTGCAATAATCAAGAAATAGCTTCCTGTGTAATAGATGTTCATGTAGCTTGGAAAATCCGTATAGGCAACAACACATATACAAATATATATTTCAATTGTGATATTCACTCAAAATTTCGTTTGGTAATTGCACAATTTAAACATTTCTTATTATCAACCACAGATCGATCCGATAATTGCTTTCCTATTGTATCCAGAGATTAAATCACATGAATAGGATAACTTTCACATTTTCGTTAACAATAATACACACGACTGTTGTTCTTAACTCTACTCAGGAAACTTCCATACATTTATCAATAGTTATCACATACATCAGTCTTTCTTGGCTCTACTCAATGCATAATATTAACTGTAAAGTCTTATTCAATAAGTTATTTCCTTATACCCAACAAGTAGATGCATTCTATCAGTCATTCATCAATAGAACATTTAATGAGAACTAAGTAAATACATTCTACCAATTATTAATAAATAGAATGATCAACCAAGGAAGAGTAGAAAAACATATCTGAACAAATTGTTGGGACAACAAAAGGAACAACCAAGTTCCACCCAACCGTAGAATAGAACATCCAATCTACTTGTTTCATTCACCCCCTAGCATGACCATGAATCCATGAGGGCGAACCTCGAAACTCCTCTTCGCTATAGTCCTCTTTTAGATACCACAATTCTCCTTGCCTCACACTCAGAAATAGTGCTTGTAACAACAAGTGACGTCCTTCTTTAGATTGAAAGTTCTCCTTTCCTCACACTCAGAATTAGTGCTCATAATAGCAAGTCTGTCTTTTTCCCCAACATAGTAGGTAGCATACTGCCTCCTCCCATATGCTATATATGTAAAAGTATCTTGTGCCTAGGACTTTTCCCCTTGGGAATTTTCCCAAGTTTACAAATCCCTGATTTTCAGGGGCTGCCAATGGCCAAATTCCATATTTTCCACTTGTAAAATTCAGCCCTGAGGTAGTTCAAGCATGTTCCCCACTCATGGAGTCATGGTCAACTGATTTCAACCTGGTTGTTCCATTTGTCTCTCAACAATAAATATAAAAATCATTTGTCTCTTACAAGTGTCATAATCAAAGATTTATTTGGGAAAATCAAATCTTTGCCTAATCAGTCACAATAATTAATTACAATTAACTAAATTCCCAAATCTGGAATTGCCATAAAGGGCAATAACTTTCCAAATTAGAATTTGTCAAAAACATAAATAAATTCCTAAGTATTTTTAGACTTCAATAGTAATTTATTTTTGGGGATATTACATACTTTCCTCAGTGTTCGTTCCTTTCTTGGAACAAGTTTGGATAATATTTCTACAAATATTCCTCCAATTCCCAAGTAGCCTCCTCAGGACTAAAGTGTTTCCATTGCACTTTTACCTAGGCCATGACTCTGTTCCGTAGTGCTATTTCTCTCCTATATAGAATGCGTAGAGGTTCCGCTTGGAACTCGCCTTCTGGTTCCACCTGCAACATGTTCCAATCGATCATGTGAGTAGGATCATGAACATAACTTTTTAACAAAGAAACATGGAATACATTATGAATTTTCAGATTTGCAGGAAGTGCAAGTTGATATGCCACGGGTCCAATTCGAGCTAAGATCTCGAAAGGGCCACAAAAACTGGGTGCTAACTTGGAACAACTTCCTAGATTTAATGATCTTCTTCTTGCTTTGACTTTTAAATACACGTGGTCTCCAACTTGAAATTCCTGGTGTCTTCTTTTCAGGTCCGCGTAACTTTTTTGTCGGTCCTGTGCCTCTTTTAAATTATGTTGTACTTTTCTTACTGTACTCTCCATTTCCTGGAGCATTTCTGGTCCCACCATGATTCTATCAACTGGGTTATCCTAGCTAATCGGAGTTGTAAACTTTCGTACAATACTTTAAAGGGGCTCATCTTAGTCGATGTCTGGTAACCATTATTGTATGGAAATTCCACCAAGTGCAGGTAGTCTTCCCACTTACTTGACTTCATATTTACGTACATTTGTAGCATATCTTCTACGATTTGGTTTGTTCATTCATTCTTCCCATCCATTTGTGGATGGTAGCTTGTGATGAAATTCAAGTTAGTATTCAACCCTACAAACAATTCTTTCCAAAAAGTAGATGTAAATTTTACGTCTCTATTCAAAATCACCATTTTTGGAATACCATGTAGTCTAAAATTTTCCTTCATGAATATTTCAGCGATGTTAATAGCTTTTTAAGTAGATTTTATAGGAATAAAGTGTTGATTAAGGTTGGTTGTAATTGATGTCAACCCTTGAAGAAACCCCCGTAGCACAAAGGCTTGGGTAATGGACACAATATTGTTTGATGTAAATATGACTCATTATTGTTTTGTCATGGTTGATAAGAAGTAAATATGGATGAACTCCAAAGTGGTCCCCTTATGGTGAAATCCCTCACGGGAAGTCGCTTTGTGGAGTAAGAGAACCCATGCTTAATTGTGGAATAATGAGATGAAGGAAATTGATTTTATCAGGGAAAATATCCTAGATGGATAGTGCTTATCATTTCATTTCTGGTGGTATGTGGAACGTCACATAATTCCTCATGGTTAGAGAGTTATGGCCATGAGAAGTTGGAGACCCCAGGTTTGGGTAATGGACCCAAGTTTGTTTGATGGGTAATGGCATGAGTTATGATATATTTTCAGATAATACTATTCTATATGGATAGTACATGTCATGCCATTTTTGGTGGTATGTAGAACATCACATAACTCCTCATTGTTTGAGTGTTATGGCCTTACAAAGTTGGAGGACCCTCATATGTCATCTAGAAGCCCCAAAAGGTCAAAGTAGTCAAAGTGGTTTAAGAGATTTTAAAATATAAATAATAAAGTGAAGTGATGAGTGTATTATAATTCAAAGTGAATACAAAATAAATTATTTCA
>ML805995.1:98410-111355 GCA_009831015.1 Picea engelmannii | reverse complement strand
GATGAGGGATTTTGGTTGTGGTACATGTTGAGTACATGGTTGAGACAAGTAGTTGATGAGTTGGCGCACATACATGAGGTGTATAGTTGATGATGTTGGTACATATTGATGAGTCATAGTTGATGAGTAGTTGAAACATGATTACTACATACTTGGTACATGGTTGGATGCACTTGTTTATGATACAGGTTGATTACAGGTTGGTGCATGGTTGATGCACTTGTTTATGGTACAGGTTGATTACAGGTTGAGGTACAGGTTGATGCATGGTTGATGCATGGTTGATGCATGGTTCATATTTATTGGTACAATTTTATAGTGGTATATCTCACAGTGATAGTGTGATAGTGGTTCCATCATTCTACTTCTACTTCAGGGTGGCAGGACGGGGCAAGGACAGGTGGTTGTAGCCACCTTCCGGTTGTAGCCGGAGAACATTAGGGGTTGTAGCCTCCTTCTGGTTGTAGCCAAAGAATTGGGGAGTTGGAGCTTCCCTCAGGTTGTAGCCTGAGAAACTAAGGGGTTGGACCCTCCTTCCAATTACAGCTGGAAAACAAAGGAAGTTGGTGCTTCCAATGAATGTAATTCTTCAAGACATATAAGAAAAAGAATTCCATGGTTTTCTCCATATTTGGGTTTCCACGTAGAACACTAGTGTACTGTGTATGTGTGTAATTTTTTATTTCTTACTGCTCATTATTGGATAATAATTCTACATTGGTATAACATTTGAAGAAAAATGATTATAATTACGCTATTACTGATTCACCCCTCCTCTCAGTAATCCAACATAAAGTGTGAAAACTTTCTAAGCTTATCAATTACTACCATAATTGAATCCTTCTGTTTTTGAGTTCTAGGCAATCCTATGATAAAATAGAGTGATATAGTTTCCCATTTCCATTCTGGCACATGCAGAGGCTGCAACAGGCCGAATGGATGTTGGTGTTCATCCTTCAATTGTTGACAATATTGGCACTTAGACAAGTATTCTATTGTCTTGCCTTTCATATTAGGCCAATAAAATAACTTCCTTAGTGCTGTTACCATTTTCTGGTATCTCGGATGACCAAAATATGGTTTCTTGTGTACTTCATCCAACATTGTTAACTTTAATTCAGAAGAATCTGGTATGTATAATCTGTTTTTGAATCTTAATAAACCATTTATGTCCAAACTCAGATCTGTTCTGTCTAAATGTTCAACATTATTTTGTAAATTTGTTACTGTTTTAATGTAATTTTCGTCATTAATACTTGCAACATTTATTATTTTCTCAATGTCACTTTCATCCCTACTAATGTTCATCTCAAACAACCTATGAAATATTCTACTTAAATCATCTGCCACTTTGTTTTCCTTACCTTTGATGTGTCTTACCTCGAAGTCAAATTCTCTCAAGAAGGCTAGCCATCTTGCTTGCCTTGCGTTAAGGTATGATTGACTAAAAAAAAATTTCACACCACTCTTATCAGTCAACAACATAAATTTATTGCCCATTATATAGTGTCGCCACATCTTTAATGCATGGGAGACAACTACTAACTCTAAGTCATGAGTGATGTAGTTTCGTTCGATCTCTTTTAGTTTTCGTGACTCATAAAATATGACGTTCCCTTCTTGAGTTAGGAAACCTCCCAAACCTTCGTTGCTCGCATCCACACAGACTGTGAATTCTTTATTTGGGTCTGCTACCCTTAAAATGGGTGCGGTTGTTAACAATTCTTTTAACTTATCAAAACTGTCCTGCCATTTCTGTGACCAATTAAAACGGGTTCCCTTCTTTTGTAAAGATGTGATAGGGTATGAAATCTTAAAGAATCCCTCTATAAATCCGTGGTAGTATCCGATGATTCCCATGAATGACCATATGTCTGCTACGTCCTTAGGGATAGGCCATTCCATGATGGATCTTATTTTCTCTAGGTCGACTGCAATACCTTCTTCAGATATTACATGTCCTAGGTACTGTATTTTCTTTTGATAAAACTCACATCTGTCAAATTTACAATACAACTTGTGTTTTCTTAAAGTTTGCAATACTATCCTTAGATGTTCTTCATGTTCTTCTTCTATTTTAGAATATACTAGGATATCGTCAATAAAAACCCAAAAAAACTTATCCAAGTACTCACTAAAAATGTTGTTCATTAAACACATAAATGTTGTTGGTGTGTTAGTGAGACCAAACGGTATAACAACAAATTCATAGTGTCCATATCTCATCCTGAATGTTGTTTTACTTATGTCTTCATCTTTTATTCTAACCTAGTGATAACCAGATCTTAAATCCAATTTAGAAAAAATCTTTTCCCCACCTACTTGATCGAACATATCATTGATTCTAGGTAAGGGGTATTTGTTCTTAACAGTCATTTTGTTTAACTGTCTGTAATCAATGCATAATCTTAGAGTTTTGTCTTTATTTTTAACAAAAAGGACTGGTGCTCCCCATGGTGAGACACTTGGCCTGATGTGTTCCTTGTCCAACAGTTCTTGTAGTTGGATATTTAATTCTATTAATTCGGGTAAACTCATTTGGTAGGGATCCTTAGATATAGGAGTTGAACCAGGCATCAAATAGATAGAAAAGTCTATCTCTCTCCTTGGGGGCAGTTCAAGTATTTTTTCAACAAACACATCTATAAAATCATGCAAGACGACAAAATCTTCTAGGCTAGGTTGATTTTCTTTTCCCAAAAGATTTCACTTGGATAGCATAAATATGACACCCTTTTCTCATGCACTTATTAAATTGCATTGCTGAAATATGCCTAGCTGAGGCTAGTTTTCGTATGCCTTGTACTGTCCTAATAGTGTCATTTTCATCTTTGTAATTGAGTGATTTTTCATAACAATCTAAAACTATTTTATTCCTCTCTAACCGGTCCATTCCAATAATTATATCATAAGACCCTAATGGTAGAATATTCATATTTATCTTTGTGTTTTTACCACCTAAACCGAACTCACATTCATAAATAAAATCAAATACTTTTCTTTTCGTTCATGTTGCTAGTTGTACTAGCCAAGATTTTGCATGTCTTATTTTCTTAATTTTATTTGAATCCACTACACCAGGAGCAACATAACTCAAAGTAGCTCCGGGATCAATTAAAACAAAAACACGATTGTTGTTAACTTTACCTTCAACTTCCACTACAGTGGACCGATGATCAACTTTCAGACCATCCACGACTACATTGATCCTATGTAAGCTTCTTCCCACATCTCCTGCTGTAGAGGCTTCTTCTAGGTTGCGAATCGTAGTCCTGGCTGCAGAATTTAAACGTGGATAGTTTCTCCTTAAGTGAGGTTCTCCACATTCCCATGATTTTAACGGTTCTTTAGGGTTGTCCCCAAAATTCTTTGTTCCCAGATTAACTGGCTTACCACCTCCTTGGGTTTTTTGGTTATTGGAGTGAAAATATTTCCTTGGAAAACTCTTTGTTGTTTTCTGGAAAGAGGTTGGTTGATATCCCTTCTTTCGCTCATTCATTCGGTCTTATTTCTTGTCTTTCCAAGCCTTGGGAAATTCTGACCGTTGTTTGTATTGGTCATAACACATTCAGGCTTTCCTGAAAACTTCACTTAAGGAATTGGGGTTGTCGAATTTGATTATGTCCTTATAGGACTGTGGTAAACAACTTAGGAACCGCTGAATTTTTACTTTGTCCTCCCGGATATAAGGTACAGACCTTAATAATTCTAGGAATTTGTTTATCAGGTCATACATAGTCATTTGACCGAGTTGTAGTTCATAAAACTCTTTGGTTTTTCTTTCATAATAACTTTCAGATAAATATTGTTTCTTAAAGTATTTCTTAAAATATGACCACTCCATCTGTTTTTCCTTTAGGCCCTTGGCCAACTTTAGGTCCTGCCACCATATCCTTTCTTTTCCTTTCAGGTTATAGATGGCCATTATGACATTCATATTGCTGGAATAGTTGTAGATCTGGAAATACTTTTCTTATGTCTAGTAACCATGCTTCAACCTCCTCTCCTATCCTAGATTCCCCGTCAAAGGTGGATGATTTGATTTTCTTAAACTCTCCCTCAAGATGGTTCACATGTTTCCTTTTTCTTCCCATGGTTGTTTTGTTTTCTGCTGATGGTGTACCTTCGAAAGAGTTGTCCCCTTTTTCTCTTTCAGGACCATAATTTTTGGAGGCCCTTTTGCTGACCTCTTCTTCCTCATTATAGTCCTTCGGGCTCTTTTTTTTTATTATTCTATGCAACAATACTTCATTTATTTCTTGTTGTTCTTGTTGTGCATTTTTCACTTTCTCATTGTCTTCTTTGAAAACTTGCAGTTCCATAATGAGATTTCTCATGGTTTCCAGAAGCACGGTAGGTGAACATCCATCACTTTTATGCCTCAGTTCTTCATGAGGTATTTTCTCAGGATTATCCTCGAGTCTGATCTCAGCTTCATTCTATGCTTCCATGATCACAACAAAAATAAAGTTTTTAAGTTTGTAACCGTAATTATTTTGTTAGTTTTTCATTAAACAAAAAGAATGTGCTAAGCAAACAATTTTGGCCCTGTTTAAGGTCCAAGTGTTGTAACCTTTTCTCTGATACCATATGTAATGTTCCCCAAATTTACCAAATAATTTTTTTTTATTAGGGACATTAAATCTCTTTCTCTTCGAACAACTTATCTCGAAAGACCTACTTCCATTATAAGTAGGTAGTTGTCATCACTATTAACTTATTCAAGGTTTATGTTTCCAGTCATTGACACAATTAACTATCATTATAACAGATTTTATCTCTGAGTTATTTCCTACTGCTCAGTTAATCATATACTTAAAGGGTCAAAGGTAACTTCGCTATAACCCAGCCTCTCAGATTACCAACATATCTAAAATAGACATAAAGGTTAGTAAATTCCCACTAACATTATGATCCTTTCCATATATCTATATATATGTGTATATGTATTAACGTTAGATTTATAGAGGAAGTACCCCACTCGAATTACAGAAAATATGTAAGCATAGACAGTACCCATATCATACAGTTCTAAACGAAGTTGAGTTTAAAACATAGATTGCCTACTTAAAATTAAGGTTTAGTGCATCTATCGCAGACATAAAAAATTCTGTCTCTGCATGCTCTGGGCTCTTCTCAGTTTACGTGCACTAGCTCCTCTTCAATAACCCCTTCATTCATATGTCCTTGGGTTGTGCCCTTGTGCTAATGTACGATTTCGGGCACGGGCAAGAGTGGTTTCAACCAACCCTCTTTTCACCTTGCAATCCTCCTCTAGCTGACATGTACCCCGTTGCCAAAACAATGCTTGAAATTGCGGCCCTCTCAAGAAACATTATCCTCCACGCAAGTTTTGTCTCCACATTCCTCCCCATCCATTGATATCCTACCTCTTGGCACTGCTTCTGATCACCAAATGCTATCAAAATTCATTCTTCCCTTCTTTCCTTTTTCCACACGTCTCCCCAGATTCCCACAATCTGTCAACATGTAACTCTCCTCTAAATCAATGACTATCATTGACTCCACCTTTCTGGCCTCCAGGAGTTTCAACTCTCAACTCCACTCTTCTCTGCATGACCATCTCTCAGAGTGGGAGATCCATTGCCACCTGTCCCCTTGAATCCACGGCTAGGATCTCCTCCATGGATCCCACCTTAAGGGATCTTAAATTTTAAGTCTTTTTTCCTTCTCCTTAAATATGCGGACTCCTAGCATGTGTCATCTTAAATCGGACGACCTAGAATTACTTCGAGTCCTTGCCTAGAGTCCACAGATCTTTTCCACATTTCCTCTCTGTATCTGACGGCTCAAGTTCACTTCGGGCGATCTGATAGCTCAGATTTATTCCGGCTTTCCAAACTTATGAGATCTCAAATCTCAATCTCTCCTACCTGTTGATTGGGTATCTCTCGAAGTTCTAGATCCGACACCATGTGTCCTCCTTCACGTCGATGACTCCCGTAGTTTCCGGACTCTGGACTTCAGCGATTTCAAATCTCAATATCCACGAATCTCCAGAGTAAATCCTTTCAGATTCCACGTTTTGGTGACACTTGTCCAACCTAGATCAATGATTAACGTTCTCTCTGACTGTTCGATCTTCGATTGTGTCAGTTCTCAAGCTGAAACTCCATTGTAACATTATTTGGAGTTTACGATCTAGTGACAAGTGTCCCCTCACAGATCAACGACTCTCAGCTCTTCGGCTCTCCGGGCTTCAACTATTTCAACACTTCAAATTTCTCCTCCTTATGGATCTCCCGACCCGTTGACACGTATCCTCTCTAGATCCAAAAATCGAGACTCTCCTTTCCCAAATCGGGATTTCACGACTTACGACTTCCAGGTTAACACTTCCTCCACATTCTCGACCTCTGAAAAGATGATACTTTCGGAGTGCTCAAATCCGATGGCTCACGCTCCTCTGGATCTAATAGTATAGATCTTCCCTTCACATATCGGGACTTCGTGTTTTGTGAATTTGGATGGTCACTCACTTCCCTGCTCCCGATCCTCGATATCCCAAAATTCTCCCTATATAATCGACGGTCCAAATCTCTCCTCGATCAATGACTCAGATTAAATAGTGAATTTCACGTTTCGTGAATCCTCACGACTCTACCCTTTAACATTTCCACTCTGTGACTCAGTGAAATTTTGATCTCTTGCCACGTGTCCCCTTTCGATGGACGGTCCCGATCATTTTGGGATTTCGTGTTTTGGGGTTTCACATATTTCACTCCGCTTCTTCCAAATATTCTAGTTTGAGAAATTCAGATATTTCCTCGTGACTAACCGGTGCGCTACTTCTCCAAGATCTAACGACTAGAAATATTTTGGCTTCTCCTAAATGGATCTTAACCCTTGATCTTCCTCAAATTTATGCACTTCACCTTTAGACACTTCAACTCTTCAAGACTTAGACACTTTTCTAAGTGTTTCCTCTCGAGACTTAAAACCACTATTCCTCCTGAGCTTTGTTTTTTCTTTCTTCCCTAACTTGGGATATTTCAAACATTTCAAAGGCTATGCCTTCCCAATTTCTCTTGCGAGACCTGTAACTTTAGGTCTCGTCTGTGTTTCTGAAAGCATTGTCCCTCTAGAGATTTCGTCAATGAAACATGACTTCGACCCTGCACACACTCGCGCTCTGTGTGGAGCTTCGCACTATCTCTCCTGATCTTCCGAATGTCGAAAAACTCTTGAACTTAATCTTCTTGCAACTCCACTGGATCTAATGAACCAAATTCTGTACAGATCTACCCCAGTACATTATTATCATGGTAGTTTTATACCAGGCTCCTATAAACGATTGGTTGAAAATTATCTTCAATCCTTAGAGAAAGAGACAGAGGGGAAATCCCTACTGGATATGTTTCCCTAAATAAAATGTATGATCACAAGTGGCATGTAGAGTTTGAAGACTCGTTTAAATAATGGACCGACTTTGTAATAGGTAACATGTTTATGTATCTAAATCCCTGGACATTTTCTCCTAAGATTAAAAGAAGAGAACTGTAACCCTTTGTTATAATTAACACAGTCGGCTAAAGAGGAAATTACTTGCAATAATCGAGAAATAGATTCCTGTGTAATAGATGTTCATGTATCTTGGAAAATCTGTATAGGTAACAACACACATATAGATATATATTTCAATTATGATATTCACTCAAATTTTCGTTTGGTAAATGCACAATTTAAACATTTATTAATATCAGCCACAGATCGATCTGATAATTACTTTCCTATTGTATCCAGAGATTAAATCACATGAATAACAAAATTTTTGCACTTTCATTAACAGTAATACACACAACAATTTTTCTTAACTCTACTCACAAAACTTCCATACATTTATCAATAGTTAGCACATAAAATAGTCTTTCTTGGCTCTACTCAATGTATAAATTTAACTGTAAAGGCTTATTAAATAATTTATTTCTTTTTACCCAACAATTAGATGTATTCTATCAGTCATTCATCAATAGAAAATTTAACCAGAACTAAGTAAATACATCCTACCAATTATTAATCAATAGAATGATCAACCAGGGAAGAGTAGAAGAACATATCTAAACAAATTGCTGGAACACAAAAGGAACAACCAAGTTCCACCCAACTGTAGAACAAAATAGCCAATATACTTGTTCCGTTCACCCCCTAAGCTTACCATGAATACATGAGGGTGAACCTCGAAACTCCTCTTCGCTATAGTCCTCTTTCAGATCCCACAATTCTCCTTTCCTCACACTCAGAAATAGTGCTCGTAATAGCAAGTGATGTCCTTCTTTACATCAGAAGTTCTCCTTGCCTCACACTTAGAATTAGTGCTCGTAACAACAAGTTTGTCTTTTCCCCCATCATACTAGGCAACATCCTGCCTCCTCCCATATGCTATATATGCAAAATCATCTTGTGCCTGGGTATTTTCCCCTTGGGAATTTTCACAGCTTTACAAATCCCTGATTTTTAGGGGTTGCCAATGGCCAAATTCTAGATTTTCCACTTGTAAAATTTAGCCCTGAGGTGGTTCAAGCATGTTCCCCACTCATGGAGTCATGGTCAACTGATTTCAACCTGGTTGTTGCATTTGTCTCTTAGCAATAAATATAAAAATTATTTGTCTCTTACAACTGTCATAGTGAAAGAGTTAGTTGGGAAAATCAAACCTTTTCCCAATCAGTCACAATAATTAATTACAATTAACTAAATTCCCAAATCTGGAATTGCCATAAATGGCAATAATTTTCCGAATTCGAATTTACCAAAAATGAAAATAAATTCCTAAGTATTTTCAGACTTCAATAGTAATTTATTTTTGGTTATATTGCATCCTTTTCCCCTTTAGTACAACACTGTCCTCAGTGTTCGTTCCTTGCTTGGAACAGGGTTGGATAAGATTTCTGCAAATCTTCCTCCAATTCCCAAGTAGCCTCCTAGGGACTAAAGTACTTCCATTGCACTTTTACCTGGGCCATGACTTTGTTCCGTAGTCCCATTTATCTCTTGTCCAGAATGTGCATAGGTTCTTCTTGGAACTCACCTTCTGGTTCCACCTGCACCATGTTCCAATCGATCATGTGAGTAGGATCATGAACACAATTTTTTAACAAAGAAACATGAAATACATTATGAATTTTTAGATTTGCAGGAAGTGCAAATTGATATGCCATGGGTCCAATTCAAGCTAAGATCTTGAAAGGGCCGCAAAAACAGGGTGCCAACTTGGCACAACTTCCTAGCTTTAATGAACTTATTTTTTCTTTGAGTTTTAAATAAACGTGGTCTCCAACATGAAACTCCTGGTGTCTTCTTTTGAGGCCCACGTAACATTTCTTTCGGTCCTGTGCCTCTTTTAAATTATGTTGTACTTTTCTTACCATACTCTCCATTTCCTAGAGAATTTATGGTCCCACCATGAGTTTTTCAACTGGGTTATCCCAACTAATCAGAGTTGTACACTTTTTGCCTGCTTTGTTGATTCTTCCAACGGACTTGTCTACGTCGCAGGTGGGCTCAATGAGCATCACAACCCTCTGGCGGGTGAAAAAAATTATAACGTGGAAGAAGACAAGTGGGAAATTTTGCCTCCTACGATCCAACCGCATGGTCTAGGATGCCATGGTGTTTTCATGGAAGGTAAATTCATGGTGTTAAGTGGAGGCGAAGACAAAAGTGCAAAATCTTTAGGCCCAAGTGTGGGGATGTGGAGAAGGTGGGAAAATATGGGTTTTAGGGGAGATGTATGGAAAAGGTGTCCCGCTTCTTCTTCTGGGGAGTTGTACATTTGCAGTGAAGAAGAGGTGATGAAGTATGATGGTGAGAAAAACATTTGGACTTCTGTGGCTTCTCTTCCGCAATCTGCTCGCTTCGTTAAGTGTGTTACACAATGACACGAATGGATTTTTGTAAGCGGAGTTGCTTCCATGGATTGAAGTTAACATTGGTGGTGGCGAATGCTCTACGGTCATGGTCATAGCTGCAACAACAACCCTGGATATTTAAATATGATCAATGAGATAAAGAAGCAATTGTGTGTTTATTGGAGTTATTAAATTTTTATGAATTATTTGTTTTGTAATTTGGTATTATTTTGTAATATGTTGAATGTTGTGTTTATGGTAATAGATTATTAATACATAGCAAGATGTTTAAATAAAATATTTATTAAAATAAATGATTATTGAAGTAAACTTTGTTAGAAACTAAGCACCCTCAACAATGTCTAATAATGTGAGTGTAAGGTCTCTTAGCATAGGTCTCAAGGATAACATTGAGCAAGAGAGTGAGGATAAGAATGTGATCATTGGAAAAGTAAAATAATAAGAATTCTATATGCTTCTAGAGTATCAAGAATTATGCAAGTTGTTCATACGACATATGGAGACAACATCACGAAGAGAGCTAGGGGGGTGGTTGTGAAGAAATAGCATGAAAGAATTGACGTCTATGAATGTTGTCCCTACAAAACCTGATTCTACATCAAGGAAAACCCCCTTGCAAACCATGCCTCAAGCATAGGAAGCATCGGTGTCTCATAAAAGTAACCCTCCCTATGCCTCGGGACTTATGCCCATATGCACATTGACTCCAAACAGAGAGGGTTCCATGCCTAAAGAAATTTGGATGCTTCCTGTCAAGACAAGATCAACTTTGACTCCTCGTATTGTTGGTGGATATCTCTTTAATCAAGAGACATGGAATTTTCCTTTTGATTCAATAGTTCACAATTTAACATGGTTGTTTCTATTGCGATGGTAGGGATCCCTCTTGGATCCAACAATCCCATCTCTAACGTGAACCATGGAGTTATGTCACTTACATTTGTATTTCCTAGTGGCATGATTATGCCTAGAATCAACATCTCTTGAGGAATGGGTTGGAATTTACAAGTGGGAACTCAAGAGATGCATTTGACCTCCATGTTGTCACAGGGGACCTTGTAGGCTAGCACTGGGTTTCTTCTTAAATTTGAAGGGAATTTGGGAATGCTTGTTGCGTTGAGCATTTACAACAAGAATACAAAAACATATCACTAGTTTAAGTGTTCATCTGATCATCAACATGGAAAAATCAATGATTATCTTGCAAAATCTCAATAAGAATCACACTTGTACATTTCCACAACTCCCAATGGCATTGGCATTGCTCTTGATGAGGTTGGTGTCATTGTTCAATAATCACACACTTCAAAATGTAGGACATGACTATTGAAGATAATATTGGGAGATGGTCATGAGCTCAAGGACTTGTTCTAGGTCTCTCTTCCATTTTTGTGTGTATAGGAAAAGTCTTGGAACAACCTACCTTTCTTTATTTGTATGTATTTTCACTTTATTTGTGAACTTGTTTCTTTAAATTTGAAGGACCATGTATTTTTGTTCTCACGATGATACTTGAGGTCATTTTTGTACATGTTTTTCTCTTGATGTGGTCAGTGTCATTGTTTAATAATCACATGATTTAAATTGTAGGACACCATTATTGAAGGTGATATTAGGATATGGTTATGAGCTTGATGACTTGTTCTAGGTATGTCTGCTAGTTTTGTGTGTACAGGAAAAGTCTTGGAACAAACTACCTTTCTTTATTTGTATGTATTTTCACTTTCTTTGTGAATTTTTTACTTTAAATTTGAAGGACCATGTATTTTTTTTCTCGCAATGATATTTACTTGGGGCAGAGGCACATAGTCATGGTGCCCCACATCAAAATGATGTGCATGTGTAAGAATCTCAAATCAGACACTATTGTGAGAGCGCATTGGTAATTTTTTGGTAATTGTCACATTGTTCTTTGGATTGTAAATGGATTCTATCTACCTTTTATCTATTGTTATGTATGAATAAACCTCTAGTGAAGCACTGAGCACCACTAAAATCATCCAAGAGATCATCAATGACAAGAATGAGAAACTTGTCCTTGATGGTGAGCTTATTGAGGGCACAAAAGTCAGGACACATGCATAAAGTACCTTCTTTCTTAAGTACCATGACCATATGGAAAGAATAAGGGCTGGTACTGGGGTGGATAACACCCACTTGGAGCAATTCTTGCACTATTTTCTCAATTTCATTTATTTGTGAAAAGGGGTGGAGATAAGGGAGAACATTGGGAGGAAGACTACCAGGAACAAGGGGAATGGAATGATCATGAACACCATGAGAAGGAGGAAGGGCCCGAGGGGTGGAAAAAACAACTTGATGTTTGGAAAGGATAGCTTGGAGGTAAGGATCCACATAGGGTGTCTCAACGAATTGAATGCAATGGAGTTGAGAAATGATGCTGGAGTGGCCTTTCTTGAGGATATTTTCCATATGATGGGAACTAATGTGTTAAGAACCAAATATCAATATAGCATAGAAAAACCTTAGAAAAAGTACTCAACGCCTTGAAAAAGAGATAATTTCAGATAATAAGCCTCTTTGAGGGGGCAACCTCCTTTTACCCCACTTAAATGTTCAAGTATAAGATGATTCAAAATGAAAATATCTCCTTGGTATATATAAGAGACTAGGAGGTATAATTACAACTAATGGCCTAAAGCTGACATAAATAAAATAACAATACTAATATAATACGCCCCAATTAAGGGGTAATGAGCCAATATTAGGGCTTAACATGCCCCTCCCCTTGAGACAAGTGTTGTTTGCAACGCTTGAGTAACTCTGGATGCTTCTGTATAAAAGACTCATCTTCCCAAGTGGAATCTTCAGCCAGTAGTTTCCTCCATTTAATGAGATATTCTGAAATGGATCTATTCCTCAGCTGGCGAATTCTTGTGTCAGTGATGGCTTCAGGCTCCAATATGATTTTTCATTCCTCATCAAGTTCTGGAAATATAGTTTGAATTGGGATCTTGTCACCTATAACCTTCTTTAGGCATGAAACATGGAAAACTGGGTGTACTCGTGAAGATGCAAACAACTCCAATTTGTA
>ML805995.1:46785-95390 GCA_009831015.1 Picea engelmannii | reverse complement strand
CTCTCTATAGATGTTAGGATTGGTCCTTCTAGTAGCCATAGCCATATTTTTACTTTCAACATTTCTTGCCACCTTAAATGCATTCTCCAATGATTTGGGTTCCCAAAGGCAAACCTCATGTTGAATGTGATCCTTTAAAGTTCATATGAATACATCAATAAAGTGCTCATCTGGACTATCAATTACCTTTATATTCAATCTTTGGAAGTTCTCAATGTGCTCGGTAACTAAACCCTTTTGCTTGAGATTTATTAATTGGCTAAAGAAGGTATTGCTCATTGTATCCTCATAGTGTGCTATCATTTCTTCCATGAAAATTGTCTAAGTAACGAGTGATTTGCGAGAACAAATCCATAAATACCATACAAATTGATTAGGTTCTAAATATAAAGAAGCCATTTGTACCTTTTGTGTATGTGGCACATTATGGAGATCAAAGAATTGCTCCATCTGTCCATGTGATTGGGTCCTTGCCATCAAACTTTGTCATATCAATCGTAGGAACGTGGTTGGTCTTAAAACCAAAGTTTGAGTTTCTCCATTCTTGATTCACCTTCCTTGTGTACTCATCATGATTTTCATGGGATACATTTTCACTTTCAGGTGTCTTCTCTGTTATGAAAATTTTCAATACTTCCATGATCTCCCCTTTTAAATCATCCATCTTAGTATTCAACATAGCTTCCATTGAATCCATCTTATTTTGTAGTTCATTTATGTCCCTATGCATTTCTTCACCTTCATCAAGAGTCCAAGTAGGATTTTCTAGAGGCTTATTTGGTGTAGAAGTTCCCTTTTTTGGTGGCATGTTGGCCAAGTATCACTTTTGAGCCTTGATTTTGAGGTGGTTCTGCTAGAAAAAATTTCTTCTATTGTATCTCCAGAATTTCGTCCCTTCTGGGTATGAAAATTTCTTTTATGTAGTTATCTGGTATTTCTTCTCTGCAATGCCACAGGTCTGATCAAAATTGGATGTGCCAAGTGGAATTTACGGTAACTTCCCCACAACTTGCCGATTTTTGTCCTTTCCAGAAGATCTCACTTGTATAGCGTGCCCCACACAAAATATTTGATATAAAATTATGAAACTCACACCAGAAATACTACAGAATGTTTTGGATCCAATGAAACCATTCCCACTCAATTTGGATACTCTAGGAAGAAGTTATGATTGTTTTACCTGAAACACCTTCTTGAGACTAGTCAATAGGACTAGTCATATACCCTATCTTACATAGGGTGTATCTAAAAATTTAATATGAACCAGAAGCTGAAATTGTTACCACAGATACCTTACTAATTTTTGTAAATATCCTCTATATTTCAAGGTCTGAAACATTACAGAAAAGTTTTTATAGGGAAATTACGCAATGACTCAGTTCAGGATGATTCCAGAACCCTATCTTGTACAGGATGTATCTCTGAAAGTATAAGGCCTCAGGAGATGAATTTTGAACCCAACGTACCTTGATCCGTCTACTAAATATCCTCCAATCTGTTCCTTCTGAAACATTTTATAAAAAATGTTATAGAAAAAATTACAAGGTATCTCAGATGTAGCAGCGAAACCTCAAGACCTTGAGCTATGATACCATATGTTAAGAACCAAATATCAATATAGCATAGAAAATCCTCAGAAAAAGTACTCAACGCCTTGAAAAAGAGATAATTTCAGATAATAAGCCTCTTCAAGGGGGAAACCTCCTTTTACCCCACTTAGATGTTCAAGTACAAGATGATTCAAAATGAAAATGTCTCCTTGGTATATATAGGAGACTAGGAGGTATAATTACAACTAATGGCCTAAAGACGACATAAATAAAATAACAGTACTAATATAATATGCCCCAATTAAGGGGTAATGAGCCAATATTAGGGCTTAACATAATGATCTTAGGAGAACCAACTGTGAGACCTTGGAATTGATAATTTTGTCCTTCCTGTTGGAATTTCACGGTTAATTCCTTAAAATCCATAAGAATGGGACCCAAAGTGCATAACCATTCATCACCTAGCACAGTGTCACAACCTCCCATGTCAATGGAAAAAATATGAGATTTCAGTTGGTAATGTACAATTTGAAGATGAACACTTTCACACCGCCCACCACATTTCATGGACCCACCATTGGCTATCATGATTTGAAAATCATTGTCAGCACGAATATATAAATTGGTTTCCTGGGCAATGCGACGATGAATAAAATATGAGTGCTACCACTATCAACAAGGATGATGACCTTCCTGTGATTAATGTAGCCAATGATATTGATCATTTGGGGGGTAAAAAAGCCAATGAGGGCATGTAAGGAAATGAGTGGGTAAACTTCATGTGGGTCAACAAGATCTTGGGTGGCATCGAGAAGGGAGGGTTCTTCAATAAGGGGAACTGTCACATCCTCTTTAGGAACATCTTATGAGATTTCCATAAATATTTTTTGTTCCTTACACTTGTGCACCAAAAAATATTTTTCATCACAATTATAGCAAAGACCCTTCAGTTGGCGTTTAGGGACCTTGAGGGGAGTAATAAGGGGGTTAGGATTAGTGGGTCCAGGGAGAGGAACAAAAGACAGTTTTTTATTCTGAGAAAAAACAACTTGTTGGGCCTCTTTACCACGTTGAGTATCTTCCAACCAAGTGGGAGGGTGGGTCATGAGAACCTAGGATCAGATTTCATCCTTGAGACCACTGATAAAGAATTCACAGAAGAGCACATCTCACATGCCCTCTGTTCAAAAGGCCAAATGCTCAAAATAAGTAACAAAGTATTCCACTTTGCCTAACTGTTTCAACTTGGTCAAACCACCTAGATAGTGGGTATTAGTATCAAAGAGGGAATAGAGCTCAACAACAAACTGGGTCCAAGAAATATTCCCCTGACTTGAATTTTTTTGCCATTTCCACCATTTCCAGCATTCACGATCTAGATAGAAGACAACATAGAGAAGTTTGTCCAACTAGTCAGTAATACCATGCAGAGAAAAAAAATTCTCCATTTGAGTGATCCAACCTGTAGGATTAGAGCCATCAAATTTATTGACCTCTACGCAGGGAAGACGAGGTTCACGATGAAAGGAGTTGGAGTGAAAATGTGGAGACTGATAGGAATCGACAGGATTGGGTTGTGTTGATAAAGAAGGACTTGTAGGGCGGTTCAACAATTTATTGACAACAATTTTGAGGGAGGCCAATTGGGTGGTGAGTTTGGCTTCCAAGGTGTCAATGCAAGAATTGGTGGAATCCATCTGAGATGTGAGATGTTTGATGGAGACATGGGCTTGATTGATGGAAGTTTGGATATCTTGGTTGCGAGTGGTGGGAATTCAAAGAGGGGAAGTGTGGGTAAGGAAAAAAATGGGTGGGTGGGACCATAAAAAAAAGGACTTAGAAGTTATAGGTACAACGTCAATTAGTGCTTGAAGGTAAATATAATGGGATAAGTGGCAAAACAGGGAAACTGGGAAGGGGTCGAGTCCATGGAAACAAAAAAGGATTAAAAATGAAGGGTATGATTGTGATTAGTGAGAAAAGGGGAAGTCAATGGAATAGGTCCCAAATAAGTGTGTTGGTGGGAATAAATGTGTAGTAATGTGCTTCTAGAATGGAGAAGACAATATAGCACGACAATAGATCTTGTTGGTTCTATTTATGTTTCCTTCCCAAGGGTTAGGGTATTCAAGGGTTCTACAGACAAGGGTTTTCCCTGTGCTATAACTCTCTGATATACGTGTGGGGTCCAACAATAGTACTCGACCCAATATCTCAGGGAACCAACTAAGGAGGATAGACTATACCCTTAGCTGTACTACCTGACTACCCATGTACTAGAGAGTATCTTCTCAAGTTATTTTCTCGGTGGCACTATAACAATTAGGCATCCGATCAGTCTATCTACAAAGGGCTTCAGGAGATCTAGGCTGATTCGTATACAAGTGTTTTCTGATGCGCTACCACTTGAAGGGGTACCAACAAGGGTTACAAGGGTGGCCAACATATGTGTTCTTAAGTACCACTTATATTTCCTACATCTATGAATCCCCGACCATGGGTTTATGCAGGTAACGACAAATCTATGTAGCTTAAAGACGTTGGAATATGTCTCTACCCTGAAAACAAATTTAACCCATAATTTTCTATCGAGGAAGGTGCTATGATACCACTTGTAATATTCCAGATATAAAAAGTATGAATAACATAAGTAAATAGCTAGAAATGGCATATGAACAACAATGTAACTATAACAACACCACAATAATATCAAAATGATAACAAAATAACACCAGAAATAACACTTTGATTACTGAGAGCAATGTTCACTTGCCTCTTCGAGGGGGTAACCTCCAACAGAGCAGATCTCTCAATAATATCCAAGAAAAAAATTCTCATACCCTCGACTCCTATTTATACTAAATATGTCTATCAAAATAAAAATCTACAGGAAGAACCTTCTAGAAGCGAAAGCTTCTATTAGGTCTTCTTACATTGGACTTATTCTTCCTTATTGCTAGGCCTTGTTAATATTAACCTTTATTACATGGAAATATATTATTCTACCTACATGAGGGGTTAGGTCCCTAACAATTTCCAAACACTTGTTTAAAACTTCAGTTTGACTATTAGTTTGGGGATGATAAGTTGTGTTGAGATGCAGTTGGTTGCCTTGTAGCTTGAACAATTCTTGCCAAAAATTGTTGGTGAAAGTTGGATTGCAATAAAAAACAATAGAATGAGGCATGCCATGAAGCTTAAAGACCCGATCCATGAAATGTTGAGCCACAATGGAGGTTGTAAATGGGTTTTGAAGAGCATAGAAATGAGCATACTTGGAAAGAAGATAAACTACCACCATGATGCATGATTTATTTCTCGATTTAGGTAAGCCTACAAAACAATCCATAGAGATATCCCGCCAAATAGTAGGTGGAATCAGAAGCGATTGTAGTGTGCCAGGAGATTTATTGTTTTACCTTTGTTGCATTGGCAAATATCACATTCATCCAAAAAATTGTGAACATCTTGTTTCATACCATCCCATAAAAAAAAAACGTTTGACCCAATCATAGGTTTTGGTAAACCCGAAGTGCCCAACGGTGGGTGTAGCATGAATCTCAAAAAGTACCGTCCATTTAATTTTTGATTGTTTACTTAAATAAAAATGACCTTTGTATCAAATCTCATCATTGAGCCAAGAGTACCCTGGGAATATTATAGATTGGGCATGCAATTGTTGTATTAGATGCGAACTTTTGGGATTGTGTAGCCATTCCCGGTGAACAACTTGGAGCCAATCTGGTACAATGAAGGAGAGAGAAAAAATGGACCCTTCATCTTCATATTTTCTGGAAAGTGCATCAACAACCACATTGTCTTTGCCTTTCTTGTAAATGATCTCATAATCATATCCAAAGAGCTTAGTCACACATTTTCGTTGCTCTGGTGAGGAAAGGTGTTGTTCCCGAAAAATACTTGAGGATTTGATGATCTGTCTTAATTTGGAAGTGTTGTCCCAATAGATAAGGGCACCAAAGATCCACGACATGCAGAATAGCCAACATTTCCTTTCCATAGATTGATTTTCCCAAATGTCTCTCTAACGATTATTTGTTGGTAAATGCCAAAGGTCAACCCTCTTGCATAAGGATTGTGCCAATTCCTTTCCCGGAAGCATCACATTCTAGGACAAAGATCTTTTTTAAATCAGGAAGGTCTAGGACTGGAGTGGTGCACATGGCCATATTCAAGGTTTGAAAAGCCTGAGAAGATGCTGGAGTCCAAGTGAAATAATTATTTTTAAGGAGAGCAGTGAGAGGTGCTGCAATATTTCCATAATTCTTAACAAACTTGCGATAATAACCTGTTAAACCTAGAAATCCATGCAAGCTTTTGAGAGTCTTTGGGTGAGTCCAATCTTGCATATCTTCAATAATTTTAGGATCCACCCTGACAATGGCCTTTCCAACAAGATGACCTAAGTACTCAACTTCTGAGGCGTCAAAAGCACATTTAGATTGTTTGAGGAAAAGTTGGTGCTGAGAGAGTAGATGGAGAAATCGATCCACATAAGAAAGATGGGTTGTCTAGGTTTTACTATAGATGAGGATATCATCAAACAAAACTAAGAAAAAATGTTGGAGAAAAGGATGGAAGACATGATTCATGAGGCTTTGGAAAGTGGAGCGAGCATTACACAAGACAAAGGGCATGAACAAAAACTCATAGTGGCCCTCATGAGTTATAAATGAAGTCTTGGGAATTTCTTCCTCGTTCATATGGATTTGGTGGTAGCTAGAATTAAGATCAAGTTTAGTAAAGAACTAGGTGCCACTCAATTCATCCAAGAGGTCATCAATGACATGAATGGGAAATTTGTCTTTAATGGTGAGTTTGTTGAGGGTGCAAAAGTGAGGACACATGCACTAAGAACCTTATTTCTTAAGGACCATGACCAAAGGAGAAGAGTATGGGCTCGTACTAGGGTGGATAAGACCTGTGATGAGCAATTCTTGAAGAATTTTCTCAATTTCATTTTTTTGGGAAAATGGATGACGATAGGGATGAATATTGGGAGGAAGGCTTCCTAGGACAAGGGGAATGGAATGATCATGAACACCATGGGAAGGAGGGAGTCCCTGGGGAGTGGAAAAATCACTTGATGTTTAGAGAGGATGGATTGGAGGTCCGACGAAACAAAGGGTGTCTTAGTGGCTTGTATGGCATGGACTTGGGAAATAATGCCAGAATGACCTTTTTTGAGCATCTTTCCCATGCGATGGGAACTGATGATCTCCAGGGAACCATCGATGATGCCTTGGAACTTATATTGTTGGCCCTCATGGTTGAATTGCATGGTTAATTCCTTAAAATCCATGAGAATGGGACCCAAATTCCTAAGCCATTCTACACCCAACACAATGTCACAACCACCCATGTTGATAGCAAACATATGAGATTTTATGTGGTACTCACCAATTTGGAGACACACATTTTCCCAATGCCCTCCACATTTTATGGACCCGCCATTGGCAATCATGATTTGGAAATTATTGATGACATAGATATAACAATTGACTTTTTGAGCAATGCAGAAATGAATAAAATTATGGGTGCTTCCACCATCAACAAGAATGATGACCTTCATATGCTTAATGTAACCAATTATATTGAGGGTTTGGGGAGTTGAGAATCTAGTGAGAGCATTTAGGGAAATGACTGGTTCTACTTTGTGAGGGTCGGAGGGAGGGGTCATGTCAATGGGTTCAGGTGACATAGACACAAGGGGAGCCTCAATATCATCTTCTGAAACATCCTTCGAGATGGCCATAAAAATATTTTGTTCCTTACACTTGTGCCCAGGAAAATATTTGTCATCAAAATTATAACAAAGACCTTTGAGTTGGTGTTCATCCATTTTGACCCTAGTCAAATTTTGGATCTTTAACGGAGTATAAGGAGGAGTGGGAGTGACTGGTTTAGTGCGACGAATAAAGGAGGGTTTTTAGTTTTGAGAAGAAATAACCTATTGTGCTTCCTGATCTCTTTTAGTAGAATCCACCCAACTCTGAGGTCGAGCCATGAGGACATGGGCATGGATCTCATCCTTGAGGCCACTGATAAAACATTCTCAGAAAAAAGCATCAGACATGTCCTCCATATGAAAATCCAATCACTCAAAATTAGATATAAAGTCTTCCACTGTGCCAGATTGTTTCAACTTGGTCAAATGACCTAAATGGTTGGTGTCAGTTTCAAAGTGTTCATAAAGCTCTATAACAAAGTGTGTCTAGGCCACATACCCTTGGCAGGCATTTTTTTTCCATTGCCACCATTGCCAACGTTCTGGATATAGATGGAGAACACCATACCAGAGTTTGGCCAACTCATCCGTAATGCCATACAAAGAGAAATAATGTTCCATTTGAGTTACCCAGTGAGTGGGATCTGAGCCTTCAAATTTGGTCACATCCAAACGTGGAAGGTGTAGGCCACGCTGAAAGTGATGGGGCTGAAAATTATGGAAATGAAAGGAAGTTTCACCTTGGCACATATCATCGTAGTGACGGATTTAAGCTGGGTAGCAAGGTCTTGTTTGAGGTCCTCTATTTTGGCATTGATGGAGGAATGCATGTTTTTATTGATTGTAGCAATATTGGCACTGAGCTATCTCACTTCTTGTTGGGTTTCTTTTATATTAGAGTGTAAGATATTGAAGCGAGTTTCCAAGTCTTGGCTACAGGTGTGGGCCATGATGAAGAGGGAACACAAAATGGGGCGGGTGGGACCAAAAATAAAATGCAGTATGGGTGAAGTGTATCAAAATGATTAGGGAAACGAGGTGAATCCAATGGGGTAAAGCCCAAATAAGGGTGTTGGAAGGGGGTCAGGTCCACGAGGAAACAATTTGCTGAAAAATGAAAGGTATGACTGTGATAAGGGAAAAGAGAGAAATCCAACGAGATAGGTCTCAAATAATGGTTCCAACAGGATCCAGACTCAGATCTGAAGAATATTGCAGTGATGAAATGCCCAAATGCTTAATAGGAAGAAATGTGTAGTAATTTTGCAATCCGAAGGCAGGAGACACAGCCGTGGGAAATATATCTTGTCTGTTTTGTTTTTGTTTCCATCCCAAGGGTTAGAGTATTCAAGGGTTCTACAGACAAGGGTTTTCCCTGTGCTATAGCTCTCTGGTATACATGTCGGGTCCAACAGTCGTACTCGCCCCAATATCTCGGGGCACCAACTAAGGAGGCTAGATCATGCCCTTAGCCATACTACCCGAATACCCAGGTACTAGAGAGTATCTTTCTGAGTGTTGTTGTCAGTGGCACTATAGAATTCAGGCAGTCGATTGATTTATCTATGGAGGGATTCAGGAGATCTAGCTCGATCCGTATACTTGTGTTGTCTGATGCGCTACCACTCGAAGGGGTACCAACAAGGGTTACAAGGGTGGCCAACATATGTGCACTTAAGAACCACTTGTATTTCTCGTGTGTATGAATACCCAAATATGGGTTTATGTGCATAAGGATAGATCTATGTAGCTTAAAGATGTTGGAATACATCTCTACGCTGAAAAAAAAATTTAACCAACAATTTTCTGTCGAGGAAGGTGCTCTGATAACACTTGTAATATTTCAGATATAAAAGAGTATGAAGAACATAAATAGTTAGCTAGAAATGGTAGATAAACAATGATATAGCCATAACAACACCAAAATAATACCAAAATAATACCAGAAATAGGACTTTGATTACTAATAGCAATGTTCACGTGCCTCTTCGAGGGGGAAACCTCCAGCAGAGCACATCTCTATTACAATAATATCCAAGACAAAACTTCTCGTACCCTCGACTCCTATTTATACTAAATACATCTATCAAAAGAACAATCTAGAGGAATATCCTTATAGAAGCGGAAGCTTCTATTAGGTCTTCTTACATTTGACTTATTGTTCCTTATTGCCAGGCCTTATTAATATTGACCTTTATTACATGGAAATATATTATTCTACCTACATGAGGGGTTAGGTCCCTAACAAAGGGAGAAATTTGGTCTTGTTACACTGGAGTCATAAAAAATTATTGGGTATAGGTATGATCCCCCTACTAATGCAGATGTGGAACTATAGGTAGGGTCCTAATAAGATGGAATAGTCATATAATGAAAGAGTTTAATAACATATGTGAAATCTAATTTGGAGCATGGATATGGTTTGTAGGCTTTGAAGGAAGCGACATGTGACATTGTTTGATTGACACAATGTTAAAAGGTAAAATCCACCCATGTTTGAGGATTATGTGTGATCCTTGAACTGAGTAATGAGAGTTGATCCATGAAGATTTAGATTGTTGTATTTCCCATGCACTTCCTCCACTATGAAACAAATAAAATAGACAACAATCCATGAGAGGGATTGGTGTAGTCAAGAATGAAGTATAAAAAAATGTTTATTTTGATTTGAAGAATTTGAAATTAGTGAAGGGTGTGGTATCAAAGCCTTATTTCAATGTTGGTCCAATTTGGATAGTTATACACAATAGGATTCATATTCATGTGTAATCATTTAACAACCATAATACATTTAATGAGGATAAAATCATATGTGACAAAAAATTTATTATGATCAAACTTAACCTCCATGCATGGGATCCACTCACAACACTTGGGTTGCAAGAAGCATATGAGAGACATGGTAGATTATGTTTTATTTTTAACTGTGGATGAGGAGGAGAATCGTCATTTGAAGGTAAATGAGAGTTATAGTTTGTGTAAGGGGGAACTTTGGTCTTGTTAATATAGAGTCACAAACAACCATTGGGTATGGGAATGACCCCCCCAAGCCTGCTCCCCCCCCGCCCAAATAATGTAGATTTGGAACTAGAGGTAGGGTTCTAATTAGATGGAAGATGGGTACGATGGAAGAGTCAAAGACCTTCTATTAATTCCAAGTTAGAGTACGGTTTTGGTTTGGAGGTTGTGAAGAAAGTGACATGTCATATTGATTAATTGGCATTGTGTTGAAAATTTCAACCAACCCAAAAATATCCTTAAACCCCTACAAAATCCACTCATATTGGATCATTTATAGATCAACAATGTGATGAATTTTTGTGGAATAAATGACATATGCTTAGCTTGGGCCTACAATGATACTTCCTATTGGATTATCCATAGATTGATCACATGAACTATTTTTTGTACAATGAAGTAGCGAGTGGTTTTAGTCATGAGTTAAATCATTAGGAGGCCATGCACCCATACTTGATGGGAACGACATTGGAAGGTGCACCTCACACCAAAAATATTTTTAACCCTATTTTTTTTTCTCATCGTCTAATTGTTGGATATCGACACTATGTTGAATTCATGAGGGGAAGGTAGAGGTCATTTATCTAGTGGCCTACCAGTTCATAACCATTGGATCTTAGAAATGTTGTTCATGTGAAAAAATTGTTTTGAATGAAAATTGGGATGGGTTAATTGAGGACTCCACTAATTTTCCAACAAAATAGTGCTTTCCATGTGAAAGGTATCATAGGAACAACAAGGTTCGAGTCTCACAAAGACGTAAGAGAAGGAACGGGTCTTGGGAGTTTTTCCATGGGAAATTTCATGGGGTTTAAATAATGTGACCAAGACACATGGGAGGATTATGCGTGGTATTTAGCCTACACAATGAGAGCTTAGCCATGAAGATGGGGACCTATGTACTTCCTCTTCCACAAAAGAAATAAAAGTAAAGGAAAATGCGCTTGATCCCATGGGGACATAAATGAGTAGAGAATGTAGTAAAAATATTGGGGTTCAACGTGAAATAATGGGAAACCAGTTAGATTTTTAGAAAATAAAATTAGGGTGGCCCTCCACTTAACTTTCAATGACAATGGGAATAATTGTCTCAATTCCATAAATGAAATGAAAAGGTGTGAAGTGTAACACACCCATCCCCCTAAGTAACATTTTATGGAGTGGGGAATTAACATTTAGTCTTTATTCAACTACTTAAATACCTCTCCTTGAGGGCACCATCGTTTTATGCTCATCGAGAGCTTTCCAACGACTACAATTATGCTTAATTATGAGTTTGTGGTCAAAGTTTATGGCCTCCTATGGTGTCTCATACTTACAAGGTCAACATCCAACACTCTGCCATGTGGAACCCACATGGAACTTTTTCACTCATTCCCTCCATCATGGAAGCATCATGACATCGATGTGGTGCCTTCCCCAAATTGTCATTGTGGGGCTTCTTCCCACATAATCCTATCGTCATCACCAAACTTCACTTTGGTAAAGTATCGAATACCTATTCTTTTTGTCTCGATGTCGAGCAACTTATAGGCCCTTTCCCAGATCTAATGGTATTTAGGCTACTCATCCTATGATCTTGGGTAAATCGATGATTTTGAATTACCTACAAGTTAATGCTCGTCCCTTCCTTTACATTCATTAATGAATCATGGGGGACCTAAAATGACTTATATCTAATATCAATCCTTCAACCCATGCCGACCAATGGTCTATGTTTCCTACTCCTTTCATCGATGTAGACACTCCTAACCAATGTTCTACAGGTTTGGATCCTAAGTCCCAATGACAAAGTGTAAGGATTAATGGTCCAGATCTAGTCATCACATCTTATACAAGATTGATGACTATCAACAATATCAAATCTATTTCATTGTCGACACTTCTTAGGTGACATTTAAATTACCATCCCCCTTACTTTTGACGAAGATGCCTTGGACATCAATGATCCATAGCCACTGACCTATACATCAAATGACCATCATTAAAACGAAGGTTCAAAGAACCTCCCCACCCAATGGGACCCACATTAGTCCCATAAACCAATATTCTAGCAATACATGTTACCAGTTTTGCACATAGACTGCCGAGTAGGTAGGATGTGCCATCATGACATCCTCATCCTCTTTCATAACCTAAGTGTGATCATCTAGATATCAATGATGAAGAATACACTCATATGGGCACAGATCAAAAATTCTCATAAACTTGTGTGTCATCACGTCATCGACACTTCTGTGGAGAAACATGATCTTCCACTTTGGATCACCGACAATGATGTAGGTGGCATCAATGAATTAGATCTGTCCATGTTAGCTTAACCATTTTTTGGTTCATGGGAATCTTCAACATCTATGTAAGGAACGTATCCACTGAGTTTGTACATCAAACCGATGTGGGTTGTAAGGACCCATCCTTGTTAATGTTTGTAACATCATACATATATTTATGAACAAGTCTAAGTGTCTAGATGTGTGGAAGTCATCTAAAGCCTTCTATCTTGAGACTTTACTTTAATTAAAGGAATTGTTAAAGTAAATTTATTTTATTAGTGAGTTCAGTTTTATTTAAAGAAATTATTTAATTAGCACTAGTGAATTAAATAATATCCATTGATCTCAAGTGAGGTGATAAGTAATCTCAATCATCAATCACTTTGGATATTAGGGTTAGTTCATAACTCAATATTATAAAAGAAATGTTAGGGTAAAGAAGGAATATTGATCGAGATTGATCAAGAGATATTTATTTGACACAAAGATAGCATAGAAGAATTTTTTCTTAAGGATATCTTGGATAGATGGAGTGAGACTTCCATCTAGAGGTTAGGTCATTGAGAAGACAGGACACAAAAAATCGCAAGTGGGTTTCATCTAATTGGAGCTGCAACAAAAGGGTCATGTTGTATGGAGTTCCATATAGTATTTGAGTGCATGTACATGAGTTTCAGTGGAGACGGGAGCATGCATGTGGGTTTGCTTAAGGAAAGGCACATACATATCAAGAAGCATGAAAGTACAAGGTCGTACAATAGTGTAGGAGATTGCTAGGGTTTGCAAGTACTATTCAAATTTTTATGTATTTCTCTGTGGGCCATTATCCCAGGTACAAGATTCCTTGTAATATTTGAAGTTAATTGAATGATAAACTTAGTTGATGGGAATAATATCTATGTGTCTTATGCATGAGATTTTGGTTTCTAGTATTTCTTTCACTATCTTTATTTGAGTTGAATTTACCAACAATGCATGTTGTTTTGTGAGCTCCTAATTTGATTACAACAAGTAATCACTAGATAAAATGATACCTAGGTACCATAGTAGGGATTTTAGCATGGTATTAGAGTGTATGCTTTGAGAGGAAGACAAATATCACATCCATAACAGTTGATAGTATATATATTAGATATGGGAGTAGATCTTATAAGATCCATAACCAACAGACATAAATACAGGGTTGGATTTCAGGAAACAATCGTACTGAGTCAGAATTAGGGTTGTGTAGTCGTATGAAGTAGTACACAAGTTGTGGAAAAAACAATTATGTATATGCATGAGTTTCTCTAGAGACAATCACATATATGTGGGTTGCAAGAATCACAGGCATGCACATACACATGTTTCAATAAGGAAATTTCCATACATATGTGGGTTTCAGTGGTGATTGTTGTGCATAAGGTCGTACAGGTCAGTACAAGGGTCATTTCAACATCAAGTTATTTCTAGGGAAGTTTATCAAGCATAAGGTATGGACTCAACAAGTATGATATTTGAAGATGGATTGGATGGGGCATCCATCTTCCTATCTTGGAAACCAAGAGTTACTTCGGGGTTAAAGGAGTATGAACTTTGGGAGTTAGTGGACACAGTAGTTGTTCCACCAACAGATCCACAATATTTGGCAATTCAAGAGAAGAAGGAGATCAAAGTTGAGTGAGTACTCTTCGATTCAGTGAAGGATCATATAATTCTTCACTTATCCAAGAACAAGATGGCTAAAGATATGTTTGATGCCTTGGTAGGATTATTCCATAACACTAACATGTATAGGAAGATGGTCTTAAGAGATAAACTCAAATCTATGTAGATGTCTATATCTAACAATGTTACCAACTACCTCATGAAGATCACTCGGGTATGTGATAAGCTTGTAGCCATAGGGGAGAAATTGGATGCCATAGAGATTGTCAATGTGGAATTGAATGGTCCCAGAGGTATAGAGTAGTCGGTGAGGGAGTGCGATGTTAGTGAACTCTGTAAGTGAAATTAATTACTTTGAAACCCCTGGGGACACCTAAAATCCATCCATGTCAAGGGCTGGTGCAATCCAGTCCGGGTGAGATATCTAGGTGATTTTTATGGATTAGATTCCCTTGGATCATGGAATATTAGCCACATGTCAGTCCCCAAGGTTAGGGATAATATATCCAACAAGAAACAAATGTGGCATTGTATGGTTTTCCCAAGTCTTGGGAACCATTTGTCAAGGGAGTCTACGCTTGAGAAAATCTCCCAAACTGGCAGAGGATTTGGGATGATTGCATCCAGGAAGAGACTTGGGAGGAGTCTAAAAGAAACAAGTAGGGAAGTAGTTATGAGAACTTGGCCCTTGTCAGTAAGACAAGGAAGTGCAAAGAAAAGGTTTCTAGCAAGAAGGGTAACAATGATGGAGGATCATCATAGCCGAGGAAGAAGAAGAAATTGAGTAAAATAAAAATATTCTCATGTCATAATAATGGAAATTATGCATCTTAGTGTCTAAAGAAGAATAAGGGAAGAGGAAAGACACATACATCAACATCATCAGTGACGTAGCTAGATGATTTTACAATGAAGTTTGAGAAATATTTTGCATTAGTTTCTTTCCTTTCTACCAACACATATACCAAGATTGTATGGTACTTGGATAGTGGTGCATCTTGTCTTATGACAGAAGAACATGAGTTGTTTATAATTCTAATGAAGAGGGACTCATATGTTCATGTGGAGCTTGGTGATGACGCCAAGTATGTAGTGAAGGGAGAGAGAACAATTTTGTTTCAGCTTGAGTTAGGAGCTCCGTTGGGTGCCCAAGATGTGCTTTATGTACCAGGACTAAAGAATAATTGGCTCTTAGTATCAGCTATGGAGGACAAGGGTTTTTACTTTAATTTTCAGAGAGGGAAAGTACTCATACATCCAGAGAAAGATATCCCAAACAGAAGAATGGTCATTGGGGTTAGAAACGACACTTCGTACAGGTTTCAATGCAAGCATGTTCGAGATTTGGTACATAACAGTGAAAACCTATGCGAGTTATTCCACAAAAGGTTGGGTCACCTACACTACAGGGCATTGTTGATTCTAATGGGAATTGTTACAGGTCTTCTAGAGTTTAGTATTGAGTAGCAACGAGTGTGTAGAGGGTGTTCCCTTGGAAAGAATGTCCAGGATGTTTTTCCAAGAAGCAAGAGTAGGTCCAAAGGGATATAATATATTAAAAATTTATATGTGAGTGGGATGATGTTAGTAGAATTAGTGTAGGGAGCATCATACTATGTGACATTCATTAATGATTGTTTCAGGAAAAACTTGATATTCTTTATGAATAGAAAGGATGAGGTCTTTAGTTGGTTCAAAGAGTTCAAGGATCAGGTGGAACTAGAAATGAAATAATATAAACGTATTGAGTTTGGATAATGGGGGAGAGTACACCTCCAATGAATTCAAGTATTTCTACAAGGAGGCAGGGATCAAGAGGGAGTTTCCAATATCATATAACTCTCAATAGAATGGGGCTATGGAGAGAAAGAACTGGTCCATCATCGATTATGTTAGGGCTATGATACATCACCATGAGTTTCCTATGTTTATTTGGGAAGAGGCGTGTAACATAAAAATATATGTGCAGAATAGGAGTCCTCATAGGATATTGGGGGAGAAGACTCCAATGGAGGTATTCTCAGAAGTGAAGCCAAAGATATGAAATTTGAGGATCTTTGGTTGTCTAGTCTACATCCATGTGCTTGTGGAGAAGAGGACAAAGCTAGAGCCTTCATGACAGAAGGATTACAGGATCTTCATACCAACGTAGAAAAATATAGTTGTGATAAAAGATGTTAAGTTCGAGGAGAATTTGGAATATAGGAGATCTCAGGAGTCATCAACAGTGATAGAGGATGAGGTGAAGAAAGCTCTGAAGGATGAGAAACAACTAGTAGCTCATATATTAGGTGTGGAGGAGGAGTTAGTGCCTTCTAGTTCTTCCAAGAGACCCAGATGGATATTACAGACATTAAGGGATACTGGTGAGACTCCTATGAGTTCATTCAGAGAGCACATGCCTCTGAGGAATTTTATGAACTATATGGTACTTATGAGTAACATCATTGATGTTGAGCCTTCCATTTTTTAGGAAGCAATAGATCAATAGGTTTGGAGGTATGCCATGGTAGAGGAGTACACCTCTATTATGAGGAATGATGTTTGGGACATATTTTCAATATTGAAGGGGAATTCAATTATTATTTCCAAGTGGCTCTACAATATCAATCATGTTGTATATGGTAGCATCGAGAAGTTTAAGGAAAGGTTCACAGAGAGAGTGTTCTCCAAAAAAGAAGAGTGGACTATGAGGAGACTTTTGTTTTAGTTGTTAGGTATGCTTATATTTGAGTTTTTATTTCTATTGCTTCAGTTATGAGGTGGAGGATTCATCATATGGATGCCAATATAGATTTCTTCAATGGGATTATTGAGGAGGAAATATATATAGAGAAACCCTATGGATTTGAGTTACATGGGAGGGAGTATCGTGTGTGTAGGATTAAGAAATCCTTGTATGAACTCAAACAAGCACCCAAGGCATGGTATTTCAGTATGGGATTTACCAAGAGTGAGGTGGATCCTAACTTGTACTTCATACTTGTTGGGGAAAATCCACTCATCTTGGTTTTGTACGTGGATTATTTGTTTCTCATAGGTGCAGAGGAACTTATTGTAGGGTGAAAAGTAGATTTGGATACTTAGTTCGAGATGAAGGACATTGGTTTGATGCATTATTTCTTTGGTTTAGAGGTATGGTAGGTATCAGGGAAGATCTTCCATGGTCAAGGGAAGTATGTAGTGGAGATTTTGAGGAGATTCAAAATGGAGGATTTTAGACCGATGGATAAACCTCTGGTTACCAATATGAAGAAAGTTATCACTTCAGATTCAAAGTTGGTGGATCCCAGGATATACAGGAAGTTGATAGGGTCCTTGATGTATTTGGTCAACACTGAGCCATATATATATTTTTTTGTGAACACCTTAAGTCAATTCATGGTGGAGTTGAGGCAAGTGCAATGATTAGCAACGAAGAATCTGTTGGAGCATAATCCTAACTTACATTAGTTTATACCTAGATTATACTCCTAGATATTGGTTAATACATTCATTTACACTTTATTTCACATAATTTGGCCACATAGAGAAGAAGGGCGCCTCATCCCTAGATTTTAGGGAAAACTGCTAATTTTAGATCAAGACTCAACTCCCGGTTCTTGATTTTCTTGATTTTTCTTGATTTTCTTGATTTTTCTTGATTTATTCTTGATTTATCCTTGATTTATTCCAACTCCCCCATGAAAAACTCATATATTATTGGGGAATGCGCACCTCCTCTTTGAGTGAGAGATTTATTCCTTAATTAATGATTTTTGTTGTTACTATTATTAGTAACTACTATTTCAGGTCAGTTAAGTGAGTTGGAACTGCTTCTCTTGTCAGTTAAGTGAGATTAAGTGACCTAATGCACATCACTTAAATCTTGTGGACATTAATAAGTGTGCGACATGTATATTTAGTGGTGTAGGTCGAACCATGTAGTCTCCCTTAGCTTATGACACCTATTTTAGCTATTTCTAGTTTTTTTTTACTAGAATTTCTATGTTGGAAATTCTATATATTCACCTCCTCTCTTCTTTTTGAGGATGGTTGCTCATGTATATTCATTTTTTATTAATATAATTCTCTGATTTATGGAGCAAAACTTTCTCTCATCTCTTGAATATCAACAAATTGTTTGTGTTCAATTTGACTAGAATTCTACATCTATCAGGGTTTCTACAAGAATTCTACATGGTATCAGAGCTAGATTGAATCTAGTGGATTGTACACAGTTTTATTTTCATGTATAGATCATCAGGAGGCGCAGGAAGAAAAAATGGATCATCTCTCTCAGCCCAAAAAAATCATTCTAAATCCTTTCAATTACTTCGAATGGAAGACAGAGATTTCTCTGCTCCTCCGAAACAAAGGGCTTTACCAGGTAACAATGGGAATGGAGAAAGAACCGACTACTGCAGCGGAGAAGATAAAGTATTTCAATAAATTATATGAAGCAATTGGGATGATATGCCTATCAATTTCCATAGATCTCCTCTTTCATGTCAGTGAAGCCACTATTCCCTATGTGGTCTGGACCACATTGGAAGGACTATTCGACAAGCAGGATGCAATGAGAGTGCATCAACTGAAGAATGAACTCATATCTTTAAGTCCAATTCATTTCAGCAACCTGCAAGAATTATTCACCAATTTCAAATCCCTCCTCATTTAACTTAATGCATGTGGATTCACAAAAGGGGAAGAACAACTCATCCTTTCAATTCTCTCAAAACTAGGCCTTGAATATTCCATATTTGTGTCATCTTTTCAAGCATCTAAATTGACTCAGGAAAAATGGAAAATGCCTCCATTAAATGATTTCATTGCAGAATTGACTCAAGAGAAAGATAAGTTATTCCAAATGGGTGCCATCAAGCATTCCAAGAACCAAGCACTTGTGGCTACTGATGCTCCAAAGAGCAGTGGAAAAGACAAGGAAAAAGGAACGGGTAAATTTCCTGAATCGAAGAAGGAGAGATTCACACAATATTTAGGGAACTCTTTTGAGCCTAAGGGTAAGAAGAAGAAGAAGGAAAGAACACTTTGCAGCTACTTTTCCAAAGGTTTTCATCTCGAAGAAAATTGCAAGAGGAAGACTATTGATGAGATGGCTAAGCAATTGCAGTAGCAAAATCTCACGGTACCCGAAAATGCAAAGAAGAAAGATGATAACAGAACGAGAGGGAGAGAACGATATGGTAATGATTTAATGGCTATCACATCCACTCCATCAGCTTGGATCCTTGATTCTGGTGCATTGAACCATATGGCTGCATCAAAAGATGAATTTTCCTCCATCGAAGAAAGTACCAGATCCCCAATTTACTTGGGAGATGCCACACCCGCAAAGGTGTGCGGAGAAGGAATTGTTGATATTGAAGGGGGCTGCTTCACAAATGTGATTCATGTACCCTCTCTGTCTAAAAATATTCTCTCGATATATTAGATCACTCATTTTGGCTCTGGAAGGAAGGTGGAGTTCACTCCGGACTTCGCAGTGATTACTGACATTTCCACAGGCTCACAACTTGCACATGGAATTGCAAATCACGGTTTTCGTTTGTATTTCTTCTCCCACTTTATTCCTAAATATATTAGCACTATATTTTTGTCACGATCTAATGATATCAGAAGGTTATGGCATGAAATATTTGGCCATCTAAACTATAAGTACTTTCATCAACTCAGTAAGGAAAACATGGTAGAAGGATTGCCAACTATTAAATTCACAAGCAGTGTATGTCAAGGAAGCATTCTTGGCAAGCATCCAGAGAAAAAGTTTGACAAAGGGAATGCACAGAGAGCTTCTTCACCACTTGAGATGATTCACAGTGACATTACAGGCCCATTTCCGCAGCCTTCAATTAGTATAAAACTACAACACACAGTGCCATATACACCATAGCAGAACGGTGTTGCGGAGAGGAAAAACGGGTCCTTAAAAGAGATGGCAAATTGTATGCTACAGTCGAAATCATTGGCTACCAAGCTATGGGATGAAGCTATTAATTTTACAGCATACATTCAGAACCAAGTTCCTCACAAATCACTCAAAGGCACCACTCCTTTTGAATGTTGGACTGATAAGAAACCGAAAGTGTCGCACTTTCGTATTTTTGGTTCACAAGCATGGGCTCACATTCCGACAGATAAGAGGAAGGATTTGGAGCCTAAAAGTGTTGAATGCTAATTTTTTGGATATCCTGAAGGTGTCAAAGGATATAGATTTCTGGACTCTCACACTGAAAAGTTCATTCTAGCTTGAAGTGTGAAGTTTGAAGAAGAATCACTGCATGATTTTTCAGAAGACCCTGTCGAGGAACCGCTTGTTGTCACTGATGAGGAGGAGTCAAAAAATTCTTCGAGCACTTCAAAAAAACCATCAAAGAAGCCTTTCAAGTCTGATATAGAGGATGAGGAGCAGGTCATGGCTTCTCCAACTCAGTTGCCAACTTGGGCAGAGAAAACCCTGCAAGATGTGGGTGAACTAGTCGGTGATCCTGCGGATACAAGAAGGACTAGATCACAGTTTTTTGGGGCTCCTCAATCCATGTATTCCACAGAACATTTTATGCCCAAAAATTTCTATATGTCACTTGGTTCATATCCAAAGTCACACTCTAAGGTTGCAGACATATTCATCAAGTCCTTAACTGAAAAGAAATTTTTAGAACTGAGAGCTATGCTTGGAGTGGTGGAGACAACTGAGTAGGTCACTTTTGGCCACTCAACATTTTTTTCCTCTTTTGGGGGAGGGTTTTTTCCCACGAGGTTTTCCCTCTTTCCTCTTTTCATGAGGAATTATTTTATGTAATGAGTACCTAAAATGGTCAAGTTGTCGGGACTCAAATTTTTTGTCATTACAGTTAGGCTTAAGGGGGGGTGTTGGAGCATAATCCTAACTTAAATTAGTTTAAACGTAGATTAGACTCCTAGATCTTAGTTAATACATTCATTTACACTTTATTTCACCTAATTTTTCCACATAGAGAAGAAGGCCACCTCATCCCTGGATTTTAGGGAAAACTGCTAATTTTAGATCAAGACTCAACTCCCGGTTCTTGATTTTCTTGATTTTTCTTGATTTATTCTTGATTTATTCCAAATCCCCCATGAAAATCTCATCTATTATTGGGTAATGCACACCTCCTCTTTGAGTGAGATATTTATTCCTTAATTAATGATTTTTGTTGTTACTATTATTAGTAACTACTATTTCGGGTCAGTTAAGTGAGTTGGAACCGCTTCTCTTGTCAGTAAGTGAGCTTAAGTGATATAATGTGCATCACTTAATTCTTGTGGACATTAATAAGTGTGTGACATGCATATTTAGTGGTCTAGGTCGAACTATGTGGTCTCCCTTAACTTATGACACCTATTTTAGCTATTTCTAGTTTTTTTTACTAGAATTTATATGTTGGAAATTCTATAGATTCACCTCCTCTTTTCTTTTTGAGGATGGTTGCTCATGTATATTCATTTTTGATAAATATAATTCTTTGATTTATGGAGAATTTTTTTTCTCTCATCTCTTGAATATCAACAAATTGTTTGTGTTCAATTTAACTAGAATTCTAGATCTATCGGGGTTTCTGCAGGAATTCTACAGAATCTACTTCTGTACTTGAGAGATACAATGGAGTATGGATTGAGGTATATTGGAGCTGATGGAGTGGATTTTATAGGATATACATAATCATATTGGGTAGGGAGTGCATTCAACAGAAAGAGAAGCTCAGGATCAACAATGATTACATGGTTCAATAGGAAGCAAAATTTTATAGCACTCAGTTCAGCAGAGGCATAGATTATGGTAGCAAGTATGGCTAGTTGTGAAGCCAATTGGCTTCACAAATTGATTATAAGTTTATTTGATCATGGGTTGGAGCCTATGGTGATATACTGCAATAATTAGAGTTGTATCAAACTCTCAAAGAATCTAGTATTCCATGATAGGTCAAAGCATATTGAGATTAGTTATCACTTCATTCAAAATAGGATCCAGAAGGGAGCAATGAAGTTGTAGTATATTTCCATATATGAGCAGGTTGCAAATATTCTATCCAAACCCTTGGTTAAAGGGAATTTTGTGTTCTTAGGAGACAAACTTGGAGTGGTGAAAAATATCTTCCTTGCTAAGAGGGAGTGTTGATGTTTGTATCATCAGACGGGTATTTCCGCACAGGTCTAAGTGTCTAGAGATGTGGAAGTCGTCCAAATCCTTCTACCTTGAGACTTTACTTTAATTAAATGAATTATTAAAGTAAATTTATTTTATTAGTTATTTGAGTTTTATTTAAAGAAATGCTTTAATTAACATTAGTGAAATAAATAATATCCACTGATCTCAAGTGAGGTGAGAAGTAATCTCAACCATCAATCACTTTGGACATTAGGTTTAAGTCATAACTCAATATTATAAAAGAAAGGCTAGGGTAAAGAAGGAATATTGATCAAGATTGGTCAAGAGAGATTGATTCAAGATAAAGAGAGAAAAGAAGGACTTTTTCTCAAGGAGATATTGGATAGGTGGAGAAGGACTTCCATCTAGATATTAGTTCAGGGAGAAGAAAAAATAGGGGCAGTCACAAGTGGGTTTCATCTAATTGGAACCATAGAGAAAAGGTCACGTCGTATGGAGTTTTGTATATTATTTCAATGTGTGTACACAGGTTTCAGTGGAGACACATGTGTATACATGGGTTTTCTTAAGGAAATGCATGTACATATCGAGAAGCATGATAGTACAATGTAGTACAATGACACAGGAGATTGCTAGGGTTTGTAGGTATTGTTCAATTTTTTTTTCGTATTTCTCTATGGTTCATTATCCTAGGTACAAGAGCCCTCTTAAGATTTGAAGTTATTTGAATGATAAGATTAGTTGATGGGAAAGATATCTACGTGTCTTGTGCATGAGATTTTGGTTTCTAATATTGCTTCTGCTATCTTTATTTGAGTTGATTGTTCCAACCGTGTATGTTGTTTTGTGAGATGCTAATTTGATTACAACAAGGAATCACTAGATAACAAGATACCTAGGTGTTGGAGTACGAATTTCAGCAATTCCAATCTCGAGGGTCATTTTGGTAATTTTCATGCATATTCATGTTAAAACCTCATAAATTTTATTATGCCATCTCTCCATAGCATCCTCTGAATCAGTATCATAGGAGCACACACTTCTCCAACTCATCTCACCATCAACTATGGGATTTGTATAATCTTCCCTTTGTCATTTTATATTATAGATGTTCTCAGTAATGGAACTCTGTGCATCCTCATAAATGAGATCATGACATATGTCACCCTCATTTGGATCCAAGGGCACAATGAAACAAAAGGTATCTATTTCAAAAAAAAAATGTCATTTCTTCAGGTTTAAGAATACATTGTTGTCAAATTCCCAGTCAATACCAAGTAGAGCGGGGTAGGGATCTAATTCATCCATTATTTTAATCACCTCAAAGTCTACTTTGGTATTCATCCCTTCAATGTTCACTTCCACTTTCTCTATCCGATTGATGGGATATATTTAGTATTGGTTATCCAACCTGAGTTGAATGGGGGAACAAACCTAGTTTTGATTTCCCATCAACTCCCAAGATTTCTTTAGCGAGATGTTCACATCGGAGCCCAAGTCCAACATGACACTTTCCATCTCATAGCTTCTGATTCCATCTTTCATTTTGAATTCTCTATCTGTGCACTTATGTTTTCTCACCTAGTGCACATCCATTTCTAGAAACAGAGTAGATATAGATACAATGGTCTCTTCTTGCCCCATGCATATTTTCATCATCTACACCGACTTCTTTGCATCCTCAAGGTCACTTAACATTTTCAAGAAAAAAACCAAGTTGCTTACTTGGTCATCTAATTTATCCTCGTAGAAAGTGTGGTGTTGTGTTTCTTATTGCGTTGTGTGTCACATCTCCTCACAAACACATTCTTCCTCTATTAGTTTTTTTTAATCTCGCTACAACTCTTCAAGTATGTGGACTTCTTCTAGTGACATATATGTCACACATTATATTTCCTCCTGCACACAAGCTTCCTCCAATGATTTTTTTGTTGTGTGGTGTACTTATCCACATATGGGGGCATCCTCCAATGATCTTTGTGTACTTATCCCTATTTTCTATGTCTTGGATCTAAAATTTGAGTCTATCCAATAATATCTTGAACCATTGATCATAGTCCCATATGGTTTCTTTATCCTTCTGCTTGATCTCTTTGATCTCAGTGATACATTGTCATTCTGACTTATGCTTCTAAAATTCCCTTAGCATCTCTCTTTTAATATCTGTAAGGTACCTATCTTGTCTAGCTAACACAATCACCTTGTACTTCATGTACCATGTCATAGATTTATCCCTGAAGGTGGTGTCCAACTACACTATCTTTGGCACTTCAACAGTGACTCTCTTCACAAACAATATAGTTGCACATTATTGAGGAAAAGATATGAAATGATCTTACTCAATCATTTTCAGATTTTTCTTGGCTAAATAAAAATAGAAGAGAATATCACCCTATGTTTATAGCCAAAAAAAATAACATCCTAACTCATAAGTATTAATTACAAGTGTTTAGGCTAGTCTTTTATCAATAAAACGCTTGCTGGAAATTTACTTTTTATGTAATTTTTTGAACATTTTAGTTGCTGAAATAAATGTAAAGATATAAGTAAAGTCACCAAGATGATAATCAAGACAAATCAGACATAAAGAAATCCTTTATTTCATTCAAATCCACCAAAGATCCATTTCTTTACAAAATCTCATGAAATTTTTTTGGACCAAAGTCAAACTTAGACATCCCCGATGGTACATACAAAAGGACCTCTAACAAAAAACCAAAACTGAACTCTAAAAAGATGGATCATGTTTCCAAAGATTGTTTCCCACTCGAATCTGCACAATAGCCTTTGTCATTCATGAAAACTAATTCAAAAACGGACAAGTCTACACAGACTATCAAAGATAGATCAACACCTTTGAAAAACAAGTGTCTGAATGATGTGATTCAACCCTGAATATTTTTGTCTACAATAAGACCCTACTATCATAAAATAGAATTAGGCTTGTGATGAATAATGAATGAATGAAAACTGAACTATCTCAACATAAACTCAAAGAGAAAACCTTAGCATGCTTTCACTTCTATCCTCCTCCTGTCCCTCCCTTTCCTTCTGCTTTTAAACAAATTAGAATTGGTTGAAGTAGTTGAACCAACTCATTAGTTAAGTTAATTAAAAGACTTAACTAACTTTATTTAGAGGAAAAAGTAATAATCATAATAAGGGTTATAAATAAATAATAACTAGTAGGTGGGACCCCTTGTGACTCCCTTTAGCTCATAACAATCATAACATAACTATTTAGTTAAGAAAAACACACCTCCTTGTGACTCCCATACACATATTCATATTTGACAATTTAGCTCATGATATTTGAAATTATTTTCTAAAAATATTACTCATGTATCAAAATAAAACATGATGTCCAAAAATTTCTGAAGTTAACTATCATCAATAGACAACATAAAAAAAAATCAAAAGCCATATTTCCCACTCTACGATGCAATCTTTCCTTGATTGTTGTTGTCACCCTTTGATTTTCCTGAATTTTCCCTTGGCTGCACTGAGCCTTTAGGCATAATATCGCTGATCATGTGGGAACAATTGTCCCTCAAATGCATCCGGGAAGACATGGATTTGTTAGAGCTATTGGAGGTTGAGGAAGGGGCGGTAGTGGATTTTCCTTTGTCAAGGGCATGGTGTGTGTCGGTTTTCAATCTCTTGCTAGCATGGGAAGATTACACTTGTGAGTGGGGAGTGGCTTGGACAATCTGGTTATTAGGTGGAGGAGTAGGAAAGGACAAGTTAGACCAGCCACAATGTTGGGAGACTTAACCTCATCGTGTTGAATTAACAATCAACACAATGAGATAGCAACATAATTGCATAACTTAATCAAATTGCAATCTAACCATACTGATTAAGCTCGGGTTCATCCTTGATGGCGCAATTGGATAACATACTTATACAGTGAATGAAATTGTTATAAACACCCCGATTTGTAATTATCATCATGCCATTAAAACACACAATCACAGAAAACATTGAGTCATTCTATAGGAATGTCACTCATAGCAATGTATTAAGCGTGAAAACAGCGCCAGGTTACTCGTTCCATAAACATAAGGAGGAAGCAATTTTGAATTAACTATTCCAAGCTCATACACTCAATAATAACAATTGTAGAGGCTAGATGCTCAACCAATACCACTGTCATACAATCCACTTTGGTCGAGCCGGTTAATTACTTTTGTCAACAATACATAACAACCAATAGTGAACCTGACAGGTAATAATGGTCTTCTCTGTCAACCCTTAGACTTGGGAGTTAAGGGTTTTCCCCATGGCCAACACAGGGAGACTAAGGTTAATTATTCTCAATGGAGAAAACCTCTGAGACTAATGTTGTACCCACAAAGAATGACACAATTTACTTCGTGGCCAGGGTGACGTTTCCCATGGCAAGAGAGGTATGAGTAGAGGGGTTAGGCTCCATTTGGGATTTGTAATGACTTATCATACGCAGGGTATAACCCTCATGGTTCTCTCAACCAACCAACCAACAACGCTGATAAGAAGCAGAGACGAGAAGAAGCAACATAACCTATTGCATGGCCAACAAAATCATGAACAACCCAATGCCAAAAATAATGTGCAGTGTGACCAAGCATCCCAAACCCATTAAACCCCATAGAAGCTGAGACTGGATAGGGTAATATAAAAGGCATGAAGACAACCAGTCACTCCAGACCAAACGAAAACCTTTCAACTAAATCAACAAAGTCGACAGAGATAATTTATGGCTGCTAACACATCACAATGACCAATAACGTTGTAACTTCAAACATTTTTTGCAGAGAAAACCATCAACACTTCATTCAAAAACACAATTTCACACAGTTGCCATACTCAAGGAGAACACAACCCAATACATCCAAGCCAATATCCATTTCATAACCAGAGTAGACTCATGGATGGGAAAAAAAAGACATACCTATTAATAAAACACCTTAAAACGCGAGTTGGCTGAGCGGTTCCTCTCTGCAAGGAAGTAGGAGCATAACCACAACAACAAAATTGAACAATATCCTGATTAGGGTGGTGGCCAGTGAAGGAGAAAGGGTGACGTGCAGTGAATGCACGTTGCCTCCATTCACAGTACATTAATTCCTTAGTACATGACAATGATCTTTCCATCAACATAATTAATCAAACCATGTATTGAAACCATCACCCATTAAAACCAACAACGTGGGCATATCACATTTCTAACTTATTCCATAACATAATTCAACTAAGTTTCATATAATTCAACAATTCCCATAACCATTAGCATCTATTACCTTGTCAAATGCACCAACAACATTCCATACCATATCCATATTAACCATATAACTCAATCAAATCACATAACTATTACCTGCTAGCTAGGATTTAATCATAATCATTTAAATCTTTCATGCATGTAGTATAACATCTAGCATAGTTCAAATTCTTCCCTTTGCATTTGTTACATTGTTTCCATTTATTTCCAATTGCTTGTATGTTTTATTGCCCTTTTTTTTTTCAACTACCTTTTATGTACTGTTACTAACATGTCTGTTGTGAAGGTGTTCCAAGAACAAGTAGCAGTGATATCAATGAATAGCATAGGCCGTAGTAACATAAAGAACCAATACTTCATAATCCAAAACCATAGCCAATAAAAACAAGATCTCATCAACCATGTAATCTGTGTCAAACATCATCATAAACATCAAATAGGAACATATATGATCTTCAATCTACAAGCGGGTCCCACCTACTAGTATTATTGAGCTTTTATAGTAATATGATTTAGCAACATTTTGTGGGAAAAATTCGTTGCGATTTTAATCGTCAACAAACTGGTGACTCTATGGGGAAATTTGTTTTCAACAAATTTAGAACTCAAAACTTATGGTTTCACAAACCGGGAATAACAGGCATAGAAGACATAACCAGGAAGATTATGCAACCGGGGGAAGTGAGCAAATTCAATGGAAAGTTGACCAGGGAATTTGGGAATAATTCATGAAAAGTGATAAGTATGAGGGGTTTTACCACCGTATGCATAATCTTTAAGGAGTTTTTTTTTTTTTAATACTTTCTCTTAAAATCTAAATGGATGGATAAATGGTAAGAAGAAGCGGGAGATAACCAATTATTTATAAGACACCAGTGGAAATATATAACAATTTCAAGGGTTCTTCAGAGGAGACATCATAACAGGTGTGTAATCTTGGTTGTTGTCAACTAACAATGCCTTGCAGGAGCGTCACTGTGGCAGAATTGATCCAACATCCTATCTTAACCAAATCAACTAAAATATGATAGGAAACAAAATCATGACAGAAGTAAGAATGCAGAAATTAAAACAACAACAATAAGAGACAAAAAATGAAGAAAGAAACAAGAAATGTTTTAACCCAGAAAGACAGAGTCAAATTACTATAAAGCACAAAAAAAAGAAAGTAGAGCTAGGCTACTATTATACAGAAAATCCAGACAACATTAGAGCTTTTCACGTTGGTCCCTCACAATATTTCAAGCGAGGGCTATTAGAGATGTAGTAAAACAATTGCTTATGTAATTACTTTAAAATGTAAGAGTTAGTGTCCAAGACAAAAACAATATGGAAAGGACCCAACACTTGGAATCCTAATGTTCTTATCAACCCCTTGACGCACACAATTAGATCATCAAGATAGAGATGGGGACTGACCAATTCATCAAAAGTCATGTGCACAGGTTTTCTAAACGCGATACTTACATCAAGTAATCTAGAAAGCAGGCATTGTAAGACATGGTACCCCAATTAGTGATAAGAGTGTTTTTGTGAGCATATGCCCCTTTTACCTTGATTTTCTTACAACCCAACAAATTGTCAAGCAAGGGCCTTAACTGTGACTCTACAACCTACTGTAGAACCATTTCCATACTGAGAGGAGGAAAATGGTTTCTCATAATAGCTTGCCTGAAATTTTGAAGATTGATACATGTTCTAATATTCTAAGTGGTCCTCGAAGTAGGTTCCCAATTTGAAACTCATTCAGGATGGATTGAAAAAATAATCCCATCCCTTAAGAATTTTTCCAACTCCCTTTGAAAGGTTTCCTTAAAATTATAGTTAATAGATCTTTGTTCTTTCATAGTTGGTTTCATGCATTCCTTGATGGAAATAACATTTTGTAAAAAAACAGGATCAAAACCACGAAGATCCTTATAAGGCCAAGCAAAAACCTTTTGAAATTCACCAAGTAGCTTGGTGAAATTCCTCTTTTTGATATCATAACATTGGGTACTTACATTAATGTCCCTTGAATATTCAAGTGCCCAAATGTTCATAGAGATGGTTTCACCCACCTCCCTTCGTAGCTCCTCCTTTTTATATTTTTCTTTATTGCCTACAACACTCAATAAAAACGAACCATCTAGAGGAGCCAAGCTCTCAAAAATATTATCGTTTTATATGGAAATAATATCTTCAGTCTTAAGAGGTTCATCTTGAATGAAAGCACACGTGTTCTCATCATTAGGGAGGACCTGCCAAGATTCTACATTTCCAGAGATATATGGACGATATAGAGATTGAAAAGAACAATCAGGCCTATGAGGCACAAGTTGCTGATTAGGAGAGGCTGCAAAGGCAACTTACCAATCAGCCATTGAATTAAAATCCCTCTTAATACGAGTGATGTTGAAATATAGAAGGTTCGAGACAAGAGCCCAAATAGTTTGGGAGTATCATTCCATTAACTCGTTGCTAGGAGATCATACCTTATGTATAAGGTTCACAACAAGCTCAGAATTTCCAAAAACTGAAAGGTGACCACAACCAATATTAAGGGCATTTTCAATGCCTAATAATAAAGATTCGAATTCAGCAACATCGTTTGAACCAACAAACTCTAACTTCTAAGAAAGATTATGGATTTTTCCTGCAGGAGAAACCAAGATAATTCCAACCCCATTACCTTCATTAGAGCATGAACCATCAAATTTCATATGCCACATATCATCATCTAAATTGATTCATTCCAAAGGAATATTATCCTCCTCAACAAAGATGGAATACACTCCTAGGTATTCTTCGATATAGTTTACACTAGATTGCAGAACATTCTCTATATAGGGTGAAATCCTTCCCTCTCTAAGGAATATAACGTTCTTACCATCCCCAGGAATGGATAAATGTGTCCCATCAAGTGAGAGGTATCCACCTGTTAAGGCTTGCCAATCTCTCCCCAAGATAATTGAGTAATTTCTTACAGGCATATAGATCACCTGAATGTTGAGGGTTGTCCTTATCTCAAGATGAGCACATAAAACCAATGTTACATCCTTAATATCACCTATGGTCATTTGTTGTAGACTATTATAGGAGAGCATTCTTTTGGCATTTTCATTTGTACAAGACAAGCCTGGCTCTTCCATAATAATCTTTGACATCACACTTGGGCCCGAACCACCATCGATGAGGCAAAAATGGTCAATATTATCCATGATCTTTACATAAATATAAAAAGGACAAGGTATATAAATTTATGTACACCTACTTTATTTACAGAAGAATCCTCTTCGCTTACCTCTTCAGAAAGATTGGCCACAATGGAATATTTTCATTCCATGAATTGTTTCAGATGCATCTATTGTTGAGGGATGACAACCATGTCTAGAAGGGTTGCATCTGCTTTGATGTTGGCCAACTAATTCAATATATTATATTTGGAAGAGGAGAGAGGGGGAATGATTCCTTGACTCTTAGGAACTTTAGGAACCTGGGGAGTAACAACGGGCGAGGATGATCTCGGGGTAGAAGAACATCGGAGAGAATCAAATTTTCCCTTGGGAACATAGGCATTGTTCTTACTATTGATGACCATCACATCTTCTGGATATGAAAAATCTAGGACAATGATAGTAGCTTCTGGTCTTTTACCAAAGATCTTATCTCTGGCACGCTTCTTTCCCTCACATGTGGTTTCCTCATGGTGTTCCTCACAAAAGTTACACCAACTCTGAGGCAGGATAACTTTAGGTTGATTTTTTTTTTCAAATGGATTTCTAAAAGGGGGTGTAGAAGAGGATGAAGCTCTAGGGGTGAGAGGGGAGACAATACCCTTCCATTCTAATGTTATCATATGATTGTTCATATCGTGTACTAGCTGTAAGAGAGTGGACATGTATGCCTATCTAACCGATTATCCCAGGGGAAGACCAGTTCTTTCAAGTTGTTCTTCATACTCTGAATTGGTATGCAGATCGGAATCGAGATTTTCAATGGGTTTTTCCTCAAGCCTATGATGCTAGGGGGAAGGCAATGCATTGTAATAATGCATGAAAGCAGCTTGGTTATGAGGGCGGATAAGTTCGGGGATTTGGTTCTATAACTTGGTGAAACGTAAGTTGAAAGACTTGATGGTATCACCATCCTTATATGTGACATTATTGTATTCCCTTAACTTCTCAACAGGGATTTTGGATTTCCCATAAGTGGATTAGAACCAAATTACCAATTGATTAACTCCTCCCAAGTAGACAGAATCTTAGGAGGAAGGTCAAAGAAGTCGATCGCGATCTTTCCTTCCAAGGAATTGACGAATAGGTGTATGCAAGTATCATTGTCGTTGGCCCCTATATTATGACAAGCATTGGAAAATGCCACGAGGTGTTTGTTTGTACTGATAGTGTTATTTCTTGAAAAGTTAGGCAAGTGCTCTTTAAACTTCGGAAGTGGACGAGTGGAAGGTGCTAGGTTAAGAGGAGATGACACATGCCATGGTGTGGTTGTGGTGTCTTCTTCGAATTGAAAAATCCCATACTTTTTAATGAATTTGGTGGGGTTTGTAGTGGATTGGAAAGGGATATGGTGGCTATATAAGCTACCAATCACTGATGATTATGAAGATTGAGAAGATGGAGCACTTTTGGTGCCACTAGAGCCACCACTAGATGTCATCTTGTGGATGATAGATGAGGGAAAGAAGGACGAGCTGGATGAATTAGATAAAGTTCTCCTTAGAGCACTTTGTTGGGCAGATAACACAATGCTCCTTCTTCCTATTTCAACAATAGGATTGATTTCAGGTGACATGCCTCTTCTTCTTCTAGAAACACGAGAGTCTAGGTTGTCTACGTCTAGCTTCCAATCGTTCTTGAGAAATAATATCTCGTTCAATTGCTGCCCAAGAATGGTTAAGTTCAACATGGGTATTGGCAATGTCTAGAATGGTATTAAACATATTCAAAGCAATGTTGGTATGATCTTGAAGACTGGGCTCAATATTGGGCTTCCTTGCAACAAGAACAATCATTAAGAAAACAAAACAATCAAAGAATCAATATCAGAAAAAATATGTATCGATGAAAATCGAGTATAAAATTTTACCAGAGAGATATCGAAGATCTCCCCGGTATGGTTGCCAAATAAATGTTGAGGAAAAGATACAAAATGATCTTACTCAAGCATTTTCATATTTTTCTTAGCTAAAGAAAAATAGATGGGAATATCACCCTATGTTTATATCCAACAAAAATAACATCCTAACTCACAAGTGCTAATTACAAGTGTTTAGGCTAGTCTTTTATCAACAAAAAGCTTGCTCAAAATTTACTTTTTATGTAATTTTATGAACATATTAGTTGCTGAAATAAATGTAAATATAGAAGTAAAGTCACCAATATGATAATCAAGAAAGATGAGACATAAAGAAATCCTGTATTTCATTCAAATCCACCAAAGAATCATTTGTTTACAAAATCTCATGCAGAAACTTTGGAAGGTGAGGGGGTTGTAATTAGCGGAAAGTAAAGTAATGGTAGGGAAAAATAGTGATTATTGTTCATAAAATTAATTAAGTGGTCCATAAAACTATTTTGTGAAGAAATCAATCAATTTACCACTGTGACTTCAAAAACATATTGTGTGTAATTCAACAATTTTGGGCGTTAACTTGCTTACAATTTGAAATCAAATATTGAAGACAATGTCACCAAACAAGATAGTGTGCAATCCACAAAGATCTGTAGGGGATTTTTTCCCCTCTTACTTATCCAATTTATATCTTATAACAATTCTCAAATGTATAATCAGTAACCATCTCCAACCACTATCCATACATTACTTAAAAAATTCAACTCAAGAGTTGTGAAAAATAATGAAGTTACACTGCCATTGTAATTGTTCTTATCATTTGTTAAAATGCATGAGATTCATTAAACATACTTAGTGGAAAATCAATCCAATAATCCACAATTAAATTGCGAAAACTTTGACTCACCATTAAACAGACAGACAACGACCATCACTCCAACTCATGCTATGTTGTAGAAAACTCCAAACAAATCAACACAAGTGTAATTCTGTGACTTTGCAAGCCCAATTTACTTCGACTCAAAATAATAAAAAAGTTGGTCTATCCATCCATTTCAAGAGGCTTCAATAGCAGTCCTAATTCACAAACATGGAACAAATTGCAACATACCATGTTCAAAACTGTGTGACTATCCCTGAATTCGCAACCCAAAAAATATCCATAGCATACATAGTGGGTAGCCATACCATAACACCACGATGCAACATTCCCATTTGATAAAAAAAACACACAACCACATTATCATTTACTTAACCTCATTGTGCTGACTTAACAATCAACAAAAGGAGATAGCAACATAATTGCATAACTCAATCAAACTGCAATCCAACCATACTGAGTAAGCTCGGGCTCATCCTTGACGACGCAATTGGATAACATACTTATACAGTGAATGAAAATAATATAAACACCCCAATATACAATGATCATCTTGCCATTAGAACACACAGTCACAATACACATTGAGTCATGATATAGGAATGTCACTCATACCAATGTATTAAGCATGAAAACAGTGTCAGGTTACCCATTCAATATGCACAAGGAGGCAACAATTTTGAATTAACAATTCAATTTAATTAACCATGCCGAGCTCATACACTCAATAATAAAAATTGCAAAGGCTAGATGCTCAACCAACACCACTATCATACAATCCACTTTGGTTGAGTCGGTTAATTACTTCTATCAACAATACATAACCAATAGTGAACCTGACAGGCAACACCGATATTCTCTATCAACCCTCACACTCAGGAGTTGAGGGTTTTCCTCGTGGCCAACACAATGAGACTAAGTTTGATTCTTCTCAATGGAGAAAACCTCTGAGACCAACAGTGTACTGACAAAGAATGACACAATTTACTTCATGTCTAGGGTGATGAATCCCATGACAGGAGAGGTATGAACAAAGGGGCCAAGCTCCATTTGGGCTTTGTAATGACTTAACATACATAGGGTATAACCCTCATGGTTCTTTCAACCAACCAACTAACAATGTTGATAAGAAGCAGATCCGAGAATAAGAAACATAACCTATTGCACGACCAATAAAAGAATGTACAACCCAATGCCCAAAATAATGCGTAGTGTGACCAGGCATCCCAAACCCATTACCCCATAAAAGCCGAGACTAGGTATGGTAATATAAAATGCATGAAGACAACCAGTCACTGCAAACCAAATGAAAACATTTCAACTAAACCAACAAAGACGACAGAGAGCCTTTATGGATGCTAACACATCAAGGTGACCAATAATGTTGCAACTTCAAACATTTTTTGCAGAGAAAACCATCAACACTTCATTCAAAAAAACAATTTCACACAGTTGCCATACTCAAGGAGAACAAAACCCAATACATCTGAGCCAATATCCAATTCATAACCAGAGTAGACTCATGGATGGGAAAACAAATACATACATGTTAATCAAACACCTTAAAATGCGAGTTGGCAGAGCGGTTCCTCTCTTCTAGGAAGTCAGAGCATAACCACAACAACAAAATTGAACAATAGCTCGATTAGGGTGGCATCTAGCGAGGGATAAAGGATGATGTGAAGTGAATGCATGTTGCCTACATTCACATTGCATTAATTCCTTAGTACATGCCAACGATCTTTCCATCGACGCAATTAATCAAACCATGTATTGAAATCATCACCCATTAAAACCAACAACGTGGCCATATCACATTTATAACTTATGAAATAACATAATTCAACCAAGTTCCATATAATTCAACAATTCACATAATCATTAGCATCTATTACCTTGTCAAATGGGCTACCAATATTCCATACCATATTCATATTAACCATATAACTCAATCAAACTGCATAACTATTACCTGCTAGCTAGGATTTAATCATAATCATTTAAATATTTCATGCATGTAGTATAGCATCTAGCGTAGTTCAAATTCCTCTCTTTGCATGTGTTGCATTGTTTCCATTTCTTTCCAATTGTTTGTATGTGTTATTGCCCTTTTTTTTTCAACTACCTTTTATGTATTGTTACTAACATGTCTATTGTGTAGGTGTTCCAAGAACAGGTAGCAGTGATATCAATGAATATCATAGGTCGTAGTAACATAAAGAACCATTATTTCATAATCCCAAACCATAACCAATAAAAACAAGATCTCATCAACCATGTAATCCATGTCAAACATCATCATAAACATCAAATATGAACAGATCTGATGTTCAATCTACAAGAGGGTCCCACCTACTAGTATTATTTAAATTTTATAGTAATAGGCTTTAGCAACACTTTGCGGGCAAACTTCGTTGCGATTTTAATCGTCAACACACATGTGAACCAATGTTGTTTTGCATCATCTCTTCCCATTCCATGGAACATGGGAAGCCACAAATTTGTGTCTTGGTTCACCATGCTCAATTTATAAGCGATGTGTCCTGCAAAATGACTACTAGTTCTTGGTAATACAGATATTGATATTGAAACTCTTCATTGTGAATTATTTTTTACTTTGACCTCTTCTTCACTCATATCTTCTCTTCTCCTTTCTTCTTCTCATTCTTCTTATACTCTTATATCCACACTTTCTTCATCTCTTTCTTCTTGATTACAAATGCACACGAGGGGTGGTTCAAAGCGAGGGTTCCTCCATATTATCTCATTATCCTCGATGATGGATACCAAAGAGATTCCTACCTATAGTTGTGCAAGCCCATTCACAATAGCTAAAGCCAATTTCCCTTATCGGAGGGGTCCATTGCCATATTCTATAATGTCGGTTCCACTACTATGCACTACATCTTCCTCTAATGTTGATACATCTCTCAATAGACAAGGGGATATAACTCTGTCTTATTTGACACTACTCCCACTACTCCTAGTGTCCTCACTTTATAACCTACTCCTAATGTTGTGTTTGTTTGATGGGCTCTCTCCTTATGCGTTTCTCTATGACATAAGATTATCTTCAACACATCCTCCTAGTGTAGTCCCCTTCCTCTTCATTTTGTTTTTAATCACTCGTCCTTCACCCCTTGCTATCCTCTTTCTTCTCCTATATTAAACTTTCCTCCTTAGCTCAACTCTTACTGCACATCTCTCAACTATTTTTCTCTTCTTCTCTTCTGGGTCCATTCCCTTATCACCTTATCTCATAATCTTCTAGATCCCTCCCATTGGATCCATTCTCTCTCTCTTTTCCCCCCTTCTTTTCATCCCCCCCTCTATGTGAGGGTCTCTACTCAGCCATCCTATCAAAATCCATGCGCATTAGCCCCTTCTCCATAAACAACATCTTGATCCACATGGAGATCTCTTAAAATGATCTCTTTCTAGGGCCAGTAGTAAACTTTCTTTTATCCTCGCTAAAATACTTACTGCATTCAATGGTGAAGTCAATGATGTATCCTTCCTTAACCTAGTCAAACCATAATTCAATTACTCTATCCCACTTATTATCCACATATTTCAGCCTGTTGACCATATTTAGGTCCCACACCAGTGGTTCTTGGGATCCCAAGGTAGTATTGATCATTGTCTACCCCTTTATCCACTCATACAATAAACAAGGAAACTCAATAAAGAAAATTTCATGCAAATTTGTATAAATATAATTGTGTTTTCGTATTTCAACATTGGTTACAAAATTTGTGGCCTCTCACCTTGAAAAATAATCTTCCTTCTCAAATAACCAGTCTTGTACTTCTTCCTGAGAAGATTTCCACCTCATTCTTTCCCTTCATCATGCAATAAAAAACCTTCAGGTCCCAATAACAAAACCATTTGTTGGTCGTCCATCCTATCACTAGGGGGTTAAAGACCCAAGGTTCATCAAGATTTACCAACAAAAACATAAGGCAACAAGATAATCAATATTTAGTCTAGGACCAAAGAAGGTCTCACCTGAGATGCCATGATATTCAAATAGATCATTTAGTTTTGTGTCATATGCGAAGGGACAATACATATAGAAAACCTCTCAAGAATAAACCCATTCGTTCATTCATACTAATCAACAAATTACTAGGCATAAGAAAAGTAAAACATATATACATTCAAACCATAATACACATAAGATTGCAGAGAGAAAGGAATTTTGATTGCATTTATTCATTTTAGATACATTTAGATACAAAAATTCATAACATAGATTTGCGCCATGTGCTCTAGACTCTTCTCTTCATTCATACATAGTTTAATTCTCTATTATAGACTCATGCAACACTTAGACAAACTGAACGTGGAACCAACTCTATCTATTCTGGTCATCCCTTGGTTACCAGTTGAATCTCTGTTACCATCCTTCTCTGCCACTGCTCTGCTCCACACTCTTTGGTGAACAAAAGTCCCACACACTCCTCCTATCCACATGCATCCCCTATATCTTTCTTGGAGCATGGAAATCCTATAAAAAATCCATCTCATCCATAACTTTTCCCATGATCATTTGGGTCATTACATAAATAATTTACAAAATATTCCAAAAGATATGCTCATATTTGGTATGCATGCAGTCTCTTCTTGATTCCTTGCACACAGTGAAAAATTGGGTTGGCATGCATGATATTCCTTTGGTTGGAACAACTACTAATTCCTCCCGGTGTTGCATAATGTATATTCATGGGTGTGCACAATGTTAACTTGTGGTGCATGAAAAATATTCTTCAAAACCTTAGGTTCCAACAGGGCCCTTCCCAATTTCCCACTCTACCTATTAGAGTCGAGGTTTCCTTCCAAAATTATCAGGTGAAAGAGTAGTCTTTCAAAAGACGCACTATAACCTCTCCACTATCCCTACAAATCATGCATATACTTGGTCCCTACCATGTCCCTACCAAGAATTCCTTTGAAACACTTCCTAGGCTAATGTTTTTTTTCTTTAAAGTTAACTAGAGGAACAACCTGGACTTCAAGGGGGATTTGATCCTCCACAGTTTCATCCACCACTAAATCATTTCTTGATTCTCATCTAATAACATTATCTTATAACCTAAACCAAAAACTTATTCTCCTTTTGGACTCCATGACCATACCAGGGAATCATGGAGTCTTCTTCATCTTCATAGAATATATAAATCATATTTAACTTGCCTATACTAGAATTCGATTGCATAGCATCATGACCTTCTAAACTGAAGAATTTTGCTCCTTTCCATCTATTTTTCCATGAGATACTTTCTCTTGGGATTGTGAAATCTACGGACCTCATAATGCCTTGATATCTAATACTTTCTACAAGGTCATCATTTAGTCTAAAAGCACCATCATTCCCCACCCAATGATCCAACCATTTCTCACACTTCTTCCATTCTCAATTTTCCATGCTAACCAATTTCCTACCATGGAAAAATCCAACACTAGAGACTTCCATATAATGGAACCATTTGTATATGATTTTGATCTCTATATTATCCATTATTCAATTGAAAAAGGATCTATATATTTTTGTTTTATGACCTCTTTCCATAGTGATTTCCATTTTATTAATCTCCATATGCTCATCCTAGCAAGGGATTTTCCAAACTAATGATTTTATTTTGTCCACAAACCCCCATAACCTTTGGCTTATATAGCCTCCACCATCTCATGAAGGGGTTTCCTTTATCCTTGTAACCTTCCATAAAAACTTATGCATCTCTTTCTAATTTTTTCTAATATCCCTATAGGGATGTAATCAAGGGAATGCTAACAAACTAGGTTTGATTTGAGTACAAACTGAACCAAGATTAATATTCCATTGAAAGATACCCATCTTGTGCACAAGCCTAAAATTGTATTCCATTCTTTATCAAACATCCATAACCAATCCATTGTTACCATCTGTGTTTGGTCTGAGAACAAACCCAAAATACTTTAATCCCTTATCAAACTCAGTGTTCCAATTGAAAGGGAGGATCTGATTGATTCTCCTACACTATCCCTCAAATAAGCCATAAAAAGAGATAGAAGGCCTAAGAAGATTTTCTTCCATATCTATTGTTTGTTTTTCTAACGGAAAATAGGGAGTTTATATTAATAAAAGGATGCATCCTTAGCTCACAACAAAGTTTCATCAAAATTGGCTTTCAACTTGTGCTTTTCTTATCAAAAAATGTTTCTAACTATAACTAAGACTACTAGATGTGGGTAGCTTCCATAACAACATTATTTTGAAGTTTATAATAATATATACTTGACATAATAGATCTAAAATACTATATATTTTAAAATACATATATGTTACTAGATCAGAGGGAGAGTTGACCAATTGTTTCCACCTTACCTCCTACTAACATTATTGCTTGTCCTTCCATTGGAACCTAGTGACTATGCACCTCTATTTCATGTTCTAGCTAAGAAGAGGGTTTTATGATAGAAAGGAACATTGCATTGATGTCACCATACTTCTTAGCTTCCAATCAGACCAGGGGACATTGCAATTCATAAAGTATGTCAATGATGATATCCATTTTGAGACTTGTATTGCCTATCTAGGTTGAATATGATTGGAGAGAGATTGTAATAGGATGTTGACATATTTGATAAAGTTATCATGCCTTCATAGGGCCTACCTGGTCTTCTTGATATATTTATAATCCATATTTTTTAGTGAGATGTCCTAGTTGCAGTGAAGGAGTGGGGAGCTTCTAATCAACAAGGATATTAACCAGGGTCTCAAATTTAAATCTAAAACTATCGAATTTCCTTTGAGACTGGCTTGACAGTGACCACAGTGTCCCAAATCGAAGCCAATCAAAACGTTCCCAATAGAAATACCAGAATACCAACTAATTTTCACTTGTATCAAAGAAATTCCCTTCAAATCAACTACATTTATGAGCATGACTCTAAGAAGTATCCACTATACTTTGATCCAGGGGGACTAGGGGATTTCCTCCAAAAATCAAGTTGCAGAGCTATTATAGTTAGTGATGGGTGGAGGAAGAGATTCTCATTGAGGTAGCCTAGGAAATTGCTCCTCCAAACAAGCCTGAGCTAGATACACCGATACCCATGAATGACCTTCCAAATCATTTTCCCACTTCCATTGCATCGTGCCAAAGAAATGAATTCATTATGCTACATGGAATGATGTTTAATCATGTGGTGAGGGTGGTGATGTCTTGTTACATTAGTCATTGCATCGTGGGAGGAGGGTGTTATTTAATTCTCCATGTGTTGTATTAATAAGGTGTTATGTGGGTGTTGGATTATTGAGAGGGGGGGTGAATCGGTAATAGAGAAATTTAATCCTTTTTAACCATATAATCCAAGTGTTATATCAATGTAGCATTATCATCCAATAACTGCAAAGTAAATAAACAATGAACCAATGAACAATCATACACATACATAGTACACCAGTGTTTTACGTGGAAACCCAAAGTGAGAGAAAACCACATAATGCTTTTTCTTATATGTCTTGAAGAATTACATTCATTGGAAGAACCAACTTCCTTTTGTTTTCCAGCTGCAACTGGAAGGAGGATCTAACCCCCTTGTTTCTCAGGATACAACCTGAAGGAAGCTCCAACTCCTGTATTCTCTGGCTACAACCAGAAGGAGGCTACAACCCCCTATGTTCTTCGGCTACAACCACCTGTCCTTGCCCCGTCCAACCACCCTGAAGTAGAAGTAGAATGATGGAACCACTATCACAATATCATTGTAAACCCGTACCAATAAACATGAACCATGCATCAACCATGCATCAACATGTACCTCAACCTATAATCAACCTGTACCATAAACAAGTGCATCAACCATGCACCAACCTATACCAAACAACTTGTAATCAACCTGTACCATAAACAAGTGCATCCAAACATGTACCAAGTATGTACCAATCATGTGTAAACTATTCATCAACTATGAATCATCAATATGTACCAACATCATCAACTATACACCTCATGTATGTGCCAAGTCATCAACTACTTGTCTCAATCATGTACCCAACATGTACCTCAACCAAAATCCCTCATCAATATCATCATCCAAATATGATTTGTAACTCTGTAATAGACCTGGTGTATATGATCACATACCTGAAAACCTTCCTTAACTTTAATAACAAGAGACTAGCATTTTCACCAAACTTTTCTTTAGTCTCACATGACTAGTTTTGGATTAGTAAACAACCCTAACTTGAAATAATCATAACTATGTACCTATAATGAATAAATATCTGAAACTGATACACAATGTTCTTCAATGTGTTTTATGCAATTCCTTCAGGTGTCACTACTTGGAACCTCTCAAAAAATGAGTTATAGAAAAAACGGTACACCTTGCTGAATTCTAGATTATTCTAGAGAGTGACCTTGTAGAGCATGCCCCGCACATAATATTTGTTGAATCAATCTTAAAATTTTACCCAGCATACTAAAGCCTATACTCTAACCAACACATTTGGTCTTACTAAATTTTGATATGGTATGGCGAAGTTATGATATTTTTACCAAAAACACATGTTTTAGACTAGTTTTAGGACTAGCCACAAACCCTATTTTCCACGGAGTGTAACTCCAAAAATACAACGACCCACAAGATGAATTGTTTACCACAGATATTTCAATATGTTTTTTCAATGGCCTATCAATATCACAGTTTGAATCACTCTAGAAAAATAATTATTGTGAAAATGGTGAGATGACCTATAAATAACATACCTTAGAAAGCATCATCAAAAAAAATTATCCTCCCTTGAATTCCAACCCTCTTTTCTTCACCTTACCTCTGAAATTCGGCTTAGATATCCTTTGGTTACCTCAGTCACCTATAGATATTCAATATGCTCAAGTGTGATGTAAAATGAGAGATACTTGCCTCTTATTTATACTCTCCATCTTCTAGGTCACTTAACCCATTTCTAGGTCACTTAACCTATTTCTAGGTCACTTAAACCATTTATAGGTCTCTTAACCTATTTTCCTCATTTTTAGGGTTAACCACTTTCCATAATTAGAAATTTCTCCATTACTTTATCATTTAAATATTCCTCCTTGACTTTGTCACCTCACTTTATCATTTAAATAATCTTCTTTGATTTTGTCACTTCACTTTATTATTTAAATAATCCTTCTTGACTTTGTCACTTTACTTTATCATTTAAATAATAATTTCTTCTTTGCAAGCTCTTTGACTTCTTTGACCTTTTGAGGCTTCAAGCCAACATATGAGGGTCCTCCAACTTCGTAAGGCCATAACTCTCAAACCGTGAGGAGTTATGTGACGTTCCAGATACCACCAGAAATGGCATGACATGTACTATCCATATAGAATAGTATTACCTTCAAATATATTAAAAATCATACTATTATACATGAAACAACCTTGGGTCCATTACCCAAACCTTTGTGCTACCGAAATTTGCTACCAAACTTTCTTCAAGGGTTGACATCAATGACAACCAATCGTAATCAACACCTTTCACTCTATATTCAAGGGATTAGTTGTGCATAATGCTTACCATCGATAATTAAGACTCCCAATTTTTCTTTTTTGGATAATTTTTCTTGATAATCCTCTATAGTTTGTTCTCACGCAATGTGTGGTAATAATGAATCTTTATAAATGAGTCTTTTGCATGCATGATTATGTAAAACAATGATGCCAACAGGAAGAACTTGGGGGACATATTGGAAATCAAATATTTGAGGATTAATTTGGAGTCCCCTACCATTGTGAGATTTGCAACATTGAGAGATTTAGCGAGATTTAATCCTTGCAAGAGCACACAATATTTAGCCACATTGTTGGAAGTGATATCAATACTCCAAGCATAAGAAAAAACTAGTGTCCCTCCAGGGTTATTAATAACCCCTCTTGCACCTACCACCCCATACCTCCATATGTATTGTTGAACTATAAATATGTAGGAACTCTTTTATACATTATGCCTCTCTTATGGAGCCTAAGACATTTATTAATCTATGAAACTATGCTGCAACCAATAGAAAAAATAGAGGAGACATTGGGCATCCCTACCTGAGTCCCCTCGAAGTATTTAAAAACTAGAGGCTAAATCATTTATAAGAACATAAAATGAGTTGTACTCTAGACATCCTTCTATCTAGTGAATGACTGAGACTAAAACCCGTGTGGATAAAAATAAACCTCAAGAACAACTAGTCAACTATGTCATAAGCCTTTGATAGATCAATCTTTATCACCATAAAAGGAATTTTCTTGACATTAAATGGAATAAAATCCTTCATGTGCTACCCCTATTGCCTCATGTATTTGCTTATTTTCCAAAAATCCAAATTTCTCCTTTGAAATAACACCAGATGACATTGATTTAAGTCTTCTTATTATAACCATTGTAATGATTTTATAAATGGAATTAAATATAGATAAGTTAAAATCTTCAAAGAAAGAATTTGAGTCCTTCTTAGGAGTTAAAGCTCTAAATATTGCATTCATTCCTCCAAGCACCTTCCTAGTGGATATTGATTCATCTAGTATTACAAGGATATTCTCTTCTAACCAAACATAAAATGCTTGAAAGTAATCTATTAACCATAACCACTCATTGGCCTTAGGATTTTGTCTTTTTGGAAATATAAAACCTCTTTGATATCCTCTTATTAGCTTTGCACATAAAACCTCATTTTCCTTTTTTTTAAAACCTCGAAAATTTTTTTTGCTCATTTGTTAATCTTAACTATGTTGGATCTCTCTAGTGCTTTGAAGATTTGGCCAAAGCATGCAACCCCAAAATCTTATATTTCACTAAACTCAGTTCTTTGCTCCCATTAAGCTTGGACATCTCCCAATTAATGTTTTTTATATTTCTACCCTTACATAATTTTGAAATAAGATTTTGTTTTTGTTTTTAAACAAGATTTTATATTTGAATAGGGGATTTTTTCAAAATGAAAGAAGATGGCACATGGTTTGAAACACCCAAAGTGTTGGGCCCTACTTGAATCATTCTAGATATCTGCTCATTGTATTGGTTATTTATGAGTTGTCTTGAGATTATGAGTTGTCTTGTATTAATGGAAAAATAAGTTTTTTTTATATAAAAAGTAATTTTTAATGTAACAACGGATTATGGAAAGAGTGGCCTATTTATTACCCACCTCCATCCGACACTATATATTGACAGGGTTAGAAGTTAGTACTTTATTCTTATTTTGAACTCATTCCACTTTGTAATAGGGTTGCAGGTGTATAAGGAAAACAAAGGTTGAAGACAATTTTAGCTCCCTTGCTGCCATGGGCAAGGGAGGTGCATTTAATAGGCTATTTTGTAGATAATAAGGTAGATTTAAATATTTCTTGCATGCTTTATGTAGTTGCATTGTTGCTATGACGGTTGTGTTGAAGTTTATTTGTTGCATTTAGGGGGGTTTTCAGTGGATAATGAAAGTTAGCACTTGAAAAGGCATTAGCACATATGTTTAGAGTTCATTATTATTGTCCATATTTAATTCTAAAACTATAAACTTTAAACTTATTTAGCCTTTTATTTTTTCCACCCCTTAATTAATTTTAAGTTCCTCTAAGTTGGGGTTTCTTCAATGGGTTTTTGGTCACATAAGTGTAAATATTCCAACTTTTCCAATAAAAAACTAGCAATATGATCCATAATACTAGTCTCTTTTCAGACCTCTTCTTATCCGAGGACAAAAAAAATCCCCACCAATAAGAACATAATCCTCTTTGATCTCTTGTAACTCAAATAACTTCCCTTTAGAAAGGTTTCCTATCATCATAATGTCCATAAACATTAGCGATAGAAAATAAATGTCCTGGTTCCTTTGAAATTATCTCTGTCCAAGTTAAAAAAAACAAAGCATCATAGTTTTGCAACTCTGGGGATTGATTACAAGTGGTGATCACTACGCCAAAGCTTCCCAATGCATCAATTGCAAAAAGACACCATCATGTTAGAATTGTGAATAATAAACTATTTTCCTTGTTGACTTCCATCATAGTTTCTTGAAACAGTACAACGTTGGGCTTCTGACTCCTAAGTAGACTTTCTAAAGCCCTCATTTTGTAGGGAGAGCCAAGACCCTAAATATTAAAGGATATGATCATCATTTTGGCATACGAGAGTCTACATTTGTTCTATATGCCCCAATTATAGTTATCTATTTATTTTTTGGATTTATATGGCTACCTTCAAGTTGGAACAATGTTTGGTTTTCCCCCCTATTAATGTATATCAAGAGGTTTGGCATGTATCAAATTTTAGATCTCATCTAAATCTTTCTCCTTTAGTTTCATATTCCACTAGCTTGGATGATTGAAGGTGGTATCGATATTTACGTTTGAGTAAGGGGGTTGGGGGGTTTGAGGGAGACACCATTTTGGGTATCATTGGAGAAGAAGAAAGGTTTTCATAAATCAAGGGAATGGCCACAAAGTTAGAAATCAAGGGAGGGGATCAAATCTATACGACTAATGAGGCAAGGTTTACCAACCTGAGGAATGGAGAGGGGACTTCTAAAGCAATGGAGGAAGGGGAATGGTTTTGAATCTCCAAAGAGGCAATACAACTCCCCAGAAAATGAGAACCACAAAAAAGGGATGGAGAAGAATATTATGAATTCAACTTACCTAAAATGAATTCATTTAGAGAATCTTCATGAGAATTAGGATAAGGGTTCAACTAGCAAGGATCCTTTTATTTTTTCTCCAATGTTGAAATGACTTCGTCCTTTTGGGGATGGATAGAAACATGATTTTCCTTGCTAGAGACCACAAGTTAAACTTTCCTTAGTAGGTTAGAATCCTATTTTTCTAGCACAACACCCTCCCTAATTTTTTCTATTCACCATCACTCTAAGAGAAGAAATTGCCCCCCCTATTAAAATTTTTGCATACGGGAATTTTTTAAAATTCTTTCACACAATTGTTAAATCCCAAGACTCTCCATACTTTATCATTTTCAACATCTTTTAAAGAACACTATGGATCTTCGATACAAAGTGTATCGACAAAATTATGTTTTCCTTCAGCGATACACTATATATCAACGAGAATCCTTTTTCCTCCATCGATACACAATGTATCGAAAGCATCCCCCTTTTCATGTCAATACATAAGTTGAGCCAACACTTATAATTTTTTTATAGGATTCTTGTGTATCGATGCCCAATTAATTTTTGGTCGCCAATACACCAGTGGCCATCTTCTCATGTCCATCGATACATTGGTGATAATCCTCCCATGACCTTCGACATATCAGAATCCCATCAAAGTTGTAACAACGATACGTCGACGTTCCATCTTCCTCCGACCACTAATACACCGACATCAGTTCATTTTCTCGATGTTCATACATATCGACACAAGATATCTTATCTTCATCAATACATGGTGCATCAACATGTTTCCAATATCTTCATCGATACATGGTGTATCGGTGATGATCTTCCTTTTCTCATTGACACAGACTATGTCAGCAAGACGCTCATGTCTTGAGGCCTCTCCTTTTTCCTCCAGCTCCAATTCTTTCATTGCGCCCATTAAGTGGGTTATTTTTTTTTCCTTCTTATTTGATCTAAAAATGAAGAAGACTTGAAAAAATTGAAAATTATTGCAAGTGAATGTTATGTATTTAAAGCAAATGGATCAGTTTGCAACACATAATTAAAGGATTACTTATGCAAATTACACATAGACAACAACAAAATCATTGAACATAAACACATAAGCACAACAATTGATAAAGGAGTTCACCCCTCTCTTGGGCTACATCTCCTGGTCCAGCTTTCAATGGATCATTATTATTAATTGCTCAAAAAGTGCTCAAAAAGTGCTCAAAAACATGTCTTACAATGCTCAAACTGACAAACCGACTGCTCCAATGGCTTCAAAGCGTCCCAAAACCCCTGTCTGGGCTCTTTCGGCACCTCAATCAGTCGAAAAACGAAGAAGTTAGGCCTCTTGGAAGTCCCCCTCTTCAAGCTTGTTGTCTCTGCATCTACAAAACGCACCCTCCTTGATTGAACCTGACTCACACGCATTTTAAAGTGTGAAAACCCAGCACTGGGCGTAACTGTGCCAATGGTGCAAACCGTAGAATGGTTAAGGACGTGCCAGTCCCTAACCGCCTAGGCACCTGGGCATATGGCGCATGGGACCGCGTGCATGGGAAAAAGTGGTTAAACCGTCATAACCATTGGAACTCCTTTCCCACGCTCCGGTCTTATGGAAAACCACGGGCTATATAAAATAACCCCCCCCCGTGCTTTATACACAATGGTATAGGTTATAACGTGGATATATGGTATATAATACAATTGCGCGCGGGTCATTACAATGGTCATATGTTATAATAAATCCATGGGTCGGGGCTAGGCCCCTGCCCGACCCCCCTCCATTTTGAACATTAAACAAACATAAAAATGTTTGTTACCACATAGTTAACAAGAACCATGTGGCGACGCATCGGTCAGTGGAGGTTTGTGAAGTCTTTACACTGTGGGGGAAGTCCGGGGGTCGAACCCCGCGGACTCCCATAACATTTTACATACAACCAAAAACCAAATAATGAGTGACACATGGCACCCATGGATTGGGCCACATGTCCTCATACCATTTGCCACCAAATTGACACGTGTCATCTCCTGATTTGTCAACAATCAACCAACCATTGATTTCCACGTCACTTCTGTACAGTCGTACGGTCTTGCCATGTCAGACTGTACGAACTGGTACAATCAACATCAAATTTTTTTGCCTGTTTCGCTTGACGAACAGATCGCGATATATTCTCCATATGGAGTCCATTTTCCAAAGTAAATATACCACTGGAATCAGGAAGATGAGACGAACACAATGGCACTGTTTTCGTCGCATTCCGAGCACTTTGAAATTTGAGCAAAATTTGATCCCCTGATCACACCTCCCCATTGGGAAGCTTTTGGACCTCCAAAAGACTATCTCAGTCTATGTGAAGATGAGGGTAAAGTTCCCTCA
>ML805995.1:0-13466 GCA_009831015.1 Picea engelmannii | reverse complement strand
GTACTTGAACATTTAAGTGGGGTAAAAGGAGGTTGCCCCCTCGAAGAGGCTTATTATCTGATATTATCTCTTTTTCAAGGCGTTGAGTACTTTTCTTGAGGTTTTTCTATGCTATATTGATGTTTGGTTCTTAACATCATCCACCGGAAAACCTTCTCTGCAAATATCTTTGTTGAGATCTTGGAAAGTATATTGCAAATTCTGAGTAGTCGGTTGAGAATGCCTGAGAAATTCTTCCATGAGCTTTGTAGAAGATGGGATACTTTTCAGATGACATGAATGTGCAAGCCAGGTCCTTGGACTTGATTCCAAATAAGATACAAAAATTTTCATTATCAAATATTCATGGAGCACATTTAATCTTGAAGAATACTTCATATAGTTCATGACATGGGTGACCGCTAGAGCTAGATGACCATCAAATTTAGAGAAACTTTCCCTCCACTTCGTAGAGAAATGATTTGGATATCCAAGGATATTTTGAACATCAATAGAAGGATACACCTTATGAAATTCCCATGGTAAGTCACATGATTCCATTACTTAGGGTAATACCTCAATGGAGTCGCCAGATGAACTTTATGAAAATCTCATAAAAAATGGAAAAGGGAACTTCCCTCAAATGGAGTCGCTAGGCAAGATTATGGGAAAAGGCTTTGGGATCAAATATTTCCAAAGTGTCATTAGGGCATGAAAGAGGATTCAAAATCCTCCCTGACAACGACGCCAAAATGTTATCGCGACAATTGTACGTTGGGAAAATCCCAACCCAATCCATAAGATGGAGATAAATATGGGAGAGCCTACCCACTGTAACCTTAGATAAAACCTCCCCTCGCTTTGGTGAAGGAAAAATACTACACAAGGGGGGAATCTCAGGTGACCCTAGGGGAATTTAGATGGAAGATGGAGAGATGATAAGTGACACCCCTATAGGTCAATGATAGATATTATGGAAGGCTTGAAAATAAGTCTTGTAGAAGGACACATGGTTTCCAAGTGATAGATACCTGCAAAACAATGTTAGCTATGCCTGGAACAAGACAAATAATGGATATATAAGTATTTAAACCAAGGGGAACAAGTGAGAAACTTTGTTGTCCAAAATTTGCAGTAGTTATAAAAATATATATCAGAAACATAAAATGACAATGGCTGCAAATTTAACCATCCAAAATATAGTACAAGATATCATAAATAAAGCTAGCAAAGGCTAGTCTAACTTCCAATTATTAAAGTGAGATTTTGATGGTGATTATGGTTGTTTACTGGATGTTATCAACAAGTTATTATAACATCCAAGTGGCTGTAGAAAATAATTTCTACAACAACAAAATCCAACCACAAAAATTAACAAGTAATCCTTCAAAAACATAGATAATGAGCAGTAGAACAATAATAGACGTTCACAAGTAAATTTCAGCGGTTGGTAAGTGTGCAACAAGTAAATGAGAGAGTTTTTTGCAGCCCTAATGGCTGTATATTTAAGTGTATAACAGTAGAAAAAATCTTGGCCTAAAGAGGATTCCCTTACGACATAAGCAAGCTTATAACACTAAGAAAATATTCCAACTTGAACAAATTCAACATCTCGAAAAATCATGCATTTCAATGCAAGTAATTTATTTCTCCAATGAAATAAATGATTAGTGCCTTTCCAAATGGGTTATGGATTCCTCTTGTAATAGGTTAGATCTATTATCTTCGTAGGGGTGTAAATATTTTTACTCCATAGGGAAAGTAAAATCTAACAAGGTAAATCTGGGAGCATGTAAGCCCTTTTACTCCTCCTAGCAACCTTTGCAATAGATACTTTCACAAAAAACATTGATAAAACTTGGTGGAGGGTTTATTCCCTTATACTCCTCCAAGGATATAGCAAATAAAAATCATGGAACAAGAAAGAAAACTAACAATATGCATATTTTTCTTACCAATTCCAAAAATTGCCAAGACAAACCCTAGTTACCAAGTATTTTTCATCACCAAAGCAAGAGAAGGAACCTCCAAGAGATATCTCACCACTTCACTCCAAAATACAGGATATAAACCATAGCACAATAGAGAGATAATATGAATTTTCCCAAGAGGGGAACAAATATCAACCAAGAATCCTCTCTAAGATGGGACAGTTATGATAAAAATGAAATAGAAATTATTCTTATTTATACAAATCTCCTAAAAAGTGTTTGTCCACTTAATTTAGGGTAAACCACAAAATAAGGGATAGATTTACCTTTATTTTCCCCCTTTACAATATAAAATTCAAATTTAACTTAAAAATTGCACATAAGAAACACTAAAGATGATGCCAACCCTCTCTAGGGTGACATTTTGACACTTCTAGCAAATCGTTTGAGCTTGGAGGTGAAACGTTGGGCCTCCAAAGGCCTCCCACTCATGGATTATGGTTTCCTCCATCAATCCAAGGCCTCTCTCCATCAAAAATGTGCCAAGTTTCAAGCCAACACCACCATAACCAAAACCCTACCCCCAACAGAACATCAAGCCCCAAGATGCAACATTGTAACCTCCAAAGGTAAGTCATTGGGGTGATGAATGGCTAGGATAGGTCAAAAAATGTGTCTCTCAATCCTACAATGGATACCATCACCATCTAGTATACCGGCCATGGTATCCAACCTGTGGGCTTGATGCCGCAGGGAATCCCAAGCTAGTCTTGTTCCTCCAAAATTGTCCACCAAGCAAGGTCCTGCAAATACAATGAATAATCCCTCCAAGGATATCAAGTCAAACATATCATTATAAGTAAATAAAATAAACAAAAGAGTCACCTAATAAGGTGCATCAAAAACCACCTCATCAAATTAAACAAGTGCTCAAAGACCCTATGCATCTTGCCAAGTTTAGGTATGGGAGGGTTGAAAAGGTTACTTATTGGGTGAATCATTCCTTAAGTCAAGGAGTGTTTCCCAAGTGGACCCCCCTCTAATCCATGTGGAGAATATGAAGTGGATTGGGGTAATAAGTTTTGGCATGGGGTTCATGACATACAACGGATCATAGTGTCTCATTTATGGGTGCCTTTGTAGAGTGTGTGTGGCACCTTCGTTTTCAGTGCATCCTTTTTCCAAGCCCACTTATTGCCTTTTGTTTTTTAAGATGTTTATAGTTGAAGCTAAGGTGGGGCTTCTACCTAAGAATGAAAAAAATTTCCCACCTTGACTCTACCCTAGTCACATTATGCTTTCCCAAATTGAAGACAATATGTGGGACTTCTACCTAAGAATGAAAAACATTGCTTGCACACGCTCTACCTTGGTTGGCATTTTTGCATTTTTATTTTCACGTGTCCCATCAATTTATTATGAGAGAAATTTCGTTGTCCTAGAGATCCTTGGGAGATCATCTAGAAGTTTTATGACTTGATTTTATCTGTTTCTATCTACAAACCTCTCGACCTTCAACCCCTTCTTCCCATGAAATGAGGGACAATCCCTTCTTGGGTCAATACACCCAAAATCCCATAAGACAAGGAGGCGAGGGGATGAAGTGTGGAAAGTGGTAAGTATGATCGAGAATGGCATGATGACTTCTCAAGGGGACCTCCTAGTAACAAACCCATCCCTAAGGGTAACCACTTACTAGGGCATAATTTCAACCACCAAGGTGAAATAGGGAAAAGAGCATAACTTCCAAGCAGACGTTACATAATCAAAAGTAGCTTTTAAATGAAACAAACTCAAATGCCTCAAATATTGAAATGACACTTAGCATAATACATGGTTTGTACCTCATGGAGCAAGACCCAATATCTTTTGGAAGCAAGCTGGTGTGGTAGATACCATCACGATGAATCTAAGATCTGTAGTGGTGAGGTGGGCCTCTGTTTGTGCAAGTGGATGCTATCAACCATCTATCTCTCGGTACTCCATGTCTGCAATTTCAGGGCCTCGATACATCATCTCATTATTTATCCCTAGAAAGTTGGGATAACATGACCTACATATTATTTTTCAGATCAAATGGATTCCTTAAATGAATTTGGTATCTTGACTTACAATGTTTTCATGTTTGTTGAAGTTTGAAGGTATCTTTTGAAGTTCTCTTGACTCAAATTTTAACCTTCTGAATCTGATTACCCATTCTATAGCTCTACTCTTCAAACAATCTAATGCAATATTCTAACTTGGGATGATCAACTGATTTTTATTTGGTTTTCTCTTGATATGGCCTTATTTTGGTTTGCTCATGAAGTTCATTGGTCTAGTTGCCTTCATCTTGATCTCTCTAGGGGTTTTGCATCATAATGTTTATGTTTCTTTTGGAAGTGGAATTTTCAATTGTTGAATGAGGAGATAAATTTGAGTGAAGTCATGAAACTCTCAATAGAGCTCTTCAAGGCATTGGTCTACAAATTTTTTGGAAGGCTCATCAAGAATACTTTTTCAAAACTCGACCAAGTACAAAAATCACGAACCATATAACAGGTTGTGCATTTTCTTGCATGAGTATCACTTGTTGTTCTGCATTCCCATACTCAAGGTAATTCCAAGAAGAAAAGTGTTACACATAGCCTTTCTCTTTATTTTCAATTGAAGGAGTACTAACAACAATTTTTTGATGAAAATTTACAACCAGGAAAGCACATTATGACTCAATAAAAATGAGCTCTAACCTATAAGACACAGATAAAAAAAAAATGTTTTCAAATGCACTACTTCAGGGTAGATTGGTGGTCATCACAAACAAATTCATTTGTTGCATGAAATGGAACTTCCACTCAATATACATATATTCAAGGTAGTCGACTCCACCTTTCTGCTAGGATCTTGGCAACAGGAAAATGGTAAGATTCAAGATTTGACGTAGTGCGTCCCAATAGGTATCGTTCCTCACTTATTCAAAGCTTTATCTTTGGGTCCCATGCCATCCTGGTATAGAATTTAGTTCTGGTTTATGTTGTCAGATATCTGGGAACATGTTTTTCTGGGAGGAATTTATCCTGGTTGACATTACTTTAGTCATATTTGCTAATGTTGATGTTTGGTAGCATCAGACAAGTATTTTCACATATGTCTAAGTTTGTATATATGTGGAGGTCATCCAAAGCATTCGACCTTGAGACTTTACTTTAATTAAAACAATTATTAAAGTAAAGTAATTTTATTAGAGAGTTGATTTATTTAAGGAAATGCTAAACTTAATTGGGATTTAATCTTATCCATTGATCTCAAGTGAGGTGAGAAGTAATTTCAATAACCAATCACTTTGGAGGTTAGGGATAGTTCATAACTCAATGTTATAAAAGCAAGGCTAGGGTGAAGGATGAAGACACTTGTGTGTGATACACAGTTGGATCATGAAGGACTATGATTCAAGGATATATTGGATAGTTGGAGAAGGAATTCCATCTATAAAGGAGAAGAGAGAATAGAGGCATACACAAGTGGGTTTCAACATAGTGAAACCACAGGAAAGGGTCAACCTATATAGAGTTTGTTGTACAATCCTTGAGGTTATGTATGCGGGTTTTGGTGGAGACAGGTGCGTATACAGATATGGGTCATACATCATAGCATACTTTTTCAGGTTCGTCTGCAATTGTATTTCTCTCAGTGGAATATCATCCTTTTTATGAGAGCCATGATTTTATCATAATAAAATCATCTCAGTACTGGTTTTCTATATAGGGTTTTTCTAGGGGTATATACACAAAAATATTGGTTTTTATGTGTGCATGATTTGGTTTCTAGTATTGATTCCACTATCTTTATTTGGGTTGAATATTCCAATAGTGTGTTTTTTGTTTTGTGAGATGCTAACTGGATTTACAGTAAGGAAATCATTAGATAACAAGATACCTAGGCATCAGAGTAAGGATTTCAACATTGTATTAGAGAAGTCACTTTGAGAGGAAGCCAGATATCATATGATCTCATATCCATAGTAGTTGATGGAATATATATCAAATCTACATGAGATCTTAGCATATACATAACCAACAGGTATAAATCAGAGAAACATTTTAGGGAAACAATCGTACTAAGGAATAACTAGGGTTTTTCATTTTTACGGAATTGTATGCAAGATACAGAAGGAATATGTATGTACATATGCAGGCTTGTTTGGATACAATCACATATACATGGTTTGCAATAAGCACAATCACCTACATACTGGGATTTTAGTAAGGACAATCGCATACATACGCAAGTTTTAGTGATGACAGGTGTGTACAAGTTCGTACAGGTCAGTACAGGGACATTTTCAGTAGTAGGTTATTTCTAGGACAATTTATCATGTCTAAGGGATGGCATCAACAAGTCTGGGGTTTAAAGATATATTTGATGGAGCATCCAACTTCCTATCTTGGAAAGAAAGATTTACTTTAGAATTGAAGGAGTATGACCTTTGGGAGTTTATGGACAAAGTACTTGTTCCACCGATAGATCTGACATCTTTGGTAGCTCATGAGAAGAAGGAGATAAAATCTAAGAGGTTCATCTTAGATTCAATGACGGATCATCTAATTCTTCACCAATCTGAGAATAAGTATCCAAGGAGATGTTTGATGCCCCGATAGGTTTATTCCATAGAAATAACATGAATAGGAATATGGTCTTAAGAAATAAACTCAGATCTATGCAGATGTCTATATATGAAAATGTTACTAGTTATTTCATGAGGATCACTCAGGTACACGATCAACTTGCATCCATAGGGGAGAAAATGGAGGATGGAGATCTTGTGAATGTGGCATTGAATGGTCTTCCCAGATCATGAGAACCATTTGTCAAGGGATTTTCTTCTCGAGAACATTTCCCATATTGGAAAAGACTTTGGGATGCTTGCATCCAGGAAGAGACTCGGGAGGAGAATAAGAGAAACAAGAAGGGAAGTGGTGATGAGAACTTAGCTATTGTCAATAAGAAAAAGAAGGGTAAAGGAAAGAGTTCTAGAAAGAAGGGTAACAATGATGGAGGATCATTGCAGTGAGGGAAGAAGAAGGACTTGATTAAAATCAAGTGTTTATCATTTCATAAGAATGTAAATTATGCATCTCAGTTTCTGGAGAAGAAGAAGGGAAAAGGAAATATGCAGACAACAAAATCAACAAAGACGTATCTATATGAGTTTGTAGAAAAGTTTGAGAAGTATTTCTCACTATTTTCTCTCCATTCTACCATCACAACTACCAACATTGCATGTTTCTTAGATAGTGGTGCATCTCACCATTGATAGAATCACAAGATTTATTTAGTAGTCTAATGGAGAGGCACTCAAATTTTCATGTGGATATTGGTGATAATGCTAAGTATGCAGTGAAGGGAGAGGGAAAATTTCGTTCCAGCTTGAGTCAAGTAGTTTGTTTGATGCCCAAGATGTGCTTTATGTACCAGGATTGAAGAAGATTTTTCTCTCTATCTCAACTATGGAGGAGAGGGGTTTTGTTGTTAATTTTCATAGAGGGAAAGTACTCATACATCTAAATAAATCTAGCTCAGACGTAGCAGTGGTTGTTGGGGTTAGTGAGGGAGTTTTATACACGCTGCATGGAAAGCCTGATTAGGATTTGGTACACGAAATTGACAACCTATGTGAACTATGGAACAATAGGTTGGGACACCTACACTACAGAGCATTGTTGATTCTAAGGGGGATTGTTACAGGTCTTCCAAATTTTAGGGTTGAGTAGCAGGGAGTGTGCAAAGGGTGTGCACTTGGAAAGAATGCCAAGGCTTATTTTCCAAGCAGTGAGAGTAGGTCCAAGGGGATCCTGGATATTATCCATTCATATGTGAGTGGGTCAATTTAGTAGCATCAGTGCATTGATATTCATAATATATGATGTTTATTGATAAATTTTCCAGTAAAACCTAGAGCTTCTTTATGAAAACCAAGGATGAGGTCTTCAATTGGTTTCAATAGTTTAGAACTCTGGTAGAGAACTAGACAAGGAAGAAGATCAAGTTCTTGAGGTAGGACAATGGGGGAGAGTACACCTTAATGAATTCAAGGATTTATACAAGGAGGAAAGGATCAAGAAGGAGTTGACGGTCTCATATAACCCTTAACAAAATGGGGTTTTGGAGAGAAAGAATCAGTGCATCATCGGTTCTTCCAGGCCTATGATACATGACCAAGAGTTACCTATGTTTCTTTGGGAAAAATCGAGTAACACAATGGTATATGTGCATAATAGTAGTCCTCACATGATATTGGGGGACAAGACTCTAGAGGATGCATTCTCAGGGGTGAAACTAGAGATAGGACTTGTGGATCTTCAGTTTTCCATTCTACATCCATATAACTATGGAGAAGAGGATGAAGATGGAACCTTTAGGACAGAAGGGTATATCTGTGGGGTACAGTGAGACCTCAAAGACTTATGGTATCTTCATTCCAGTGTAGAGGAAGATAGTTGTGAGAATAATTATTAATTTTGAGGAGATATTGGAATCTAGGAGATCTCAGGAGTCATTAGTAGTGGCAGAGGATGAGGAGCAGTAGGCTCTGAGGGATGACCAACATTCATCAATGAGTAATACTTTAGGTGGGTAGGAGGAGTTATCCCCTTCCAGTTCTGTCAGGAGACCTAGATGGCTATTATAAACATTGATAGATGTTGGTGAGACTCGTAGGAGTGCAGTGAAAGAGCACAGGCATCTGAGAAATTTTCTAAACTATATGGTGCATATGAGTAGCATCATTGATGATGATCCTTCCAATTTTGAGGAAGCATCATATCAAAAAGTATGGCAAGATACCATGGTAGATGTGTACTCCTCTATTATGAGGAATGATGTTTGGGACATAGTACCAAGACCAAAGGGGAAGTCAATTGTGAGTTCCATGTGGCTCTACAAGATCAATCATGTTGCAGATGGTAGCATTGAGAAGTTCAAGGAGAGGTTTGTGGTGAGAGGGTTCTCCCAGAAAGAGGGAGTGGACTATGAGGAGAAATTATCTCTATCCACCAAGTATGCTTCTATTCGAGATATTATTTATGTTGCTTTAGTTATGAGGTGGAGGATTCTTTAGATGGATGTGAAGACAACTTTCCTCAATGGGATCATTGAGGAGGAAATATACATAGAGAAATATCATGGCTTTGAGGTACATGGGAGGGATTCTCATGTGTGTAGGATTAAGAAAGCCTTGTGTGGACTCAAACAAGAACCCGGGGCATGGTATTCTAGAATTGAAGGATACTTGCAGAGTATGGGATTTACTAAGAGTGAGGGGGATCCTAAATTGTACTTCATACTTCTTGGGGAAGCTCTACTCATCTTGGTTCTATACGTAGATTATTTATTTCTCACAGGTGTATAAGAGTTTATTGTAGGGTGAAAAGTATATTTAGCTATTGAGTTTGACATGAAGTACATTGGCTTGATGCATTATTTATTAGGGTTAAAGGTATGGAAGATATCAGGAGAGATCTTCCTCAGACAAGGGAAGTACACAGCTGATATCTTCAGTAGATTTAGGATGGATGAATATAGACTGATGGATACACCTATGGTTACCAATCTGAAGAAGATTGTCACTTCATATTCAAAGTTGGTGGATCCCAAGATATAAAGGAAGATGATAGGGTCTTTGATGTATTTGGTCAACACCAAGACATATATATGTTTGTTTTGAACACCTTGAGTTAGTTCATGGTGGAGCCGAGGCAGGTGCATCAGATAGTAGAAAATCATGTTCTCGGGTACTTGACATGTATAGTGGAGTATGGATTGAGGTACCTTGGAGGAGATGGAGTGGAGTTGCATGGATATTGAGACTTGGATTGGGCAAGGAGTGCATGAGACAAAAAGAGGACCTTATGGTGTTTCTTCAACTTGGGATCAATAGTGATTACATGGTTCAACAAGAAGAAAACTTATGTAGAACTTAGTTCAGCAGAGGAACAATACATGGAAGTGAGTATGGATAGTTATGAAGCCATTTGGATTCACAAATTGCTTAAATGTTTGTTTGATCAGAAGTTGGAGCCTACTATGATATACTGTGATAATCAAAGTTGTATCAAACTCTTAGAGAATATATTATTCCATGATAGGTCCATCCATATAGAGATCATATATCACTTCATTTGAGATAGGATCCAAAAGGGAGTAGTGAATCTTTAGTATATTTCCACATATGCATAGATATTATGACCAAACCTTTGGTTAAAGGGAAGTTTGTGTTCTTCAGAGAAAAACTTGGAGTGCTGCAAAATACCTTTCTTGCTAAGAGGGAGTGTTGATGTTTGGTAGCATTGAACAAGTATTTATGTATAGGTCTAAGTGTCCATACATGTGGAAGTCATTCAAAGCCTTCTACCTTGAGACTTTACTTTAATTAAAGGAATTATTAAGGTCAAGTGATTTTACTAGAGAGTTGAGTTACTTAAGAAAATGATAAAAGTAATTAGCATTTAATCTTATACATTGATCTCAAGTGAGGTGAGAATTAATCTCAACCGTAAATCACTTTGGATAATAAATTTAGGTCTTAACACAATATTATAAAAGTAAGGTTAGGGTGAAGGAGGAAGACACTTGTGTGTGAGACATGGTTGGATCATGAAGGAATGTGATTCAATGAGATCTTGGATAGGTGGAGAAGGAATTCCATCTAGAGATCAAGTCAAGGAGAAGAGAGAACAAAGGAATTCATAAGTGGGTTTCAATAGAGAAAATCCACAGGAAATGCTCGATCCGTACAAAGTTTTATGTACATTCCTTGAGGTTGTGTATGTAGGTTTCAGTGGAGATAGGTGTGTATATGCAGGTTTTCTTAAGGAAAGGCACGTACACCGCAAAACGTGTGCCGGATATGGGTCATACAATAGAGAAGAATTTTCAAGGTTTTTCTGTAGTTGTATTTATATCAATGGGATATTATCCCTATTACGGGAGCCGTGATTTTATCATAATAAAATCATCTTAGTATTGGTTTTCCCTCTGGTTTTTTTTCCCCAAAAATATTGGTGTTTATGTGTGCATGATTTGGTTTCCAGTATTGCTTCTGCTATATTTATTTGGGTTGAATATTACAATAGTGTATTTTTTTTGTGAGTTGCTAACTTGATTTGCAGTAAGGAAATCATTAGATAACAAGATACCTAGGTGTCAGAATAAGGATTTCAATATCTAATTAGTTAAAGAATGTTGTTTGAAAATGAATAATAAATAAATCTGCATCATTGGATTTAGTTTTATTGATGATGTGTTTTCCATATGTGTGCATACCTCTCTCATTGAATATTTTTCTCACCCGAAGAGAAGGACATAAATCGAGGAAAACAAATGGTTTCAGAAAATTTGATATGACAAAAACTTTATTCACAAACTTTTGTTTGAAAATTTTCTTCTTTTATTTTTTGCACATGATTTTCTTAATCCCTTTATATTATGAGAATTTGGGGATGAAATCAGCCTCATGTATTGAACGGTTTGTCCATGTAGGTGCGCGATCCCAGTTGATATCGTACGCCTGATTTAGAACTACGATGAGATGAGAAAGTTACACTAGATTCATAATGTGAGCACATATGTTGAAACCATGAAATATCACAAGGCTGGTGCAAAGCCATCAAATGTGTATCAAAAGAATTTATTTCCAATCCTTACTCCCTAAAGCACAAGACTACAAATATGAGCTGATATTTTTTCAGAAAATCAAATGAGAGATGAAATTCTCAGCCAACGCTAGAACCGAAGCCCATCTAAAATAAATGATATGCTCATAGGATTTCGAGGGGATTAGTCTTTTCAAGAGGCTGCAAAACTACTTGTTGTGTTAGGATGCATGAAAATTCTTAAAGATGTTGGAAAAACTAACATCATGATGTCTTTTATTATACTATCCCTTGCTGACTACATATCTTTAATCGTCATTTTCATTTTTCATTTGTAGCAGGTTTTGGGCTGGGTTCATCTTCTAATTCTGAATACAACTCCTCTATGTCATTCCACATCATCATTTCCCTGGGAGACTATTCATTCTCTAAATTTTGTTTGTCTTAAATTTCCTGATTATGTTTGATGAATTATTGATATCTCATCTTTGTTTGTCTCATACATGCAACACCTTTTCACTAGAAACATGCCTAAATCAAGTTTCATCTCTTTCCTAGCTCATGAGTTGAACTAGAAGGTCCTCTTAAAGATGAATCAGAACTATTTTGGAATACTGTGACAACAGTCAGACCATTACTTAACAAAGTGGTTAATCAAAGGTCATTCTTGCATATTGGTTGGTGAGTATATCATATGTAATGGAGAACCACCCATACACTAAGAAGCTACTCACGTGAAAGGTGAAGTGTCAAATTCTAAAGGTTAAAAATCAAAAGCGATAATATTATTTAGCAGAGTGTAGAAAATATACAAAGTAAATCTCAATAGTTGGAATTCATCCCCTATCAGGACAAATGAAGGCCACCACTTTCCCCATCCACCAAATGCTAAGCATAAATTAAATAAATCGGGAAGGAATGGAAAATAAAGATTAATCAAGCTAAGGGACATGCAAATATCTTCGTCGGGGCTATGGCTGATCCTTCATAGTTGAGAAAGGTACATGATGTTATGGTGAATCCATTGGGGCTATGGATGCTTGTGGGTAGTGGAGAAACAACTGAGGGATAATAGATATACACCTGGTGAAAATATTTTGATATCCCAAACCTATATCAGACGCATGACGGAGATACCAACCTAAATCATCGACGCAGTTTAAGGAAATAAATATCACCATAATTGATCCTCTCTTTATAGCAGATGAGCTCTACTAGTCAGCATATAAGCACCACCAGTGAGCCCACCACAATGAAACTTTTCAAGTAATTGTTGCACATTATTCTGGAATTTCTGATCTTAAAAGTAATTAGATGACCCTCAATATTTTTTCTCATAAGTTAGGGAAGACTAGAAAATATTTTGGCTTCTCCCAGTAAATACAAGGAAAACACCTTCTTACAGGAATTTTTGTAGAACCTCCCTGAAAAATTTATCCCTTAGTTGTTTATAACTCAGGTTGTTAGCAGAGACGTGTGACCAAAGGTTTTTGCAGATGTTTTTTTTTTTTTTTTCAGTGCGCTTTTAAGGTATATATGCATCGGTGCATACATGAAGAATAAAGAACCAATGTGCCAATGTTCAAAAGAACCGCCATACTTTATAATAAAAAATACACACAACGAGTAAATCTCACCAGTGCCATTGAATATTACACACTAATGCACCTAACTGTCATTAGGCGCACCACGATAGGGTAAATAAATAAAAATTTACCAAACCAATTCTCATTGTTATAGTGCATCCCATGCTTCCAAACTCTCAATAAATAATCTATCCTTTCTAAGATGTCTTTTTTCTGGTGCTCTACAATGACTTGGATAGCTCCATTGGTAGATTCCACACATTTCTAAATTTTGGAAATTGCCACCAATTTTCATTTCCTCTCAATGGTGAAACCATGCCTCCTCAGGACATAAGACGCCA
>ML805994.1:90873-125436 GCA_009831015.1 Picea engelmannii | reverse complement strand
GGATCATTATTATTAAATTGCTCAAAGTGCTCAAAAACATGCCTTACAATGCTCAAAATGACAAACTGACTGCTCCAATGGCTTCCCAGCGTCCCAAAACCCTTGTCTGGGCTCTTTCGGCACCTGAAACGGTCGAAAAATGAGAAAGATATGCCTCTTTGAAGTCTCCTTCTCCAACTTGTTGTCTTTGGTTCTACAAATTGTACTCCCCCTTGAGCAAACCTGGCTCACACGCTCATTTAAGCGTAAAAACTCAGCCCCGTGCATAACCGCGCACCGGTACAAACCATAGGACGGTTAGGGCACCTCCAGCCCCTAACCGCCTCGGCACTTGGGCACATGGCCATAGGACCAAAAGCTGGGCGGAAAAGTGGTTAATCCGTTTTAAAAACCATATAAATCCCGCGCAGTTAATACACCAGTCAAACCACGGGTTATATACACGCATTAACCAAAGGTTAAAGTTCCAAACCCCGCACGCATTTTTAATATAATATGCAAACTATGGAATATATATATATGCAATGTAATATTGCAATACATTGCAATCCAAAGTAATAAAATGCGCGCGCGCCAACAATCCGAGCCACAATATATATGGTCATGTGTATTACAATGTGTCCACGGGTCGGGGCTATGCCCCGACCCACCCCCCTTTCCACTTACACATATATGTAAATTCAAATAAATTAACCCCCGCATACATTTCAAGAAACATACGGTGATGTAATGGTAGGCGGATGTTTTTTAAGGCTTATATAGAGGGGGAGGTCCGGGGGTCGAACCCCACGGACTCCCACATACAATTTTACATAAAAAAATATAGACCAACCGATGAGGGACATGTGGCGCCCATGCATTGGGCCACGTGCCCTCATACCATTTGCTGCCAATGTGACACGTGTCATCACCGTATTCGCCAACGAACAACCAACCAGTAGCTGCCACATCACCTTCGTACGGTCTGTACGGTCCTGCCACGTCACCGTACGGACGGTACGGACAGGTACAGTCAGCATCCCAAAATTTTGCATGTTTGGCTTGGCGGACAGATCGCGATATCTCCTCCATACGGACTCTGTTTGCGAAAGTAAATATACCGCCGGAATCAGAAAGACGAGAGGGACGCAATGACACTGTTTTCGTCGCATTCCGAGCACTTTGAAAATTGAGCAAAATTTGATCCCCTGATCAAATATAATTCTAATTATTGATATAAAAATAAAATATTTTAAAATTTCTTAAATTGAAGTTTAGTTATTAAAAAAATCTATAACATAGCTAGTAAAAATATTATATTTTGCATTACATTAAAAACTTTGATTATCCACCTTAGTAGATAAACATATAAATACATGTATTCATGTAGTTATGATCATTATTAAACCTTTTGCCAAATCTGTAATAATAATGATTATAATAATAATTATAATTATTTTATTTATTATTAAATATTTTTTATTTTTTATTTTTTATTATATATAATAATGGTTTAACTTTGTTTCATTTATATGAAAAAATAAAAGTTTTAAAGTTTTGAAGATCATTTTACACATCATTATCAGTATATTATAATATTATAATTTGTTATTTTATCTATTATTAAATATTCTATTTTATTTTATTATATATTATTAAATTAATATAAATAATTTGTTATTTTATTTATTATTAAATATTTTATCTTATTTTATTATATATTATTAAATTAATATAATTTTGTTTCAAATATTTTATTTACATAAAAAACATTTTAAAGTTTTCAAACATTCTAAAACATCATTTTACACATAATTATAACTATTATATATAAATTAATATATAATTTATAAAAAAAATGCAACTTGTCACTTTATTCTTAATTAAATACTTCATATTATTTTATTTATATTATTAAGTTTGCATGTATGCGTTTTATTTCAACCATCTCATTTTTTTAATATAACTTTGTTTCAAATATTCCATTCTAAAACATCATTTTACACATAATTATAACTATTATATATAAATTAATATATAATTTATAAACTTGTTACTTTATTCTTAATTAAATATTTTATATTATTTTATTTATATTATTAAGTTTGCATGTATACATTTTATTTCAACCATCTCATTTTTTAATATAACTTTGTTTCAAATATTCCACCTATATATTTTTAAGGTTTCCAAAATAAGTTTAATATTCTATTTTATTATATATTATTAAATTAATTTAACTTTGTTTCAAATATTCTATTTATATGAACAAATAGCATTTTAAAATTTTCGAACATTCTAAAATATCATTTTACACATAATTATGACTAATATATAAATTTGATATAATAATAATAATAATCTATTTTTAAGGTCACGGTCAAACTAGCACACCAATTTGGTGTATGAGACCCAGCGATTTGACTGGTAAAGTATACGAAGGTATACATACCCTACCCCCCTCTGGATTTGAACCTGTGACCTCTTAAAAGGAAACACATGTTCTTAGTCATTACTGTATTTTTATATATAATTTATAAAAAAATACAACTTGTTACTTTATTCTTAATTAAATATTTTATATTATTTTATTTATATGGTTAAGTTTGCATGTATTCTTTTTATTTCAAACATCTCATTTTTTAATATAACTTTGTTTCAAATATTTCATCTATATAAAAAAATAAAATTTTAATATTTTCAAAATAAATTTACACATAGTTATGAATATATTATAGTTTTTTATTTTGTTTATTATTAAATATTTTTATTTTTATTATGTATTATTTTTATCTCAACCATCTATTTTTTAATATAACTTTGTTTTAAATATTTATTTTTTAATATAACTTTGTTTCAAATATTCCATCTTTATGACAAAATAAAATTTTAATATTTCCAAAATAAGTTTACACATAATTATGAATATATTATAGTTTTTTATTTTGTCTATTATTAAATATTTTTTATTTTTAATAAATATATTATAATTTTTTATTTTGTTATTAAATATTTTTTATTTTTAATAAATATATTATATTTTTTTTATTATTACATATTTTTATTTTTAATAAATATATTATAGTTTTTTATTTTGTCTATCATTAAATATTTTTTATTTTTATATTATTAAAATGTACAATTTTATTTCATTTATATAAAAAATAATAATTTTGTATTTTTATATTATTAAAATGTACAATTTTATTTCATTTATATAAAAAAAAATAGCATTTTAAGGTTTGAACATCATTTTACATATCATTATTGATGATGATGATGATGATTAACGTCCACTAAGACCTAATTGGTCTATCGGACCTTAAGAGGGTAAGTGATTACTTGTGATTCTTTAGAATTTTGTTTCTCTGCTAGAAAAACATTAAGAGAAGCTTTCCAAGATCACCATACTTTTGTTGAGTTAAGAGGTTAGGAAGGTTGGTAGTGTGATCAATATTTTGAAAATGAGATCTAATATGGGTATAGGCTGGACAATCTAAGAGAAAGTGATTTTCATCTTCAACCTTCTTAGTATCACAAAGATGACACACTCTTTCATCCCATGGCGTTTTAGGAATTGACCAACGCCATGGTGGTCAATTCTATTATTAAATATTCTATATTATTATGTTATATGTTATTAAATTAGTATAACTTTATTTCAAATACTCTATTTACATGAATAATATTTATTTTTTTTATATTATTAAAATGTATAATTTTATTTTATTTATATAAAAAAAATAGTATTTTAAGGTTTTGAAGATCCTTTTACATATCATTATTACTATATTATAATTTATTATTTTATCTATTATTAAATATTCTATATTATTGTGTTATATGTTATTAAATTAGTATAACTTTGTTTCAAATACTCTATTTATATGAATAATATTTTTTATTTTTATATTATTAAAATGTATAATTTTATTTCATTTATAAAAAAAAAAATAGCATTTTAAGATTTTGAAGATCATTTTACATATCATTATTACTATATTATAATCTATTATTTTATCTATTATTAAATATTCTATATTATTGTATTATATGTTATTAAATTAGTATAACTTTGTTTCAAATACTCTATTTACATGAATAAATAACATTTGAAGGTTTACAAAAATTCTAAAACATCATTTTACATATAATTATGATTATATTATATTTAAATTATATATAATTTATAAAAAAGAAAAATTTTTATTTTATTCTTTAATTAAATATTTAATATTATTTAATTAAATATTTAATATTATTTTATTTATATTGTGTATTTATTTTTTGGTTTTTTTCTAGGTTATAATGTTTGTAGAAAATAAAGTCATTACAGCAATACACTTATTATAATATTAATATGTAAGAGGGATTAATTACTTGAGGAAGATAACAAGCATTCCTCCCAATCGTCTAAACTAAATCCAATTAACAATTTACAAGACAAAATATATCATAATATTGGAAAATTTAAATTTTGATAGAAGAAATATCACACAACTAATCAAACTTCCAATACTAATATAATTCTAATTATTGATATAAAAATAAAATAAATTAAAATTTCTAATATTGAAGTTTAGTTATTAAAAAAAAACTATAACATGGCTAGTAAAAGAATTATATTTTGCATTACATTATAAACTTTGATTGTCCACCTTAGTAGATAAACATATAAATAAATGTATTCATGTGGTTATGATCATTGTTAAACCTTTTCCCAAGTCTGTATTGTTTGTCTTAACAAGGTTGCACCAATTGTTTTAATGTTCACCAAACCATACTTAGTCCATGTAAACTATACCATACTTAGTCCATGTAAACTATAAAAAGTATTCAGTGCACTAATCTTTCAACGATAATCTCAATTTTCCACTAGCTCAATAGACAATTCACCATGCCACCTTAGCTAGCCACCACTATGGCACATCATAGGTTAGAGGAGTCATACAAATTATAAGTTGGGGAATCAAAGTTAACCCAGTCAATTTAGGATAAATGTCAAGGGTAAAAGTTGAACAAGTCAATGAATGCCTAAAATGACTAGCTTATAAAGAATGAAGCAATGATCATATCGGTTCATCATGTAGAAGGTAAACCCTTATTGATAACCTTAATTGGTTATTTAATAATCCATTTGAATGTGTAAATATGTATCACATGTAATTGTAAACCTCTTATATAATAGGGGGTGATTTTCTATTCTTTGAACCTTTGTAAGATTAGCTCCATGCCCGAACCCCATACATGATGTAGTGAATGATATTATTAAAATGTTGCAATCAGTTTGTACTAGTTATAGTATTAATAGCATCTTGTGTCTCAACTATTTCAATTTTTTATGTTCTTACTATGATTATTCTATTGGATTTTTGGCTTCTTGTTAAGTTTATGTTTACACAAATATGTTAATCATCTGATATTTTGTTTGTTTAATTATTCTACAAATGATGTTTAAGTATTGTCATTATTTTCTTGTGATATTGTGTACTCTATGATTTAATTAGTTTTGTCTTTCCTTTTAAGTACTCACATGATTCAACCATTACATTGCTATGTTATCTCCATGATAGTTATTAAAATTATTTCATCAAGATGAAATTTTCACCTTTTATACCTCAATCTTAGTCGTGCTACCCAAATAGTGTTTGTAGACTAGTGTAGTTATTGGTTGATGATATCAGTTGTATAATCATTGGTATCAAAAAGACACACCATGTTGTATAGCTTTGTTTGTCATTCTAGGTCATTGGAGATCAATAATCAATCAACTTCAGCATATGTTTGGGCAATATCTAAGTATCATAAGTGAAAGGTTAATTGATGTCCCCTTCCAACAATTTGGAACACTCACAGTAACTTGAAATGATGGGAAATACCATGTCCATTAAATCTACTATCCCCACTATAAACACTATGCAATCAATGATTATAATTATAGATTCAAATAGTGTGAGGAAATTGAAAATCAAATTATTGAGATATTTTTCACATAATTATGTATTAGATTTTTCTTAAAACATCCACTCAACACAGATCAAGATTGTTTTATGATAAAAATCCTTTTAAGATGAAGAATGATTATAACAATAAGATGTTTAAAGGAAAGATTAATGTTAAGGAAAATGATGAGTGGTTTAGTGTACTTTCAATGGATTCCAAAGCTAATAATTTTAGTGATGAAAATATTTTTGACCACAACCAATAATGAGAATAATGTGATGAATATATTATTATGTGGGGAAATTTTGTGTCGGCCATACACTAAGTTTTATTTACTGAAACATTAGAAATATTAGTTCATGAAATGATAATAATTATATAAGCAATATCATTATAAAAAAATTAAAGTTTAAAATGGATCTAGTAAGGAAAATAATAAAATATTAGTCAAAGTAATCAAATAAAAGTTATGAATTTTTAAAGGGAAAGAAAAAAAACTAACTTTTTAAATAATATTTTAGACTTATTTCCTTATAAATTTACTTAAATTTAATGTATATACATTTATTACACACAAAATTAAATTCTACATCCAACAATTACTCATTCTATATTTATAATAAATCCACCATAAAATAAACTTAAAATACAATTACTCATTTTATATTTACTATAAATACATTATAAAATAAGCTTAAAATACATTAAACAAGTATATTTCTTTTAGAAAACATATAAAATTAACATATATGACCACATCACAAGTTTCCAAAGTCTCCAAAAACCCACAATACACATCATAATTACTATATAGCTAAATTGAATTTCCTTTATGGAATATCGCATTTGCCTTTAGTCTTGAAGTTTTCCACTTTTAATTTATGCCTTTTGTTTTGAAACCTTATTTTCCACTTTCCATTTATGGCTGACTTTGTTGAATTAGGAAATAAAATAATATTATTCATTATCACTTGGATTATTCAAATGAAATAATCATATTGTAAGTTCTGAATCAATTCATCCTTCGAATCAAATCAGCTTTCACTAACATACCCTCGAATTGGGAAAGGATAATGTCGAAGAGTATTGAGGATATGTTGCATAATGATTAAGGGAATTGAGGCTCGAGACGTTTCACAAGGATACAAGGAACACGTTTTTGGATGGTTGGGTCTATTCAAAGTTTGGAAATACAAAATTTTAGATAGCTTTACTTTTTATTTGTTTAGTATTTGGTTGATCAAGATTATATGAAGATTGGTATTTATATGTTGTACATTTTTATCATAAACATTTTTTTTTTTTCGTTAAAGAGTTAATGTATATTTTTATTGTTAAATCATCCTTAATTTATCATTTTTTTTTGGTTTTTTGGTCAACTATTTAATAGAGAGTTTTTTGGTTAACTATTTAATAGAGAGAGGGTTGTTAATTAACATGATAGAATAGTGGTGTGGGTTTGGGGTGATTTCTCATAAAATTTGGAAAAAAAATCCCAATAGTTATTGATGGGTTATAGATAGACGATTGTTGATCTATCTACCAATCCTTATTTGATCCCCTTTTAAATGCTAATGATGCTCCCTTCCTGTCGTAGCCTTGTTGAAGATCCAACCAATGTGCAACTTGTGGGATTTGAAGGCATTGATCACAATCATTGGTTGATTTGAATCAATGATCATTTAAGTTTTTGTGAGTATTCCATTTATTCTATCAAACTGTGATTCATAAGATTTGACACCATGGATAATTCACTATCATATGCCATCCTATCTTATGTTCTCGATCTATGCAATTGTCAACCCTCTTTTCATTTCATAAACATCGACAAATGGAGTTAAGGCCAACACCCAAATTTTGATATTTTTGATTATGCATAATGCAACAATGATTATTCATGTATCTTCTCTCTTTGAACAAATATTGGATAATATCTTATGTAATATATGATGCATTCTAATCATGTCTGTCATACCCCACCCTAATGATGTTCATAGCTATAAAATACATACTTCCCCTTGGGCCTCTTTTTGTCTTATCATTATTTCACCCACCTTTTTCTCCTCCAAATGAAAAACAAAATATAAAAGGACACACAATTTATTCCATTATTTCCAGCTAGACTTGACATGGGATTAGAAGAGTGATGAGAAAACTAGGTGCCCCTTGCCAACCTAGTTCGGCAATTTTTTGTAATTATAAGTAGAACCAACAACGTACACTTGCACTTGTGGAAATGTTTTTGCTTCCATTTGGATGATGGTTTTTTTTAATGTTTATTCAATTGCATTGATGTATTTCTTGATATTTGTTAACACAAAGTTTAAAATCACGTTGCACCCTTCAACTGCACCCTTCATGTAACACACCCAATCCTAGCCTTCCATCGCCAGGCATTTGGGAATGGTCTGATCAGTTGGAAACATAGCCATCAAACTTAACTATCGGAGTGCGCCAGGTTATCCATCATGGAACACTCTGGTCGGAGTATTCTAATAGCAATGAGAGCTGATAGGAAGGGTATGCAACATTATAGACAGAGATAGAACGTGGTCAATGCCATTTATGTGCTACCTAGCATGACAGGTGTACCATAGGACCACGTCAGCGCCACATGGGAAGATGTTGACAATAGGGTTCCATGTTGTAGTGAGGTGGCTTGAACTTTGCAAGGCCATAACTTTTGATCTAGATCTCCATTTTGAGTGAAATTACCATTGTTGGAAATTCCAAGACGAGTAGAAGACGATGGTTCCATTTAAAGGGGTTTTTGAGATTTGTTTAAAGGGAACAAAATTTTGATACCCCATTCCCTAATAAGCTAGCTAGGTGGTTGGGTGTGTTACATGAAGAGTATCCAAAATTTATTTAAGGTAGGGAAGGTAGATGGGAATTATCTCCAATTATTTAGGGTGGCTAGTGTATTTGTTTTTCACTATTCAATTGTTAGAAGATGGTATCCCCTTTATCTCATAGAGATTTCTCCATTATGCAATGATTGAATAAATTTTCATTGGTTTCTTCTACCCCATTACACATGAAGCATTTGAAATGTTCCCTAAAATCCTCTATGACAAAGATTTTCTAAGGTAACAAATTTTCTCGGTGCTACTTGACAGAGGAAGGTGGTCGCTTTTGGCCATATATTTGAATGCTAGATGTTATTCTATAACTTTATTTTCTCATACTTTAATCTATTAATAAAAAGGAAGTAAGTTTCTTTCACTCTATATTAGCCATTGCCTCCTAATCCCTAATTGAGAATGCCATTACTTGTTTGAAAGCATACTCTCCTATGTTGGAGGATTTCCTAGGATTTAATTTTTTCTTCTTCTACTATTTATGGTGGTCATGTAGTTGATTGTTTCTAGTGGTGCTATAAAGGGGGTGTTGTCTAATTTGGTCTTTTGCATTATCCTCCCAAAAGCCTTTGATGTAGTTCCAATTTTGTTTGAGGATCTATTGTTAAACATTTTGTAGAGTAGGGTATGATATCAAGGTTATCCTTTATTACCTCAAGTCTTCCCACATTAGGGCGGAGTGTCCTTCCTTGACCTCCTAGAAGCTATAATTTTGGACTAGTTGTTGGATTGTTCTTCTATTCATATTTTCACCCATATTGCCTTACTATTTTTTATCTATTGTCATTGTATCTTGCCTCCCAAATATTTTCTCATGATGTGGAATAGTAGCTTCTTGAGTTAGTAGTCAAATGAAATAACTATTGTTCAGGCATTTTTGTTAGATTATAAATGATATATAGAGATATAATGTTTCATATGGCTACAAAAAGGAACAACAATCTTAAACAATAAATGTTAAACAACAATCTTAAATGACAAGATTCTAACTCCTTATTTTAATAACAAGTTTTAAATAAATAACAATATTTTTAAATCACTTATCTACACATTAATAAGAAGCTTTAAACTCCAAAATAGTTTCATCATTTATGTATTTTCATAGATTTCAATTAATTATTATTACATATCTAAATTTAATTATTTGTTAAATTAAGGTATATGACAAACCTTGATACAATGCCAGATTCGCATTTTTTACTTTCATTGTAAAATATGGTATGTTTCAAACCTAATTTATCATCCAAAAAGTAATAAAATATACTTGGGTAATGTCTCAACTTTATATATGGAATCTCACTTTTATCTTTTATATATCATCAAATTTATGTTATAAAATTGAATTTAATGCTTTAGCGGTATAACAAGCTAGTTGTCATAGTTTCTTTTGTAGATATAAATAATCTTAATGATGGTAAAGTGTCATCACGTTTATATGAATATTTGGTTACCATTAAAATCCACATTTTTTTTTGGTATCCAATCTTTAATATCCATATTATTGATTACAAAAATAATAATTAATATCCATATTATTGATTACAAAAATAATAATTATGCAGCGTTTTCATGAGGCTAAGTCAAGGGGCATTTGGAAAGTTTCCCTAAGAATTTATAACCCAAGGAGGAAAGTTAATGTACATTAATAACTTTTGAGTTCTGATAATGTATGTAGAAAGATGCATGAACTTCGTTCCCTCCCTGCGAGAGAGCTTAGAGTTGAAGTCCTTAATCTTATGATAAATGTCCATTAAGATATGAAAATAGTTTTTTTAAACTTTAAACGATGCCAAAATTTACAGGATTTTCCTTTTAAAACATTGATTTGAGTAATAATTATTCCAAACCAAACTAAGCATAGAAATTGTGCAAGTCAAATTCACAATCTCTTTGTGTTTTAAAATTGCTTTTATGTTTGAGATTTTTATTTTTATTTTTATTTTATTAAAATAGCACGTGCTCGCGTTACATGTGGCCGTGTTATCCAACCGCTACCACTATAACTTCCAGGGGTTCCCACGATGCCCCTTACGCGGCACACAAGGTAAGTCGAGGGGAGTTGAACTCGAAACCTCATGGAACTTCATTTTCACGGCACTTGCCAATTGAGTTGCCCCCCCGGGGGCCGAAAGGTATGTGGGCTTGGCCCAGTTAAGCTTTCTGCAGCTAGACCACGTCCTTGCTCGGGTTTGAGCACAAGACCTGACCTTCATTGCAAGAACGACTTTACCATCTAGTCGTCTCCGCTGACCTTATGTTTGAGATTTTTAATCAAGAAGTGTGTGTGCTAATTTTTTATTTCTCTAATTCTTTTTCTTGCAAAGTTTTAACTATATGCTCATTAAATGAATCTTTTGCAAATTTGGAGGATGTTCAAAATTTTATTGTTTTTCCTTTTACAAATAATGTCATTTTAAAATGGCCTCATTCAAAATTGATTTTTTTTTAGAATTTCTTGAAATTTTTGAATAACTAAATAAAAGTTATGGGATATGATGTCATAAAAATTATTTGGCATTACAAGTGATTAAGTTTTTTAATTTATTTTCTTATTTTAATAAGAAGAAAATTAAAAAGAAAAATTAAAATTAAAATTATACTAATTCATAACTTAATCCAAAATACCCTAGACGGGGTGTCAATTAGACGTCATGAATATTAACTGGGAAGGAGGAGGCCAAGCCATTCAATGGCTCGAGCCTCCAAAAGGGTGTGTGGAGATCACCTTATATCGCCTCCATGGTATGGTCATTAACCTCATTCCAATTATAAAGTACACGAAGGAGCGAGTGCAACTGGAATACAGTATTGACGATGAAATGGAAAATTACTCCATGTACATTCAAGTTGATATGACAATAATTGTATACCCTTAGTCGTGTTATTTTGAGGTGATATCAATGCAGTAAGAAACTCGTCCACTTCATGCAAGACCACCCCTAGATCTCACTTGCATCTGCATAAGATAGCTCTGGCTCAGAAGATTGGAGTTATCCCTCTCAGGGGCGGTTGGATTACCTGTGAGCACAATTTCATGCATCCATGAGCAAGGTCACTCTCACAGGAATACATGAAAGGAGACAGAAGGATTGGAACTCTCATCCAATGATAGGGAGAGAGAATTTTTGGCTTCACCATCCCATCATCCAGCAAGGCCACCATAATTTGGGGTTGCAGAATCATGACAAGTGAAATTGGAAATAAATTTAGAAACGTACATTTTTTATTAGAGTGGGAAAACCTATCATGACTTACTTGTTAACTAGCACTGAGACAATTATCGCTCACTGTTAATCTTGAATATGGGTTGACTCATCACTGTTATTCAAAGAAAACCATGCCATCTAGAATAACCTTGTTATCGCACAATTTGTAATTTGATAGAAGAAAACGTAAATAGAAAGCAAATTGGTGTAACGGGAGACCATCCTATCACTGTCACCTCAATAGGATGTCCCTTTCTATTTATGGTGGTAGGCCCAGGGGAGACGTCCCTGGTGACCTAGGGGTTTAAGAATGAAAAGTAAAAGTAGATAGGTAAAGGTCCCCTCTCACAAGTCACCACCATTCAGAAAGTCTAGTTTTAATAACCAATGAAGAGATAATATGTCAAAAGTGTACCTGCCTGGAACAAAGCAACAAGAAAACTATAGATTTGCAAGTGCACTTGTTGGTTAGCACTTCATAAAACCAATGGAATTTCTTAAATAAAGCAATTTGTTGAATATGATGAAGTAAATAGAAATCTTATAATAGCAATGTTTATAGAGAAATACTTCACATAAAATGTCTTGAAACTAGCTTCAAAATGACTAAAAACCATCAACAATTGAAGTCATAGCATTAGCATTTGACAGAAGCACAATGACAAAGTATAATTCAACATTTACAATTGATTTTTTGAGCATTTAATGTTACATCTAATGGTTGTAGCTTACTTTAGTAATAGCAGCAATGTTGTTAGTAGGTCAAGCTATTCTAGGGTTAGAAAGTGTTAGTAGGTTTTGAAGGTTGTGTTGGTCAATCACTCTTAGTGAGGACTCAGACTAGTGATTTCTTAGGGAAAATAGAGTCAATAAAGTGGTAGAAAATGTTGAAGGTAAGGGATGATAATAGGAGATCCAAAGACAAGAGGGGTTGATAATTGAAGTGTTGGTAAGCCAAGGCTTCAACTAACAAACCCTAGGGGGAAATGACTACTAAGGTGTATGTAACCCTAGGAATTAGTAGATTTTCCTCCATATTTAACTCAAATATGAATCAAATGATGGATAATGTGAAGCAATAAGTGCTAGGATGTTGCAATGGCAAGGCCCTTAGCAATGGCTTCAAGAAAAATGGCTTCTTGGAAAAATCTAGTAGGTGAATAGCTATTGAGATAAGGACAATAACATGTGCTTAATACCCTACGGATTTAAGCTAGCAATTTCATAATATTAGCAAAATAAAAAGTAAAGATACTCTAACCATTCAAAGGAAAGACGAAATGCAGAATTTCACTTACATTCACCAAGAATAATCTAGCATATGCCCTAGTTGAAGACTTTCCACCAAGAAAATTCCAAAAAACACCAAGAGTAGCCTCCTCCAACAAGTGCGCACTAAATTTCAGTCATAAAACCCTAATTAGGGCGCAAATTTTAGACCTCATAAGTGTGAGTGAAATATCATGAAAAATAAGGAGGATTTCCCCCCTATTTATACAATACTAATGACCAGAATTAGGTCAAAAAGGCTGACATGGCCAGTTACAAATAATATCCATTTTTTTACATTAAATGCCACAATTAAACCCTAAAATGTGCTGCTAACATGACATCATGCCCCTTTAGGGTGATGTTAGGCCCTTTTTTGGGCAACATTGGCCTCCTGGAGCAAAACGTTAGGCCTTCTTGGGCCTCAGGAACCTGCCACGTGTGCCACTTGGCACACGACTGCCTCCAAAACATCCCAAAATGCAAGATGACATCATGGGTGACCTGGGTGATGTCATGGTCCTTCCAAGGCCTACATCATCATGGAAAGGGCACAACCCCCCTGGGTATAGGCCTACCAGACTGCCCCTGGTGAAACGTGGTGCAGACGTCACCCGTGCGCTCATCCGTGATCACCAGGACCTTTCTTCACTCAGGCCCGAAGAGTCAAAGACTCTTCCAACTCCTTACAGGAGTTCTCAATACCCACAGAAATCTCACTCTGCGATCTCCCCTTGGCTTTGTCGGGAAATCAGGTTTCGCGTTATCGCAAAACCTGTGTACGAGGTTCTTGTGCTAACCAAATCGCGAAACCCGATGGGTCAACAGTCAACACTTTCGTTCTGTCGAGGTTCTCCCTATCGGGAAATCAGCGCATATAATGTCGTGGTTCACTGCCTTCGCAAATCCCTGAACCCCGAACTCTGATGGCACGTGCGCTATCTCCTCGCCACGTCACCTCCTCTCTCCACTCTATCGGAAATCGTGGGATCGCGATTTCACTGGTCGTAATTTCTTTGCACTATAAAACCCCGAATGCCGAATCCCGACCTTCTGGGATCGGATGCCACCTGTCCCTATAATGATCGACGGCTCCGATTAAATCGGGAAATCGCCAATCGCGATTTCAACCTGTATGGAACTCTCACCTCCACAACTCCGAAGACCGAATCCCGATGGGCTTTGGTCCTTCCCCCTACGCCTAAGGACTAAACCTCGCGCAGCTTCTCCAATATCTAACGGTCAGCGGGATTTCGTGAATCTACCTTGCGAACCCTGGTCGTTGATTCCCCTCCTTGAGGATTTCTTCTGTTGTCGTGCTCTATCCTGTTCGAACCCCTCCTGGGTCTGTTCTCACAGTTTTCACGACAGAATTACCCCTCCTGAGCTTTGTCAACTCTGACTCCTTTAGAGACCTTTCGCGCACACTGCTCGCGCTCGACCTTCAACAACTCTCCAAGTGTTGAGTCTTCCAGACTTCGTGCACTTCCGGCAACAGCAGTCTATGCCTTCCTTTGCTCAGACTAGCCACTAAGACTTCAAATTCAACCTTCACTTCTCCTGCACGGCTCTGCCAACCCAAGTCAACTACTAGGCGAATGAGAATAAGAGTTTAATTGTCTAGCCTCATCAACGCACTCGATGCGGATGAATTCGACTGCACTCTATGCAGGAACCTCCTAGCTCAGATAGAGAAACAATTGAAACTTATTCTCCTCTCTCTCAGACTTCAGGTTTAAACCTCTGAAATCACATGCACAGCATATTCAAAAGCAAAAGCATACAAGGGAAACAAAACATTTCATGAGCAAATAAGCAACATACACAGAGACACAACACCAGTCATGAAATTGAATCAAAATCTCTCTTCTATTAATTCAACCTGTACATGGGTGTTCTCCACAAGTTCTCTGCTTTCTCTTCTTGCTCCTGTTTCTCAATGATAATGTTACAATGTACAAAGGAGGGTGCCTATATTCCGTTTGCCCTCTTCGAATTCTACAACTATCACATCTACAATTAATTCCTATCTAACAGCATTAAATCTATTAAATGCCTTCCTATCTACTAAGGACGTGAGCTTAAAGGCTCAAGGTCCCCTTTACAATACAAGTGCGCTTCTTCATGAATGAATTCAATAAAGAGCGCGCAACAACTTCCAAAGCAATTCAAAATTTGTCTAGGCGTTGTCCAGCTGTCCCGTTCTGCTCCATACGCTGGCTTGCTTGATGAGTGAGCGATGCTCCTGCATCATACTCCTCGGCTTGAAAATCTTCATGGGCTCCTGTCCATGAGCTCCTGCATGGTGTGTCCATGCTTCTGTATTATGGCCTCAATCTCCCAGTTGGCGTCCTCCACTGGGTGATTCTTCCATTTCACTAGGTACTCGAAGTACTGCTTCTGCCTAGTCTTCTTTCCTACTCGCTTGTCCAGTATATACTCCATCTGCGGCTTCTCCGCTACCGGCATCTGCTTCTGCCACTGGATCACTAGTTCCTCAATTCCGGTCTCTCTCTCTCCAGCCCTGTATGGGTATAAATCCTAAACATTAAAAATCGGAGATATTCCTATGCCATCTGGCAACTCAATTTCATATGCATTCTCCCTGAATTTCTTCAGGACTTTGCATGGCCCAATTTTCTTCATTTTGAGCTTGTTATATGTTCCCCTTGGGAACCGTTCTTTTCTCAAGTGCACGAGAACAAGATCACCAACTTCAAATTGAAGTTGTCTCTGATGCTGATCTGCTCTGCACTTATACTCCTGATTTGTATCCATCAGCCGCTGCTTCACCTTCGTGTGAAGTTCCTCCATCGCCTCAGCGAATTCTTCTGCGCTCGCGCTGCTAGTCACAGTCTTTTCTGACTCCCTGAGTTCAGAAACTCCCCTCGGTTGTGTTCCATACACAATCTGGAATGGACTTTTTCCTGTACTCCGATTCACTGAATCATTGTATGCAAACTCTACCTGGGGTAATATCTGGTCCCAACTGTTGTGGTGCTCTGTCACCAAGCTTCTCAATAAATCTCCTAGACTTATGTTGACCACCTCGGTATGTCCGTCTGTCTGCTAATAGTAAGCTGAACTAAAAGCCAAATTAGTTCCCAGCTTCTTCCATAGTGTCCTCCAAAAATGACCTATGAATTTTGTATCCATGTCCGAGACTATGCTTCTCGGCAATCCATGTAGTCTAATAACCTCTTTGAAAAACAATTTTGTGATGTGTGTCGCATCGCTGGTCTTCTGACACGGAATAAAATGTGCCATCTTAGAAAACCTGTCCACCACCACGAAGATGGAATCAACCCCTCTCTGCGTCATTGGCAGTCCTAACACAAAATCCATGCTAATTGCCTCCCATGGTCTCTCTGGTATGGGCAACGGCTGATAAAAACCTGCATTCTGCTTTCTCCCTTTGGAATGTTGACAAATCCGACACCTGTCAACAAACCTCTTTACATCTGCACGCATGCCTGGCCAAAAATACGATTCGCTTAACTTCGCGAATGTTTTGTCATGACCAAAGTGACCTGCTAATCCGCCACTATGTTTTTCCTTCACCAAATTCTCCCTCATGGAGCAATTCGGAATACATAATTGATTGCCTATGAACAACAATCCTTCTTGGATCATATAATCCATCCACGGGCTCCGATCTCTGAGAACTGGATTCTCGGCTGCCTCGTACGCCTCTGCAAAATCTGCATCTCTTGCATACATGTCCTTCAGGTTTTCAAAACCCAATGTTTTGACTCTGAACTCCTGCAGCAATAAACATTTCCTGCTCAAAGCATCAGCCACTTTGTTAGTAGTTCTTGAAATGTGTTTAATCAGAAATGTGAAATTTTGCATGTACTCTACCCATTTTGCATGCTTCTGGTTCAACTTCTCCTGTTGACTCACAAACTGCAATGCATGATTATCGTTGTACAATAAAATTCCTTGGGTATCAAGTAATGCCTCCACTTCTTCAATGCATGTATAATGGCATAAAACTCTTTATCATACGTGGAGTACTTCAGCTTTTCTTCATCCAGCTTCTTGTTGAAATATGCCACTGGCCTGTCATCCTGACTCAAGACCCCTCCTATGGCATATCCGCTCGCATCACATTTCACTTGAAATGTCTTCCTGAAATCAGGCAACACCAGCACTGGTTGCTCTGTGATCTTTCGCTTCAACAGATTGAAGCTCCTCTCAGCCTCTGTTGTCCAGTGAAAAGTCTTATGTCACTTTTTCACTGTGTCCATCATCGCTGCACTAATTCCACTAAAATTCCTAATGAAATTTCGGTAGAAACTAGCTAAACCGTGGAAACTCCTCACCTCGAAAACATTTTTCGGTGATGGCCAATTCTTAATCACCTCCACCTTTTCAGGATCCATTTTCAACTCATTCGCTGATATGACAAAACCCAAATAAATGAGCTTTGTCTTCATGAAGGAACACTTCTTCATGTTGACCAACAGCTTCTCCTGTTGTAGTCTTCTCATCACAATGGCCAAATGTTTCAAATGTTCAACCTTTGTCTTGCTGAAAATTAGTATATCGTCAAGATACACGACGACAAATTTCTCGATGAATTCCCGCAAGACTTCATTCATCAGTCTCATAAATGTGCTTGGCGCGTTTGTCAAACCAAACGGCATGACCAGCCATTCATACAAACCTTCATTTGTCTTGAATGTTGTCTTCCATTCATCACCCTCTCTCATGCGAATCTGGTGATATCCACTCTTCAAGTCAATCTTTGAAAAATAATTTTCCCCACTCAGGCAATCCATCAGATCATCCATTCTCGACAGTGGAAATCTATACCTGATGGTAATCTTGTTAATCACTCTGGAGTCTGTACACATCCTCCAGCCTCCATCCTTCTTTGGACTCAGTACTGTCGGAACAACAAATGGACTTAGGCTCTCCCTGACCAGTCCTTTATCCAGCAGCTCCTGCAACTGCCTTTTGACCTCCTCATTTTCTTGCAGCGTCAATCTGTACGCGGATTTATTCGGTAGACTTGCTCCTGGTATGAGGTCAATATGGTGACTCACACTTCTCATCGGTGGCAACGAATGAGGTAATTCGTCCACGATGATGTCATCGAACTCTCCCAGCAGTTCCTGAATCTCTTCTGGCAAGTCGTCCACTCTTGTGCTAGTCAGGACAATTCTTGGTTTCCTGACCACAAAGAATTGTGGATCTTCCTTCTTCTCCATCTCTATGAGAAGTTCCTTCCCACTCATGAGAAGTATGGTATTGCTTACTTCTGGATTTTCTTCCTTATCCTTTATCGGAAGCAATATGTGTGTTCTCCCATCCTTCTCCAAGGTATATGTGTCCATTCTCCCATCATGAACCACATTTCTGTCATACTACCATGGTCTACCCAATAATACATGACAGACATCCATGGGAATGACATCACACAGAATCTTATCTTTATATTCACCCATTTAAAAATCAACTAAACATTGTTTAGTGACACTCACATGATGTCCCTTTTGCAGCCATGACACCTTGTATGGACTCGGGTGATCAGTCGTTTCCAGCTCTAATTTCTCCACCATCTCGGTTGAAACGAGATTGTCGGTGCTTCCACTGTCCACTATGACCTTGCATTTTCAGCCCTTGGTCTTGCATGTGGTCCTGAACAGTCTGTTTGTCTGAGCTGTCCCCTCCACTTCTTTCTCAGGTGTCAAGAGAACTTTTTTCACTGTCAGTGAATTCCCACTTCCGTTGTCCTCACTCTCGACATCACGCCTCAGCGCCTCTGTGATGTGATATTCTCCTCTGTCCGGTTTCCTATCTGGACAATCAACGGCTTTATGTCCATCCTTCCCACATGTAAAACATGTGATGATTCCTCCTTGGCCTCTTCCTCTTCCTCTAGTACGAGGAAAAGTGTTGGCATCAGCATAACCACCACCCTGCTCTGTATGTTGTCTCCTCGGCTCAGCATATTGCTGCCTCTGTGAGGTTCCACCTCTTTCAATCTTACCCTGAGGTTTCTGCCATTCCTCCTTGGGCTTCTGTGTTCTTTCTTGGGCAACTGCCTTGCCTTTGGGATGACTTCTGCCTCGCCCTCACTGTCCTTTCTTACGGCTCAGCTTCTCCTCAGCTTTCAGAGCCATCTGGTAAGCATCTTCAACTGTCCTGATGGTTACCATGCTCAATTCATCCTGAATGTCGTATCTCAGACCATTCAGATATCTTGCCACCTTCTCATCATCGCTCTCCCAATGACCTGCTCTGATATTGAGCCTGTAGAATTCTTCGGTATACTCTTTTACCATCATCAACTTTTGTCTCAGGTTCTGCATTCGCCTGAACAGTGTGATCTGATAATCTCTCAGGATGAATTTTTCTTTCATCTTCGTGATCATTCGATCCCAGCTTTTAATCTTCTATTTTCCCTTGGAACGTCTATCCGCCTGTAGCTCGTCCCACCGTAAGGCTGCATGTCCTTTCAACTTGGTAACAGCATGCCTTACCTTCTTATCCTCTTCGATATCCTCATAGTCGAAGTAGGTGTCAAGAGCTCGGATCCAATCCAGCAACTCTTCTGCATCCAGGCTTCCTTCATAAGCTGGAATGTCCATTTTGGTCCTTGAACTCATCCTGGCGATAGCTTTGATCAATCGCTCAGTTGATGCATCCTCTGCTATGACCTGTTCTTCATGTCCAGCTTCCTCTTCAACATCGGAATCGCTAAGATCCCATGCGCCAACTCTGCGTTTCTGCACTGTCTCCATCTCCTCGAGTCTTGCTCGGAGATCTCTCATTTGGCGCTCCATTTCTGGATTTCCTGTTGGTCTACCTTTTCTTCGTGCATCCCTGTCTTCTGGACCAGGTGACTACCTTTCTCTCCTCGGTGGCATAATGAACCTCTGTCTCTGGTACAGAAAGAAAAGATATACCCGCTCTGATACCACTTGGTGCAGACGTCACCTGTGCGCTCGTCCACGATCACCAAGACCTTTCTTCACTCAGGCCCAAAGAGTCAAAGACTCTTCCAACTCCTTACAGGAGTTCTCAATACCCACAAAAATCTTACTCTGTGATCTCCCCTTGGCTTTGTCGGGAAATCAGGTTTCGCGTTATCGCGAAACCTATGTACGAGGTTCTTGTGCTAATCAAATCCTGAAACCCGATGGGTCAACAGTCAACACTTCCGTTCTGTCGGGGTTCTCCCTATCGGGAAATCGGCGCATATAATGTCATGGTTTGCTGCCTTCGCAAATCCCTGAACCCCGAACTCCGATGGCACGTGCGCTATCTCCTCGCCACGTCACCTCCTCTCTCCGCTCTATCGGAAATCGCGGGATCGCGATTTCACTAGTCGCAATTTCTTTGCACTATAAAACCCCGAATGCCGAATCCCGACCTTCCGGGATCGGATGCCACCTGTCCCTATAATGATCGACGGCTCCGATTAAATCGGGAAATCACCAATCGCGATTTCGACCTGTATGGAACTCTCACCTCCACAACTCCGAAGACCGAATCCCGATGGGCTTTGGTCCTTCCCCCTGCACCTAAGGACTAAACCTCGCGCAGCTTCTCCAATATCTAACGGTCAGTGGGATTTCACGAATCTACCTTGCGAACCCTGGCCGTTGATTCCCCTCCTTGAGGATTTCTTCTGCTGCCGTGCTCTATCCTGTTCGAACCCCTCCTGGGTCTGTTCTCACAGTTTTCATGATGGAATTACCCCTCCTGAGCTTTGTCAACTCTGACTCCTTCAGAGACCTTTCGCGCACACTTCTCGCGCTCGACCTTCAACAACTCTCCAAGTGTTGAGTCTTCCAGACTTTGTGCACTTCCGGCAACAGTAGTCTATGCCTTCCTTTTCTCAAACTAGCCACTGAGACTTCAAATTCAACCTGCACTTCTCCTGCATGGCTCTGCCAACCCAATTCAACTACTGGGTGAATGAGAATAAGATTTTAACTGTCGAGCCTCATCAACGCACTCGATACAGATGAATTCGACTGCACTCTATCCAGGAACCTCCTGGCTCAGATAGAGAAACAATTGTAACTTATTCTCCTCTCTCTCAGACTTCAGGTTTAAACCTCTGAAATCACATGCACAGCATATTCAAAAGCAAAAGCATACAAGGGAAACAAAACATTTCATGAGCAAATAAGCAACATACACAGAGACACAACACCAGTCATGAAATTGAATCAAAATCTCTCTTCTATTAATTCAACCTGTACATGGGTGTTCTCCACAAGTTCTCTGCTTGCTCTTCTTGCTCCTGTTTCTCAATGATAATGTTACAATGTACAAAGGAGGGTGCCTATACTTTGTTTTCCCTCTTCGAATTCTACAACTATCACATATACAATTAATTCCTATCTAACAGCATTAAATCTATTAAATGCCTTCCTATCTACTAAGGACGTGAGCTTAAAGGCTCAAGGTCCCCTTTACAATACAAGTGCACTTCTTCATGAATGACTTCAATAAAGAGCGCACAACAACTTCCAAAGCAATTCAAAATTTATCTAGGCGTTGTCCAGCTGTCCCGTTCTACTCCATACGCTGGCTCGCTTGATGAGTGAGCGATGCTCCTGCATCAAAACATCCTCCTCTCTCTCTAGTGCAATCCTATGATCTGTCTTTGTCCCCGCTAGGGTCTCAAAATCCATCTAGTGGGATTTTAGCCTCATGGAGGTCCGAACTAATCATCTCCCCATGTGTACTTGTCCATCAGGTGTGGCCCTATAACATCAATAGATATGCCCTCCATGGGCTCATAAGTCACAGGGTCATAGCAATGTCAATCACATCTAATCATCAAGTTATTAAACATGTGCATAAAACCCCCTTTACTCAGATAAGTGCTCAAATATGTTATGCTAATATGCAATCCAAGTTTGGAGGGGACGATAGGATGTCATATTGGGATAATGCTCATTGGATGTGGGATGTTTCCAGGAGAATTCAAATCCAAGCCATGTGAGTGGATGAGGTGGTAATGGATGTATAAGAAATGGGTGAAGTGATAGGAGGGAAATGTATGGCTTACCTTGTCATGGATGCAAATGTTTCCAAGCCCATTCATTCCTTTTACCTTTTATTGTTATTGTTTTTTCTTTCAAGAGGCTAGTTATGGGACACTTCCCTGGTGTGGTGACCAGTGGTGGCAATGTTACCCACAAGAATTTCATGGAAATGAGAAGGTTGGCTCATGATGAGACCCCCTTTCTCTTGGCTATGCCACCAAGAGCCACTACTCTGGCATGGTGACTAGTTGTCGGTAGTGTCATACCGCTACATTCCCATGGACCCAATAGGCTGGCTCGTGATGAGACCCCCTATCCTCGAACTAGGTCTTGTTTTATTATTTTTTATGGGTCCCTTTGTTTCTTGCTGAGAATATTTTTATTACTTTCTTGGGGATCCTTGGATGAAGCATCTCAAGGTTTCATTCTTTTGGATTTTATCTTTTTCCAGCCTCTTTTACCCTCTAGGCCTTTAGCCCCTTCTTCCCATAAGGTAAGGTACAACCCTTAGATATTTGGCCAACCCAATGCCCAGACCAGTGTAATGGGATGGATGACAGGGAAAAAGATGAAAAGTGGTAAGTATGTGGGAGCAGATGATGGATTTTCATGAATCCCCCTAGTGGAAAATCAAACCCTATGTGTACCAGCTTACTAGGGCATCATGTCATTCCCCCCAAGTGTGGTCAAGTAGAAAAGCATAAGGTCCAAGCATGCATTAGAAGAAAAAAGAATTAAATGCACATATTCAAAGGTTTTGAGGATCAGAGGGACACATACCATGATACCCATACTCATTACCTCATGGAGAAAGATCCATTTCTGTTCTAGGGCCAGGCCGATGTGATGGATGTTGCTATTGTTGAAAAAGTGGAGGCACTGAAGAATGAAAGGATGGGCCCTCCAGGGCCATGCTCAAGTCAATTTTTCTCTCAGTACTCCATGTCTAGGACCTATGGGCCTCGAGACATAATATCCTTAGTTATCCCTAGGCTAGGGGATAACATCTAGCTGCAACTCGGGGACATGTTCTCATCGTAGAGTGCATGAGAACCTCAACATATCTGTCATAACATGTGACCTTATTGATCTCAACATAATACTCTTAGCAATCATTTGGGGTGGTTATATATATATATATATATATATATATATATATATATATTTAAAAAATGAAAACAAACATATGTACAAATGGAAATACAAACTACTCTAGCATGAAATGCAAATGGTATATACAATGAATGCAAATGCCTTCCTACTTACTTCTACTGACCTATTGGATGAAAGCTAGGTGTAATCAAATAACCAGTGAAACCACCCAAGCAATGTCTCACAATACCTGCCTTTGTGCTTCATCTTAAACCAAAACAATGATAATTTAAGCACAATCATCGGAAATCATAAAGTCTAGCTCATGGAGGTGGGAGGAAGGGACAAAATCATGCCAAGTCATACTCTCGAGAGAGTGATCAATCCATATAAGAAATGGATCGTGAAAATTCATAGGTCCAATAGACTGACTCAAACAGTCTGAAGGTTGGCTACCTTGGAAGTTTTCACAATCTAAGGTCTGGAAAGGAAATATCAAAAACCTAGAAGGTGACTAAGAATTTCTAAAGGGAAGGTTGAAAGACTGAGATGACATACTTCTTCTTGAGATATTCAACCTGGAATTGAACTTGATGGTTTTCCTTAGAGGAAACATAAAACAAAAGATATATTTCCCAACCACACCTTTAATGACATAGCAAGGTAAAGTAATGGAAGGTGGATGGAGAAAGTTGTCACAAGGATCCTTCTTTGGGAAAATGATGTCCCTACTCCTATCAATATCTGAGCACAGAGGTGGTTGATAATATTCTTCATGGAATAAATCAAAGTGCTTAGAGGAGTACTCATCAAAATCCTCAGGGTATGACCGAAAATCATCAGGAGAATGTGGGACTAGGTCAACCCTAGGTGTTTGGAATGTGTTGGTAATTATATCATCTCCTTGTTGCCACTCGTCAAAATTAAGAGCAACATGTTGTGATAGCCATAAAGGCAATACTTGGAAATGATTCTCAATGTTGTAAATGGGTTCCATATCATAACCAACTTCATCCCATTTACATATCCCAACATGTATGAAATCATAAATATTATCAACCTTGTCACTATCTGTATCATAACATGAAGGATTTAAAACAGTTAAATTCTCATCTAGCTCCTCTTCACTTTCCAAATCATAAAGTAAAGAATCATCAAAATTTTGGAAAGGAAAGTAATTCATCGTGTTTATTTATTTTTGTGCAAGAGCTTAGAGGACTTGGGTGTCTTCAACATGCATCATTGTTTCATCCTCATGAGTTGTCCCTACATCTTCAAATGTACAACAAGGAATATCTACCTTGCCCGAGGATTCCATTTCTTCTTCCTTCTCTGAATCATAAAATAAGGCATTGTCAAGATCCTGAAAAGGAAAGTGACTAACCTCATTCTCTTCTTCTTGTGTAGGGGGAAAACGCTCGTGGATGGATTCATCAAAGGGAGGAGCACATATAGATACTTCATCATCTTGTTCAGGTTCAAGATCCTCCACCGTGTCTTCAGTAATCCTTTGCTCTTCCCTATGGGATTGGAAAACCTCATCAAGATATTTTCCCTTAGCATTTTGTTGGTCGATGATTTGTCCACCTTCTTCTTGGAAATTAGTAGTAAAGGTTTCAAGGGTAACTAATATTTCCAAACTAAGAGTACCTGGAGTACCCTTGGGGTCATAAAATTTGGTTCCTAGAGAGAAGATGTGTTTTCCCTTGGACAAAGAGATATTCTCCTCGATTTGCCTGGCCATGTAATAAGCAACATAGATTGCTTTTTGGCCCCTTTTTATTTAGGAGATACCGTAAATGCATTAAAAGTGCATTGGTGTAGATATACATGAGGTACTTGTCTCCAGGATGATGAATCCTAGAAATTTGATATAGCAATCCCTCAAACCTAACCTGGAAATCCCTAACAATCTCATTCTCGGTTTGTTTTATATATTCGAGTCTTTTTAATAACGTTTGGATGTCTTCCAATTTCATACCCTTTTTTTGAGAAATATTTGTTCTAATTGGTCCATAGATGTGATGCTAGCAACATGGAGATTATCATACCATCTCCTATCATTTTCGTGAAGAGTGGTAGAGAAAATTTTCATTGCCAAATATTCAGCATCATCACCAATAGGATGGAGTTGAAAGAAGGCCCAAAAATCAACCATGTGATAGTTGATTCTTTCCCCATCACTACCGGTGAATCTAGGGATCCATTTTGCGTACCTCGGGGGAATTTGTCGAGGGTACCCTGGGATTTTACTCATGTCTAAAGGCTTGAAGTTTCTCAGGTCCCATTGAGAAGTCTTGGTTGGCTTCGTCATTAATGGAGTTGCCAGATAATTTTCTTGAAATTATTAAAGGAATGAGGGAATCACCCTTAGTGGAGTCGCAAGGTAAGCTTGTAAGAATAGTTCTCTAGATAAAGGCTTACCGAAAAAAGTGTCATTTGAGGAATATTGACTGAGTTTTCCTCGGCAGCAACGCCAAAATGCTATCACACAATTTGTACTTTGACAGAAGAAAAGGTAAATAGAAAGAAAATTGGCATAATGGGATACTATCCTATCATTGTCACCTCAATAGGATGTCCCTTTCTATTTAAGTCAATAATCAAAACAGATGAGACATAAAGCAATTGTTTATTCCATTCCAATTTATCAAAAGAATCGTTCTCTTTACAAAATTCCCTAAGGAAGTTTGGACCAAGGTAAAACTTATATGTCCCCAACGAAAACCATACAAAAGGACTTCTGACATAAAGTAAAAAACTAAACTTTAAAAGCTGGATTAGCTTGCGACAGATTGTTTCCCACTCGATTCTGCACAATATCATTTGCCAGACATGAAATTTAATTCACAAATAGACAAGTCTACACATACTATCAGAGATAGATCAACACCTCTGAAAAGCAAGTGTCTGAATGATATAATTCAACCCTGAATCTTGTTGTCTACAATAGGACCCTGCTATCATAAAAGAGAATTAGGCTTTCAATGAATTAAAGAATGAATGAAAACTTAATTATCTCAATAAAACTCAAAGAGAAAACCTTAGTATGTTTCTCCTTCTATTCTCCTCTTGTTTCTCCTTTAAGCAATTAAGATTAGTTGAAGTAGTTGAACCACTTCTTTAATTAAGTTAACTAAAACTCAACCAACTTTTTAGTTAAGGGGAAAAAATAATAAAATCATAATAAGGGTTTTTAATAAATAATAACTAGTAGGTGGGACCCCTTGTGACTCCCTTTAGTTATTTAACAAACATAATACAAGTAGTTAATCAATCAAAATATCCCTCCTTGTGACTCCCATCATCACTCTCATAATTTGACAATTTATATCAATGATAATTGAAATTATTTCCAAAAATTTGTTATCCATATATCCCAAAATAGTGTGTTGTCCAAAATTTCAGAAGTCAATTGTTCTCAACAATCAATAAATAAAAACACTTAAAACCCGTATTTTCCACTCTGAGAGGCAATCTTTCCCTTGTTTTTGTTGTCACCCTTTTATCTCTCTGAATTTGCCATAGGTTGCATGGATCCTTTAGGCCTAATCTCACTGATCACATGAGAGAAATCATCTCTCAAATGCATGTGGGAGGACACGGATTTAGTAGAGTCATTTGAGGGTGAGGAGGGGGCAGCAACAACTTTTCCTTTGTCAGGAGCATGGTGGGCCTCATTTTTTAGCCTTTTGCTTGAATGTGAAGATTGTACTGGTGAGTGGACAAGGGCAGCTTGGACAATTTGATTAATAGGTAGAGGAGCAGGTAGAGAAAAGTTAGGCCAGCCATGATGTTGGGAGATTGTCGGGTGGTTAACCTCTTGCCATCCGTCATTTTCAAGGAATTCAAGTTGTAGTGAGACATGAGGGGGCACTGGGATACCAGGGACATGTGGGGCTTGGAAGTGAGGCCTTTATGGCATAGGTTGGACCACTCCTTTCCCAATCCAGTTAAAAAATCTAGCTTGAAATATCTGGCCCAACTCTTACAAGTCTGCATCAAAATGTATAGAGAACCTTGGCCTTCTAGGGCCCCTATTCCAATTTCCTCTTCCACTATTACCCTGGCCATGGATACCTCCGCTGAAAAAGCTCATTCATGTATGCATTATTGATTAGTGAATAGTTTCTTCAACGACCATACATGACATCTTTTTTAAATATGAAACAAAGTTTGGCTCAGCAACACATCAGACTCATGCAATCCATTCCATACAAATCGTTTAGTACTTGTAAATGAGTAGGGGGTGAATAAGGGTTTTGGGATATGTGAGGGATTGTATTGAGCGAAAAGTGTTAAAATGAGGGGGGATAGATCATGATTATTGCTCACAAATCATAAAAAAATCAATTGTGTTGTAAAACAAAAGAATATATCATTGTGATTCAACCTTGTGCGATCCTTTAACTGTCATAATACAGAATTTATCTTAACTATAATTAAATTTTAAGAACGGGGAGTGGATAGTGAATATGGGAAGGTGAGGGGAGTTGTAATGTGCAAAAAGTGAAATAATGGTAGGGAAAAGAAGGAATATTGTTCGTAAAACCAATTAAGTAATCCATAAAAATAGCTTTGTATTCAATAAAAATGATTCCAACACCAATTAAACAATTACTGTGTGTCAAAACTTGTTCATTGTCCTACATCCAATTTCTTTAAAATTCTCAATTAACACAATGTATAATCATATTCATAATCACTATGCCTTTCAACCTTCTTGTTAAGAGAATTCTTATTTCTTTTCATTTCCTTCCTTTTTTTTTTTAAAACAAAATCAAAAGGAACACACAATCACATTGTTTTATCTTTGTCCAGCATATATTTCTATAAAATATCAACAGTTGCCCATAATTTTCAATTGCTCAAATCAAACATAGACACGGGTATTTTTCCAAGTTGAACAACCCTTTTAAAACGTGTCTGATTTCATTCTAATATTAACCAATAAAACTTGCAATGAGACCATAATACAAAACCCAAGCTTCACTTATGACGGTGCAATTAAATAAAACAACGCATGATGTCTCCATAATCCATACACAGTAAACAACGAAGTCATAGTCAACATTTTTCTTAACTTGAAATGATCCCGATCGGGATTAATAAAACACACAGAAGCCACCAACTAACAATTGACACCACACTATAGGAACACAATGACCAATGCATAACGAAAAGAGGCAGCCCCTCGATTGTATACCAATTCTCATCCCCAATCACAACCTTCAACTCGATCAAACAAAGATGAGACAATACTCAAAGTATCTTTCATAACCACTCAACCAATTTATGACAGTCAACAAGATACCCGATAAGAGTGTGAATAGTTGGGGTTATCAAAATCGGGCTCTGTGAAGAGAAACTAGAGATCGGACATATCAACAATAGGCAGAGACTCTTCGAAACAAGCACAGTGGAACCACAGGCTTTTATAACTCTTAGTTTGTGTAATAATGTGACAGTTCAACACCGGGTACGGTAGGAAACGATGCAATGGAGCAACAATTGTTCATTGAACAATAACAAATACAAAGAGCACACAGAGGCATAACCCTTGCGCCTTTCTCAAGGCTGATCCAATTTATAACAATGCCAGTGGAAATGCAGACCCGAGGTATCATCAACAACCATAAAGCATATATCTTGGCATAATGTTCATCCCCTAACCAACTTCCTTGATGTCAATACCACAAAAATAATCCCACAACTAGGTGAATAACCCACGACCATGGCTCTGGACAAAACACAGTGACCAAAAGGTGGTTCGACAACATATACAGCAACCCCATAGCAACCTAAATACAACTGGACATATTTACCATAACTGTGAGGAAGCGGCCAATGAGGCTAAATAGAGTGAAACCCTCCAACAAAATTCCCATAACTACTTAAAATATCAGAGAGCCATCATAGTTTTCACCACACAGAATAGCCAACAAAATCATAACTTCAACAAACCAATTCTTTCATTTGCAAAAGGAATAAACACACAATCATTCCAGAGAGAAGACCCACACATTTACATAGTTGCCAATATCAGGAAAACACAAACCAACACATTACTAAGCCATCATTTTTTTCATACACAGAGTGAAATTCATGGATGGGCGAAAAGAACCATACCTATAACACCACAATACACCATGCACAATATATGAGAAATAATCAATAGTTATTGTTCAAGGGAAGTAATGACTTCCAAAGGTAGCTACATCTTCCAAATATAAAGGGAGGGATAAACCTCCAAGGGGAAGATACAATCCTCCAATATTAAGAGAGGGTTGACCTCTCCATCCTTGCCCCTTCCTTCCACCCAAGAATATATGAGAGATAATAAAACGTTACATTAAATCATCACGATCAACCAACCATCACATAGAACCTGATAATGCTTCCTGATACTTCTTCAACTTATGAAAATATTCAATTCTTGGAATAATGTGATCTTGTAGATAATATTACTCAATGTATTCTCTAAAACTCCTCCAAGTTTCACTCCTTGAATCCTCCCCAAAAAGAAGTTATAGAGAGAATGGTAGATCTTATTCAATTATGGTTTATTCAGGAGAGCGAACTTGTACAGAATTCCCCGCGCTCAATATGTAACATCAGATTCTGAAACTCGCACAAAAGAAACTACAGCCCGTGCTCTTTCCATTAAATTTGTCTCACTTCATTTGGATTCTCTATGAAGAAGTTATGATTGTTTTACCCGGAACACCTATTTATGACTAGCTTCAGGACTAGTCAAAAATCCTATCTTCCACAGAGTGTATCTCCAAAATTATAGCGAATAAAGAGCTGAAATTTTATCCACAGGTACCTAGATATGTCTTCTCAATACCATATAAATTTCACCATCTGAATCGTTCTAGAAAAAAAATTTAAAGAAAAAATGGTAATATGACCTGTAAATAACATACCTTAGAACACATCACCAAAAGACTTCATCCTCCCTTGAAATCCACCCTTATTTACTTCAAATTTCCTCTGAAATTTGAATTGTGTGTATAAAATGAATGTATAATGATATGTATTTATACCCTTTATGTCACTTACTTTTAACATTAGGGCCGACCTGACACTTTCTTATTTTGTAATTCTTTTCTTTCATTATCTTCAGGGCTGACCTGTACTTCCTTCTTCAATTTACTTTTTCATCTTCAAAAATTCATTTCTCCTCAACCATGAGGATCCACATGACATGACACCTACCACCAGAAAAAAAAATGATGTATACTATCCATCCATGGGTGTTGTGTTTGCATGTGCATTGTCCTTCATGTCCAAATACCTTCATCAATCTTGCGGTCCAAAACCAATGACTAGGGTTGAAATCAATGACAACAACCAATCTTCCAATAGCTAGGACATCCTACTGGGCTAATTCTCATTGGATGTCAGATGTTTCCGTGAGAAGTAAAATCTAGTCCATGTGAGTGGATGAGGTGGTAAGGGATGTATGGGCAAGGGGTGCAGTGATAGCAAGGAAATGTATGGCTTACGTGTGGGTGCCTCTGAAGAGGGTGAGATGCACCTTGTCATGGATGGAAATGTTTCCAAGCCCATTCATGCCTTTTACCTTTTATTCTTATTGTGTTTTATTTCAAGAGACTAGTTAGGGGACACTTCCCTGGCGTGGTGACCAGTGGTGGAAATGTTACCGACAAGCATTTCATGGAAATGAGAAGGTTGGCTCGTGATGAGACCCCCTTTCTCTTAGATACGCCACCAAGAGCCACTACCCTGGTGTGGTGACCAGTTTTCGGTAGTGTCATATCGCTACAAGCCAATGGACCTAATAGGTTGGCTCGTGATGAGACCCCCTATCTACGAACTAGGTCTTGTTTTATTATTTTTTATGGGTCCCTTTGTTTCTTGCTGAGAATCTTTTTAGTGCTTTATTGGGGATCCCTGGGCAAAGCATCTCAAGGTTTCATTCTTTTTTATTTTATCTTTTGCCAGTTTCTTTTACCCTCTGGGCCTTTAGCCCCTTCTTCCCACAAGGTAAGGTACAACCCTTAGATATTTGGCCAACCTAATTCCCAGACTAGTGTAATGGGATGGATGAGTGGGAAAAAGATGAAAAGTGGTAAGTATGTGGGAGCAGACGATGGCCTTTCATGAATCCCCCCAGTGGAAACTCAAAAACTATGGGTACCAGCTTACTAGGGCATCCTGTCATTACCCCCAGGTGTGGTCAAGTGGAAAATCATAAGGTCCAAGCACACATTAGAAGAAAAAAGAATTAAATGCACATTTTCAAAGGTTTTGACGATCAGAGTGACACATACCATGATACCCGAACTCATTACCTCATGGCACAAGATCCATTTCTACTGCAGGGCCAGGCCGATGTGATGGATGTTGCTACTGATGAAAAAGTGGAGGTGCTAAAGAATGAAAGGATGGGCCCTCCAGGGCCATGCTCAAGTCGATCTGGCTCTATGTACGTCATGTCTAGGACCTATGGGCCTTGAGACATAATCTCCTTAGCTATCCCTAAGCTAGGGGATAACAAACCTGTTGGTGGTCCATAAGGGGGTAATCTAGTGATCCTTAAGGGGTTAGAATTTCACTCTTTCCAGATGCCTTTGGGTCATGGGTTGTTAACATGTTTCCTTACGTAGGAAAAAAATGAGCTCTTAGTCAATAATAAACTTCTTTAAGTCATACTCTAGGACCGAAATTTAGAAACATACGTGTAGAAATTTGACAACTTATATCCATGAAATTTAAAATTTGCAATATATGATTTTTACAAATTATATATGATTAAATTGAGATGAGATGTTGTAAAATCATGTGACATGTATCTCCATATCTATTCTTATAACATATAAGTGAAATGAAAAGACCACAACATAGTCAGCATACCAAGATTACACGCACACTTATGAGGTACTGAATTATTAATCACCCAAGACAAATGTAATTTCCAAGAAACGTGATGCCTTCCATCAAGAATCAGGGACCTAACACCATATGAATATTAAAAAGAAAAAGAAATCGTTCTAGCTTAAGGGGACTCGTTTATTTTCCAGCCTGTAATATTGTAACAGAAAGTAATTTAATTCAACTTAGAGCAACCTCCCTTGCATTGGGTCAGCTAGTGGTCTTATAAAAACAAACTTAATCAAGGGTAATTGTATTGTATTCATCATAAGGTAACTAATAAAATTGATTTAATATCATTTCTCAAAGCATGGGGAGGACATTCAAGAAGTTCATACAATTAGATTATATATATTTACGCATTTTAACCTGAAGTCGACACCGGGTGGTTGTTGGTTTTTCCAAGTAATGTAAGTACAAGTGTCGAAACAAGGTCTTTAATGAGTTACCAATGTCTAGAGCATTGAGAACGTAGTAAGGAAAAGTTTCTAAAAAGAAAAAGATAGAAGGGCGTGGTCAACACTTGCTGCCCAAAAAACGCAATGGTAAGTTTCCCTGGTCTGCCCAACAATCCAAAAGATATTTATTAAGTTAGCCTTACAGATCTAAAGAATTCATTAACACAGAATTCCCATGCTTGATTGCTATCGAGGGCTCAGTGTTCAATGAAACGACTGTTACCCCACCCAACTCCTGACAGCTCTGAAAGAAATTAAAAATTAATAAGGGGTTGCCAACTACAAACTCGAAAAACGTGGGTAATAAAGTTGTCCCAACAATAACCAATTCGCTAGCAGAGATAAATCCGCTCCAAAATCCTGGACCAACAATGATGAACATGTCGTAACATTTAAAGGAACGCAGCCCACAAAAGCGCCCATAGTAGAATAAAACACAGTCATAAATAAAAACGCCCGTAATGGGTACAGGAACGCAGTCAAAAATGCAGGAATTGATATTTAAAAACGCAGGAAGAGTTATAATAAAACACAATCCAATAAAACACAGTAAATGATATTTAAAACATGGGAATCTTCATGAAATTCGCCAGGCAGCCAGTGTATTCACGCAGCAATGAGGTTCTTGGGAAATACACAGTCAAGGTAAAAAAAAAGAGAGAGAAGTGAGCTCGTTGTCCAGAGTAGCAACACTCAAACAGCCCAACGTTACCATTACACAATAAATTCGCCCCCTCCCAAGACACAGCAATTTAGCCCTGAGTCACACAAAAAAAAATGTTGCAGACGCACCACCACTCAACGCGGAAGGGTTCAGGACAAAAAGGGTACTGTGATGGAATAACAGTGCAGTCTAACGCAGTGGAAATTCACCAGATGCATGCCTAGGAAAGAGTTCATCCCAAGGTTTAATCACAAGCACAAAAAGATTTTCTTAGAAAAACAAGAAACTCAAGTCTACGCAATGTTTAAAGGTCGACTACTGGAATACCGAATATAAAATCACCGAAATGCAATATCGCAGATAGAAAAATCATTGAAATGGTTAAAGGTCAACTCTTGAATCATAGAATGTAAAATCACATAATGTAAAGCCACAGGACTTCGCAGAGAACAGTGAGAGGAGCGCAAGGCTAGGTTCTCCCTTGTTGAACAAACTTAGGGTCATATTTTTTTTGTTTACAGCGATCATCTATCACAATCGTCGAAGTCCTAAACATTTTTCTCTATATATACAGTACCGAATTACAACAGTAGAGTTATTGTTTTACACTCGGAACACAATTATAATTTCCAAATTATTAAAACCATTCGATTCAACAAGATCCCAACCAACGTCCTGATGCATTCTGCTCTAAAAATCAAAGAGCGTACCTTTGTCTGATCGCCCGCTTCGAATGACGTCTGCGCTCTCTGTGCCGCTCCCACTCGCCAACCGTTGAGACCTCACCGGTACCTCCCAGCCAATGCTAGGGGTACTTTGCTTCCCCCTTAGCCCCCCGAGCCGCAAAGGGGCCACACACTATCCAAATGGTACGTCTAGCTCCCAACTCGCCTCGCAAGGCTGAGCTACCATTCCTATCTGAGCTGGGAAATCCCAACTCCCCACAAGTAATCAGTCAAGTCACAAATCCGATAGCCTAATGTTACGCTAACAGTCGATCCCCTTCTTCCTTCTCCTCTCTCTCTTTTATAGAATTTTAGAACTTCCATTCTTTCCCTAATCTCATTAAATTTTAAGTTTTAATAAAAAAATCTTCCAAAAATTCTCGTTCGTACAAGTGTCACCCATCCCCCACTTTCCTCCAATAATTATTTTCTTTAAATTAATAATTGTCTC
>ML805994.1:71681-90823 GCA_009831015.1 Picea engelmannii | reverse complement strand
TCGTACAAGTGTCACCCATCCCCCACTTTCCTCCAATAATTATTTTCTTTAAATTAATAATTGTCTCAATTTCCCTCACCCACCTAGAGTTGCTCCTAAATTTACTCCTAGGTGTTCCTAGATTCCCTTACAGGTTTAAATACATTCCCTAAAATGAAGTTGCTAATTTAGTTCAATTTAGAAGGTTCTTAACTACAGATTCTTTACAATGTTGACCTCACTTTTTACCATAATTTCCCCTCTTTCCCTTATTATGTTTCCTTCATTCCTCAGTTTCCTAATTTTTATTATTCCCTTCTTTCCCCTTTTTATTAGAGCCAAAATGGCAGTTGCGCAAATTAACCTCTTTTCCTTTTTATTAATAATTTAATATCTTTTACACTTTCACAAGTTAAATAATTAAATTCTTCTTTATGTTTTATATCCACAGCTTTTAATTAAATTATTACTCTCTTCATTTTACCCCAAAAATTTATGAAGACCAAACTATTACTTAAATGGTTTTTATTTTAAATTTTACCACTTTAAATTTTTAGAGATGTTTTCTCAAGGGTAGACAAAATTTTACCCCTAAAGAAGTTTTTGATGTGGAACTTAGATTCTGGACTGGGCGACATTTATTTAGGGAAGTTGTTTTAAAATTTCTTAAAGAGATATTAGTCTTAGGGCCATCTAGGTTCGTTCCTTTAACATCATCAACGCGACGTGCCCTTCAGGACGCACTACGTGCTCCAAGGGTGTCACTCGCCTCTAGTGTTTCTTTTGCTCGACGTGCCCTTCGGGATGCACCACATGCTCCAAGGGTGCCACTCGCCTCTTGTGTTTCTTTTGCGCGACGTGCCCTTCAGGATGAACCACGTGCTCCAACGGTGCCACTCGCCTCTTGTGTTTCTTTTGTGCGACGTTCCCTTCAGGATGCACCATGTGCTCCAAGGGTGCCACTCACTTCTTGACTTATTGGTAGACATCAATGACCCCTGGAGTCAACACTCCATCTAGTGAACTTGTGGGAGACTCAGGGCTTCTAAGGAATAAGGCCCCCACCTTCTTGCGTGCCCTTTAGAATCATCGTGAGTGACTGTCGCAGTCTTCCCTCGCGGCATCATGGGTCCTCTCGAACTAGCTAATCATTAACCTACAGTTCAAGCCACGGCAGGAGTGCTAGTAGGCTGTGGCAGGGTTGTTGTCCACACCTCTCCCTCAACCTCTCTGGAAATCGTGTGTGTGGCCCCTTTACTCCATATGTGAGTCTGGTCGGCAAGTTATCGTCAGCCTGCATCATCAACAATCGTGTCAGAACATGTCCACATCATATAATCTATTCCAATGTACTAAAATATCATTAAACAATCAAACCCCAAGCACACTCCCTGACTCAATCCGGAGTCCAAGGGGTTTCGTCGATGCCTCTGCATCCTCAAGGTCCAAAACCTTTCACACTCAGTAAAACCGAGTCAATAGCACCTGTCTATGTCAAAGCAGTAAAACATCATGTCATCTACCATAACGCATCATAATCAAGGACAAATGTTTTAATATCATAATAGTCCGGATCACTTGCGAGCAAGTGTCCTCAAAGAATAAGTTTTCTTAGTGCGCCAGAGCGGGATGTTACATACACCCCCTCTTGGTCTAAACTTCGTCCCGAAGTTTCACAGTATAAATGCTGAAATAAGTGTATCACACTATCATATGTCTATCTGTCAAACAAAAATGGAAACTTCTGGCACATATCATACGCGTCCTCCCAGGTCTTCGAGTGCGGACTATAATTGTCCCACTGGACCTTGACCTGATCTACCGTTCGACGTCATAACTGTCGAACGCAGTGATCTAAGATGTGGACCGACTCATCTGTGAGCGCTCCCTCATCCGATACCTGGAAGGAACTCATGTCAATCACATGTGTAGGATCACTAATATAATGTCTCAAAACAGATACATGAAAAACATCGTGCATATGCCTCAAAGAATCAAGCAAGGCTAGTCGATAGGCCACGGGCCCCTTTCTCTCCACAATCTCAAAAGGTCCCACGAACCTAGGAGAGAGTTTATCTCCCTTTCCAAACTTGATCGAACTCTTATGTGGTTTAACCCGTAAGAAGACTCGATCGTCGACCTCGTAACTATGGTCGACTCGGTGCGCATCAGCATAACTCTTCTGTCGATCATGCGCTTCTTTAATCCTTTGTCTTATGGTTTGCATTTGCTCTTCCATTTCTTGGATCGCTTCTGGTCCCATGAGGACCCTATCCTCAAGCTGATCCAAACTCAAGGGTGTCTGACACGGTCTCCCATAAAGAAACTCAAAAGGTGCCCGTAAAGAAACTCTACTAGAGGAAAGAATTCTTCCCAATGCTTTTGTTGGTCCATCACATACATGCACAACATGTCCTCCAAGGTCTAGTTCATTCATTCAGTCTGTCTGTCAGTCTCAGGGTGATACGCAGTACTAAAGCTAAGTTGGGTTCCCAAGGCCTCTTGGAAACTCGTCCAAAATCGTCCAGTAAACACCGATCCTCGATCGGATATAATCCTCTTAGGCATGCCATGTAGCCTCACAATCTCACTGATGAAAAAAATCGCTATGTCAGGTGCCTGATACATCGTAGACACAGGAATAAAGTGAGCACTCTTCATCAGAGTGTCTACTACTACAAAAATCGAGTCATGTCTCCTTGTTGTCAGTGGCAATCCAACAATAAAATCTATCGAAATAACCTCCCATTTCGATTCCGGGATGGCATGTGGTTGAAGTAATCCTGTTGGGTGTCTATGTTCAGCCTTTACCTGCTGACACTCTAGACATCTGGCTACATAGTTGACTATGTCGGTCTTCATTCCCTTCCAGAAGAATAAGGGTTTAAGGTCTACCCTCATCTTCGTGACTCCCGGGTGAGCCATGTAAACTGCTCTATGAGCCTCGCTCAGGATCAACATCCTCAACTCGTCGTTTGGTGATACGTAAATCCGATTTTTAAACCTCAATAAACCATCTCTATCAAATGAAAATCCCTCATATCGTGGTACCATCATTGTGTTTTGTCTGATAAAACCCTTGACCTCCTTGTACCAGTCATCGTCACGCTGTAAAGTGAGAATCTTCTCACGTAGATTCATCTGAAGAGGAAACACCAAGAAGATGCATGGTCTCCGACTTAAAGCATCCACCACTCGGTTCACTATTCCCTTTATGTAAGTAATCTCAAAGTCGTACTCGCTAAGCAATTTCGACCAACGTCATTGTCGTGCGTTCAGGTCGCTTTGTGTAAAAATGTGTTGTAGTCCACAATGATCATTCTTTAGTTCAAATTTTCATCCTACAAGGTAGTGTCTCCAAACCTTCAAGGCATATACGATGGCTAATAACTCCAAATCGTGTGTCGCATAGTTTTCCTCATGCCTTCTCAGTTTCCTCAAAATGTAAGCAATCACTCGTCTGTCTTGCGTCAAGACTCCACCTAAACCTTCCTTGGATGTGTCTATGCATACCAAGAAGTTTGCATCCATGTTAGGGACCTTTAGTACCGGTGTTGTCGTTAACAACTCCTTAAGCCTCCGGAATGCTTCTGCGCATTTCTCGGTCCAAACAAACTTCTTGTTTTTCTTCTACAATTCTGTGATCGGATTTGCTATCTTCGAAAATCCCTCGACAAACCGTCGATAGTATCCTGCTAAACCCATAAATCTACGCACTTCCATGACATTCATTGGCGTAGGCCATTCCATAATAGCCTCAACCTTGGCTGGATCCACGGAGATACCTTCGTCGAAGATGACATTCCCTAAGTAGTGAATCCTCGATTGATAAAAAGAGCATTTGGACAATTTACCATACAATTTGTGCTCTCACAGACACTGTAGTACCAAGCGCAAGTGCTCGTCATGCTCCTCTATCATAGGAGAGTAAATCAAAATATTTTCAATGAACACTTGGACGAACTTGTCCAAGTACTCGCGGAACACCCCATTAATCAAACTCATAAATACTCTTGGGGTGTTTGTCAGTCCAAACGGTAAAATAGTAAACTCGTAATGTCCAAACCTCATTTTAAAAGTGGTCTTAGGGATGTCATCCTCCTTGATCCGTAATTGGTGATACCCTGATCACAAATAGATCTTGGAGAACACCGTCGCACCCTTCATTTGATCGAACAGATCATCAATTCTCGTCAAAGGATACTGATTCTTGATCGTAGCCTTGTTCAGTTAACGGTAGTCAATGCAAAGCCTCCACGATCCGTCCTTCTTCTGAATGAAAATAACAAGTGCACCCCATGGTGACACACTAGGACGTATCAGTCCCAGGTCCAGTAACTCCTTCAGTTGCATTTTCAACTCCTGCAACTCCAGGGTCGACATCCAATCAAGCGTTCTTGCTATCGGTTCGGTCCCTAGTTTCAGGTCTATGGTAAACTCCAATTCCCTTTCTGGCAGCATCCCCGGTAACTCCTCTGGAAATACATCCGCAAACTCCTTCACCACCGGAAGGTGCTCAAGACCTTCTGCTACTCCCTTCTCATTTAATGAAAGGATCACATAAATCTTGCACCCCTTGCGCATACTCTTTTGTAACTGTAAGGAAGAGACGAACCTCAGGGAAACTCCCTGGTTCCATCCTACAATCACACGTCTCTATCCCTCATCATCGATCAAGCTCAACCGTTTCGTCTTACAGTTGAGTATCGCCTCATGTGATTCCAACCAATCCATACCAATTACGACATCATAAGATCCTAATATCATGACGTACAAGTTGTCCCTCATGAAAAACTCTCCCAAGTTAAGGGCACAGCCCGTAACCTTTCCTCCAACCTTCTATTTGGCTTCTGAAGCCATCTCCATGAAGCTAAACTCATCCTATTCGAATGCCTTTACCTTAATCATTTTTAGCGCTACACCTAAAATGAAACTCTCGGTACCTCCAGGATCTATCAAAATACTAAGGGTCTGGTCAGCGACAGTACCTGTCGTCTCGAGCACAGTCGACTGATGCTCTGCCTGGCGGTTATTCACCACTGCATGAATCTGATAGGCCTTGCCCATATCTCCCAATGTAGTGGGTCCTGTTGATCCAGACATTCTGGTCATCTCCACAAGACAATCGCGCTAGTAGTGCGGCTCCCCACATGTCCAACACCCCTTCTTCCGTCCAGTAGTCCTGGTACCTGAAGTAGAAGATGACGGCCCACCGGCCTGGAACCCTGGTCTGTTCTGTTGAACAGGCCTAAACTATTGATGTTGCGGGTGACACTCCTGCTAATGCTGTGGTCCCCGATAAGGTGTCCGCTACTGAGGGGACGGTCGTCGGGGTGTAGTGAAAGTGGATCCCCTTTGGAAGCCACGATATCCTGGTGTATGTCTCGCTCGTGTCTGGTGTTGTTGTGTTCCAGATGGAACCTGCCCTGCTGGTCTCGTTGGAGTCCTGGTCTGACCCCCACTGATAATCTCCTCCTCTGCTATGAGGGCCTTCTGGACGACATCGTGTAAGGTTTGAGGCATCAAAATCCTAACCTTTGCATGCAGGCTTCCATTAAGGTCGAACACGAACCGGTTGACCTTAAGTTTCTCTGTGTTAAGGTGTGGAACATATCGAAGCAACTCCATAAAATGGGCCTCGTACTCGGGCACCGTACGACCTCCCTGTCATAAGGCGTTGAACTCATTGAGCTGACGCTCAATGAATTCCTCGGAAATGTACCTCTCTCGGAACCATTCCTTGAACAGTTCCCACGACAAGTCTTCGAATGCCATGTTCAGCCACGGTAGGAGCGTCTTCCACCATAGAAGAGAGCTCCCCTTCAGTTGGAAGACCGTCATGTAGACCTTCATGTTGGAGGTATAATTGTGAAGTGTGAAGCACATCGCCATGTTCTCCAACCATGCCTCAGCGGCTGCGCCATCCAGGGCACCAAAGAACTCAAGAAACCTGACCTTCTCAAGTTCACGGTGAATGCTACCAGTAACAGCCGGTGTGCACGGCGGAACCTCAGCGGGTGCCGGCGCCCTGGCCTCATCTCTGTCCAAACGACTGATCGGTGCCTCAAACATGTGCTGAAAGGATATCATCATCCCGACTACATCGCCAACTTCTATCTACTCCTGTTTGAGAACCTACTCGTCTCCCTGGGGGTTAGACCCCTCAGATGTGGATGCTATTGGAGGCATCACGCCTCCTCCCCTAGCACCTCGTCGTCTGCCTCCGTGGCGTCCTCTAACCATGATTACCTGCACACACATAATCAACTCGATCAGAAACAGTATAATCAAATCATGTCAACGAAATTCGTAGCGATCCCAAGTCGTGGGTCAAACCCGCTCTGATACCATATGTAAGGATCCTCCTCGTTACGATGATTAATCTCATACAACAAGTACAATTTTTTTTTTTGTAATGTGTGTGCGCAAGTGTACAAGGGTAAAAATTACATTCGACTATGTGTCTCCACACGACGACGTTTCATGACGCATGCAATGCGATGACCACATAAATATCTAAGACGCACATCAACCTCTGCAAGCAATGAACGAAAATCCACCGACAAATAATAGGACTGACTACCCACCCGTCCTACCCTACAATGGTTAGGACCTCCAAGACACATAAGCAACGCTCAAGCCCAAGTTCCCATCGATTTTAACCATTTAAGGTCTCAGGGCTGGTGACTGTTCTGAGGAACATGGAGGTGTCTACATCCCGCCCGACACAAGCAGACCAAGCAATACAAGAATACAACCAAGTACAACAAAATCAATGGACAACCACGACCTCTACAGAAGGCGCAAGTCCGAAGGACTCCGACAACAACCAACCGTAATTAATACAAGGCATTAACTACGACTCCATTAGCATTAATTATCAATCTGTCACTCCCTTTCATTTCCATTAGTTGACGAGTTACCAATCCCCCCTTAAAAATAATGTAAGTTCAATTAATAGCAATTTCCCATTGCTAAATCAATATAACTCAATGTGCGTAGTTCAAAAGGACATCGCATTTTGTATGTTACTAACAAATAAATTTCAATAACATAATAACATTACATTTCATATTACATAATATTGCAATAAAGTAACCATAACACTACATTTGATATTTATCAACAATAATGTTTACATTTTATTTTGTAATACAGTAACATTACATCTACTTTTGCAACAACAAAAGTATTATGGTAACTTCACATATACGTATTACAATAACCGAATTTGCTAACAATAACCATCACACTTACTCCAAAATTTAGAAGACATAATGAAGGAGACAAAAAGCCTAGGGTTAGGAACCATTGTAAAATCATGTGACATCTATCTCCATATCTATTATTATAACATATAAGTGAAATTCAATGACCACAACATAGTCAGCATACCAAGATTACACGCACACTTATGAGGTACTGACTTATTAATCACCCAAGCCAAATGTAATTTCCAAGAAACGTGATGCCTTCCATCAAGAATCAGGGACCCAACACCATATGAATATTAAAAAGAAAAAGAAATCATTCTAGCTTAAGGGGACTCATTTATTTTCCAGCCTGTAATACTCTAACAGAAGGTAATTTAATTCAACTTAGAGAAACCTCCCTTGCATTGGGTCAGCTAGTGGTCTTATAACAACAAACTTAATCAAGGGTAACTGTATTGTATTCATCATAAGGTAACTAATAAATATGATTTAATATCATTTCTCAAAGCATGGGGAGGACATTCAAGAAGTTCATACAATTAGATTATATATATTTACACATTTTAAGCTGAATTCGCCACCGGGTGGTTGTTGGTTTTCCCAAGTAATGTAAGTACAAGTGTCGAACCAAGGTCTTTAATGAGTTACCAATGTCTGGAGCATTGAGAACGTAGTAAGGAAAAGTTTCTAAAAAGCAAAAGATAGAAGGGCGTGGTCAACACTTGCTGCACAGAAAACGCAATGGTAAGTTTCCCTAGTCTGCCCAACGATCCAAAAGCTATTTATTAAGTTAGTCTTACGTATCTAAATAATTCATTAACACAGAACTCCCATGCTTGACTGCTATCGAGGGCCCAGTGTTCAATGAAACGACTGTTACCCCACCCAACTCCTGACAGCTCTGAAAGCAATTAAAAATTAATAAGGGGCTGCCAACTACAAACTCGAAAAACGTGGGTAATAAAGTTGTCCCAACAATAACCAATTTTCTAGCAGAGATAAATCCGCTCTAAAAGCCTGGACCAACAATGATGAACAGGTCGTAACATTTAAAGGAATGCAGCCCACAAAAGCGCTCATAGTAGAATAAAACACAGTCATAAATAAAAACGCCCGTAATGGGTACAGAAACGCAGTCAAAAACGCAGGAATTGATATTTAAAAATGCAGGAAGAGTTATAATAAAACACAATCCAATAAAACGCAGTAAATAATATTTAAAACGCAAGAATCTTCATGAAATTCACCAGGCAGCCAATGTATTCACGCGGCAGTGAGGTTCTTGGGAAATCCGCAGTCAAGGTAAAAAAAAAAAAGAGAGAAGTGATCTCGCTATCCATTGTAGCAACACTCAAACAGCCCAACGTTACCATTACACAATAAATTTTCCCCCTCCCAAGACACAGCAATTTAGCCCCGAGTCACACAAAAAAAAATGTTGCAAACGCACCACCACTCAACACGGAAGGGTTCTGGACAAAAAGGGTATTGTGATGGAATAACAGTGCAGTCTAACGCAGTGGCAATTCACCAGATGCACACCCAGGCAAGATTTCGTCCCAAGGTTTAATCACAAGCACAAAAATATTTTCTCAGAAAAACAAGAAACTCAAGTCTACGCAATGTTTAAAGGTCGACTCCTGGAATACCGAATACAAAATCATCGAAATGCAATATCGCAGATAGAAAAATCACTAAAATGGTTAAAGGTCAACTCCTGAATCATAGAATGTAAAATCACAGAATGTAAAGCCACAGGACTTCGCAGAGAACAATGAGAGGAGTGTAAGGCTAGGTTCTCCCTTGTTGAACAAACATAGGGTCAGATATTTTTTTGTTTACAACGATCATCTATCACAATCGTCGAAGTCCTAAACATTTTTCTCTATTTATCCAGTACCGAATTACAACAGCAGAGTTACTATTTTACACTCGGAACACAATTATAATTTCCTAAGTATTAAAACCATTCGATTCAACAAGATCCCAACCAACGTCTTGATGCATTCTACTCAAAAAATCAAAGAGCGTACCTTTGCCTGATCGCCCGCTTCGAATGATGTCTGCGCTCTCCATGTCACTCCCGCTCGTCGACCGTCGAGACCTCACTGGTACCTCCCAGCCAATGCTAGGGGTAATTTTCTTCCCCCTTAGCCCCCTGAGCCGCAAAGGGGCCACACACTATCCAGATGGTACGTCTAGCTCCCAGCTCACCTTGCAAGGCTGAGCTACCACTCCTATCTGAGCTGGGAAATCCCAACTCCCCACAAGTAATCAGTCAAGTCACAAATCCGATAGCGTAACATTACGCTAACAGTCAATCCCCTTCTTCCTTCTCCTCTCTCTCTTTTATAGAATTTTATAACTTCCATTCTTTCCCTAATCTCATTAAATTTTAAGTTTTAATAAAAAAATCTTCCAAAAATTCTCATTCGTACAAGTGTCACCCATCCCCCACTTTCCTCCAATAATTATTTTCTTTAAATTAATAATTGTCTCAATTTCCCTCACCCACCTAGAGTTGCTCCTAAATTTACTCCTAGGTGTTCCTAGATTCCCTTACAGGTTTAAATACTTTCCCTAAAATGAAGTTGTGAATTTAGTTCAATTTAGAAGGTTCTTAACTTCAGATTCTTTACTATGTTGACCTCGCATTTTACCATAATTTCCACTCTTTCCCTTATTATGTTTCATCCATTCCTTAGTTTCCTAATTTTTATTATTCCCTTCTTTCCCCTTTTTATTAGAGCCAAAATCGCAGTTGTGCAAATTAACCTCTTTTCCTTTTTATTAATAATTTAATATCTTTTACACTTTCACAAGTTAAATAATTAAATTCTTCTTTATGTTTTATATCCACGGATTTTAATTAAATTATTACTCTCTTCATTTTACCCCAAAAATTTATGAAGACCAAATTATTACTTAAATGGTTTTTATTTTAAATTTTACCACTTTAAATTTTTAGAGATGTTTTCTCAAGGGTAGACAAAATTTTGCCCCTAAAGAAGTTTTTGACGTGGAACTTAGATTCTAGACTGGGCCACATTTATTTAGGGAAGTTGTTTTAAAATTTATTAAAGAGATATTAGTCTTAGGGCCATCTAGGTTCGTTCCTTTAACATCATCAATGTGACGTGCCCTTCAGGATGCACTACGTGCTCCAAGGGTGCCACTCGACTCTAGTGTTTCTTTTGCGTGACCTGCCCTTCAGGACGCACCACGTGCTCCAAGGGTGCCACTCGCCTCTTGTGTTTCTTTTGCGTTACGTTCCCTTCAAGATGCACCACGTGCTCCAACGGTGCCACTCGCCTCTTGTGTTTCTTTTGCACAAATTGCCCTTCAGGATGCACCACGTGCTCCAAGGGTGCCACTCGCTTCTTGACTAATTGGTAGACATCAATAACCCCTGGAGTCAACACTCCGCTAGGTGAACTTGTGGGAGACTAAGGGATTCTAAGGAATAAGGCCCCCGCCTTATTACGTGCCCCTTAGAATCATCGCGAGCGACTGTCGCAGTCTGCCCTCGCGGCATCGTGGGTCCTCTCGAACTAGGTAATTGTTAACCTATAGTTCAAGCCACGGCGGGAGTGCTAGTAGGTTGTGGCAGTGATTTTTTCCACACCTCTCCCTCAAATTCTCTGGAAATCGTGTGTGTGGCCCCTTTACTCCATATGTGAGTCTGGTCGGCAAGCTATCGTCAGCCTGCATCATCAACAATCATGTCAGAACATGTCCACATCATATCATCTAATCCAATGTACTAAAATCTTAGTAAACAATCAAACCCTAAGCACAGTCCCTGACTCGATCCGGAGTCCAAGGGGTTCCATCGATGCCTCTGCATCCTCAAGGTCCAAAACCCTACACACTCAGTAAAACCAAGTCAATAGCACCTGTCTATGTCAAAGCAGTAAAACATCATGTCATCTACCATAGCGCATCATAATCAAGGACAAATGTTTTAATATCATAATAGTCTGGATCACTTGCAAGCAAGTGTCCTCAAAGAATAAGTTTTCTCAGTGCGTCGGAGCGGGATGTTACACTCTTAGCCAAGCAGAAACTGTTTTAAGTCATACTCTAGGACCGAAATTTAGAAACATACGTGTAGAAATTTGACAACTTATATCCATGAAATTTAAAATTTACAATATATGATTTTTACATATTATATATGATTAAATTGAGATGAGTAGCTTTGGCTTCCACCATTGCATTTCTTTTTTTTATTTTGAAATCGGATCTCTCCATACACTCAAATTTGCATGTTATTAAATTTGCATGACTACCTTTTGCTTCAACCATCATTTACATTTATGTCAATTTTCTCATGGATTTTCGATAAACATAACAAGGAAGATGAATAAATGACTTTGAAATAGTATAATGTTATTAAAATGTATTATATTGGAATGTAGGATTTAAAGAAAAATATCTAAAATTGTTTTTAATTAGGTAAGAGTTCGTTTTCTTTGAATGTAACGAAATAATTTAATAATTTAAAATTGAAAGAAATTTAGTAAGAGTGGCAATATGCACTTTTAGGGACTATCCAATAGATTGATTTAGGTGGTTAATTTTTGTTCATACATAATAACATCATTATTCATGGGAATCATGAAATTATATCAATAAAAACTAGGCGATAAACTTAAATAGTGTCCCTGGGGTCGAGAGTAGTTGGTGAGGGAGCGCGTTGTTAAGGCACTCCGTAAGTGAAAATCATTGGTTTGAAACCCCTGGTGATGCAGGATCATCGCTCACATCAAGCGAGCCAGCGCGAGAGCAGAGGACAGCTGGACAAGCCAGCAAACTTCTTTTTTAATTTCACCATGATATGGTTGCGCCAAACATTAATGTGAAGAGTTAATGAAGCGCACTTTGTATAGTGTAATGGACCCTGAGCGGATAAGCTCTCGTCCTTAGGTAGATGAGGCAATTAATAGATTTAATGTAAAGTAGATAGGATTTTTAATTTTAGATTTGATAGTTTAGAGGTCGAGAGGGAAAACGGATATAGACACCCTCCTTTGTACATTGTATCAGGATTATAAAATAGGAGCAGGAGAGAAAACAGAGAATTGTATGAAGAACACCCACGTACAGAGATTGAATTAATAGGAGGAAGCCTTGATTCAATTCCATGGTTATGTGTTATTTCTTTGTGTGTTGATGGTTATGTTCATGGTTATTTGCTTCCTGTTATGCACTTGCTTTTATATGCTGTGTATGTGATTTCATGGTTGATTTGAAATCTGAGAGAGTGAGTGAATGAGTTTCAATTGTTTCTCTAAGTGAGCCAGAGAATTCCTGCAAGGGTGCAGTTGAATTGTCCGCAAGGAGTGCGTGACCGCAGGGTTTACTTAGGGATAGCTTTTGTTCTCATCTCAGAAGTGCAGATTTGGCACCAGAGCCGTGCAAGGCGTGCGCAGGTTGGACGACGACTCAGGGTTGCGATTCTGAGAAAAGGGAATTTGGCCTGCTGCTGCAGGTGAGTGCGCAGAGTCAAAGAATCTTCGACACTTAGTCGTGTTCGAAGATCTGCCGCAAGGAGTGCGTGAAAAAAATCCTCATAAAGACTTGTGAAGCGAGGATAAGCTCGGGAGGGATAGGCCGATCAGTTCACTAGAGAAGAATTGCAGGGGTGCCGTGGAAATCTCGAGAGAAGCCCCACAGGTTAGCGAGTGGTTGAACAAGTCTTCACGGAAGAAGCGTTTGATTCATATCGCAGGAAATATCAAAGGAAGGACGGACGGTTGAAATCTCCTGGAGAGATTCCTCGAGAACCCAAAGGCCGTCAGATCTTGCAAAGGTGTGCGGAGATTACAGCACGAGCAACTAGAAGTTCGAAGCTCAGGAGGAAGTAGTGTCGTCGATCTGGGTTCATAGGAACCGTCAGATTTGCACGTGTCATCGCATATCGGCATATCGCGAGTTGGAGCACCAAGCTGGTGAAGTGGGAGCAACGATATCGTGATTCGCGATATCCCGAGAAAATCATAACCATTGATCATGGGGACGCATGTCAAGGAACCCCATTTAATCGGGGTTCGTAGAATCGGGGTTCTCGACAGCAGAGAACACTCGTAGGTTGGATTCGCGATCCGCGAAATCCCGAGGTGATGTGGCAGTGTGGGACCACAAGTGCTGGTGGAGTACAGGTGGCATTGTATCGGAGGATCGTACCATCGGGGTTCGGGGTTTGGAAATCCAAAGTGTTGACATCACGAGTAGCGATATCCCGATAGGGAGATCCCTGATAATAGAAGGGGAGCAAGTCAACGATTGACCCATATCGGGGTTCGGGGATTCGTGAAGCAAGAAGTACGCGACCATAGGATTCACGAAATCGCGAAGTCCGATATCCCGATTGTTAAGGGAGATCATTTGAGAGTGTTGTGGGTGAAGGATTCCCGAGAAGGAATTAGAAGAGTAATCTAACTCTTCGGGCCGAGGCAAGAGAAGGTCCTGGGGATCACGGACGTGTCGATTTATCGTCTGCACCAAGTGGTATCAGAGCTGGAAGACTCTTTGTTTTTGGTAACAGAGAGAGACAGAATTCATCATGCCGCCCAGAAGAGAAAGGCAGTCACCTGGTCCAGAGGACAGGGATGCATGAAGAAGAGGTAGGCCAGCAGGGAATCCAGAAATGGAGCGCCAAATGAGAGATCTCCGAGCAAGACTCAAGGAGATGGAGACTGCGCAGAGACGCGGAGTTGATGCAGGGGATCTTAGCGATTCCGAAGTAGAAGAGGAAGATGGACATGCAGAAGAGGTCACAGCAAAAGACGCATCAATCGAGCGGTTGATCAAATCCATCACCAGGATGGGCGCAAAGGCGAAAATGGACATTCCAGTCTACGAGGGAAGCCTGGATGCAGAAGAGCTATTGGACTGGATCCGAGCTCTTGATACATACTTCGATTATGAGGAGATCGAAGAGGACAAGAAGGTCAGACATGCTGTCACTCGGTTGAAGGGGCATGCAGCATTGTGGTGGGACGAGCTACAGGCAGATAGACGTTCCAAGGGCAAACAGAAGATCAAGAGTTGGGACAGAATGATCACTAAGATGAAAGCGAAATTCATCCCGAGAGACTATCAAATCATGTTGTTCAGGCGAATGCAGAACCTGAGACAGAAGTTAATGATGGTGAAAGAGTACACCAAAGAATTTTACAGGCTTAATATCCGAGCAGGTCATCGGGAGAGCGATGATGAAAAGGTGGCGAGATATCTGAATGGTCTAAGGTATGACATTCAGGACGAATTGAGCATGGTAACCATCAGGACGGTGGAGGATGCTTACCAGATGGCTCTGAAAGCCGAGGAGAAGTTGAGCCGCAAGCAAGTTCAGCGAGGGCGAGGCAGGAGTCAGCCCAGAGGCAAGGCAGTTGTCCAGGACAAATACCAGAATCCCAAGGAGGAATGGAAGAAACCTCAGGGTCAGATTGAGAGAGGTGGAACCTCACAGAGGCAGCCATATGTTGAGCCGAGAAGGAAACCGGATGATCAGCGAAGAGATTATGCTGATGCAAACACTCTTCCTCGTACTAGAGGTCGAGGCAGAGGAAGAGGTGGAGTGATCACATGTTTTACGTGTGGGAAGAATGGGCACAAGTCATTTGAGTGTCCAGAACAGACGAAGGAATCAGGAGAAGTTGTTAATCAATATGAAAAAGTCTTCATTTATGCAGACAAAGCTCATTTATTTGGGTTTTGTGATATCGGAAAATGAATTGAAGATGGATCCAGAGAAGGTGGAAGTGATAAAAAATTGGCCATCACCGAGAAATATTTTCGAGGTGAGGAGTTTCCATGGTTTGGCTAGTTTCTACCGTAAATTCATTAGGAATTTCAGTGGAATTAGCGCAGCAATGATGGACACTGTGAAAAAATGACATAAAGTTTTCCATTGGACAGCAAAGGCTGAGAAGAGCTTCAATCTGTTGAAGCGAAAGATAACAGAGCAACCAATTCTGGTGTTGCCTGATTTCTAGAAGACATTTCAGGTGAAATGTGATGCAAGCGGGTATGCCGTAGGAGGAGTCTTAAGTCAGGATGACAGGTCGGTTGCATATTTCAGCGAGAAGCTGGATGACGCAAAGATGAAGTACTCCACGTATGATAAAGAGTTTTATGCTATCATACAGGCATTGAAGAAGTGGAGGCATTACTTGATACCCAAGGAATTTGTATTGTACAACAATAATCATGCATTGAAGTTTGTGAGTCAACAGGATAAGTTGAATCAGAAGCATGCAAAATGGGTAGAGTACATGCAGAATTTCACATTTGTGATCAAACATATTTCAGGAACTGCTAACAAAGTGGCTGATGCTTTGAGCAGGAAATGTTTGTTGCTGCAGGAATTCAGAGTCAAGACATTGGGTTTTGAGAATCTGAAGGACATGTACACTGGAGATGTAGACTTCGGGGAAGCATACGAGGCAACTGAGAATCCAGTTCTCAGAGATCGGAGTCCTTGGATAGATTACATGATCCAGGATGGATTGATGTTCAGAGGCAATCAACTATGTATTCCAATTTGCTCCATGAGGGAGAATTTGATGAAGGAAAAGCACAGTGGTGGATTAGCAGGTCATTTTGGGCACGACAAAACATTCGCAAAGTTGAGCGAATCGTATTTTTGGCTGGGAATGTGAGAAGATGTCAAGAGGTTTGTTGACAGGTGTCGAATTTGTCAACATTCGAAGGGCCGAAAACAGAACGCGGGTTTTTATCAGCCATTACCCATACTTGAGAGGCCATGGGAGGCAATCAGTATGGATTTTGTATTGGGTCTACCGAGGACACAAAGGGGAGTTGATTCCATCTTTGTGGTGGTAGATAGGTTTTCAAAGATGGCACATTTTATTCCATGTCAGAAGACCAGCGATGCGACCCACATGGCAAACTTGTTTTTCAAAGAGGTTGTTAGACTGCATGGATTTCCGAGAAGCATAGTCTCGGACAGGGATACCAAATTCATAGGCCATTTTTGGAGGACGCTATGGAAGAATCTAGGAACTAATTTGGCTTTTAGTTCTTCTTACCATCCGCAGACAGACAGACAGACCGAGGTGGTCAATAGAAGTCTTGGAGACTTACTGAGGAGCTTGGTGATAGAGCACCACAGCAGCCGGGATAACGTATTGCCACAGGCAGAGTTTGCGTATAATGATTCAGTGAATCGGAGTACAGGAAAAATTCCATTTCAGATTGTGTATGGGACACAACTGAGGGGAGTTTCTGAACTCAGGGAGTCAGAATAGACTGCGACTAGCAGCGCTAGTGCAGAAGAATTCGCTGAGGCAATGGAAGAACTTCACACGAAGGTGAAGCAGCGACTACAGAAGTCAAATCAGGAATACAAGCGCAGAGCAGATCAGCATCGGAGACAACTTCAGTTTGAAGTTGATGATCTTGTTCTGGCACACTTAAGGAAAGAGAGGTTCCCGAGAGGAACATATAATAAATTGAAAATGAAGAAAATTGGGCCATGCAAAGTCCTGAAGAAATTCAGGGAGAATGCATATGAAATTGAGTTGCCAGATGGCATCGGGATATCTCCGATCTTTAATATTTCAGATTTATACCCATACAGAGCTGGAGAAGCAGAGGCTAGAATTGAGGAACCAGTGGTCCAGTGGCAGAAGCAATTGCCAGTTGCAGAAAAGCCGCAGATGGAGTGTATACTGGACAAGCGAGTAGGAAAGAAGACCAGGCGGAAGCAGTATTTTGAGTACCTGGTGAAGTGGAAGAACCACCCAGTCGAAGATGCTAGCTGGGAAAATGAAGCAATGATACAGAAGCATGGATAGACCGTGCAGGAGCTCATGGACAGGAGCTCATGGACAGGATCCCATGAAATTTTTCAAGCCGAGGAGTATGATGCAGGAGCATCGCTCACGTCAAGCGAGTCAGCGCGAGAGCAGAGGACAGTTGGACAAGCCAGCAAACTTCTTTTTGAATTTCACCTTGATATGGTTGCGCCAAACATTAATGTGAAGAGTTAATGAAGCGCACTTTGTATAGTGTAATGGACCCTGAGCGGATAAGCTCTCGTCCTTAGGTAGATGAGGCAATTAATAGATTTAATGTAAAGTAGATAGGATTTTTAATTATAGATTTGATAGTTTAGAGGTCGAGAGGGAAAACGGATATAGACACCCTCCTTTGTACATTGTATCAGGATTATATAACAGGAGCAGAAGAGAAAACAGAGAATTGTATGAAGAACACCCACGTACAGAGATTGAATTAATAGGAGGAAGCCTTGATTCAATTCCATGGTTATGTGTTATTTCTTTGTGTGTTGATGGTTATGTTCATGGTTATTTGCTTCCTGTTATGCACTTGCTTTTATATGCTGTGTATGTGATTTCATGGTTGATTTGAAATCTGAGAGAGTGAGTGAATGAGTTTCAATTGTTTCTCTAAGTGAGCCAGAGAATTCCTGCAAGGGTGCAGTTGAATTGTCCGCAAGGAGTGCGTGACCGCAGGGTTTACTTAGGGATAGCTTTTGTTCTCATCTCAGAAGTGCAGATTTGGCACCAGAGCCGTGCAAGGCGTGTGCAAGCTGGACGAAGACTCAGGGTTGCAATTCTGAGAAAAGGGAATTTGGACTGCTGCTGCAGGTGAGTGCGCAGAGTCAAATAAGCTTCGACACTTAGTCATGTTCGAAGATCTGTCGCAAGGAGTGCGTGCAACAAATCCTCATAAAGACTTGTGAAGCGAGGATAAGCTCAAGAGGGATAGGCCGATCAGTTCACTGGAGAAGAATTGCAGGGGTGCCGTGGAAATCCCGAGAGAAGACCCACAGCTTAGCAAGTGGTTGAACAAGTCTTCACGGAAGAAGCGTTTGATTCATCTCGTAGGAAATATCAAAGGAAGGATGGACGGTTGAAATCTCTTGGAGATATTCCTCGAGAACCCGAAGGCCGTCAGATCTTGCAAAGGTGCGCGGAGATTACAGTGCGAGCAACTAGAAGTTCGAAGCTCAGGAGGAAGTAGTGTCGTTGATCTGGGTTCATAGGAACCGTCAGATTTTCACGTGTCCTCGCATATCGGCATATCGCGAATTGGAGCACCAAGCTAGTGAAGCGGGAGCAGCGATATCGCGATTCGCGATATCCTGAGAAAATCATAACCGTTGATCGTGGGGACGCATGTCAAGGAATCCCATTTAATCGGGGTTCGGAGAATCGGGGTTCTCGACAGCAGAGAACACTCGTAGGTTGGATTCGCGATCCGCGAAATCCCGAGGTGGCGTGGCAGTGTGGGACCACAAGTGTTGGTGGAGTACAGGTGGCATTGTATCGAAGGATCAGACCATCGGGGTTCGGGGTTTGGAAATCCAAAGTGTTGACATCACGAGTAGCGATATCCCGATAGGGAGATCCCCGATAATAGAAGGGGAGCAAGTCAACGATTGACCCATATCGGGGTTCGGGGATTCGTGAAGAAAGAAGTACGCGACCATAGGATTCGTGAAATCACGAAGTCCGATATCCCGATTGTTAAGGGAGATCATTTGAGAGTGTTGTGGGTGAAGGATTCCCAAGAGGGAATTAGAAGAGTAATCTAACTCTTCGGGCCGAGGGAAGAGAAGGTCATGGGGATCGCGGACGTGTCGATTTATCGTCTGCACCACTTGGGGAACCTCAAATGCAACCATGTTAAAGGTTGATGTGGTCCATGCCGAGTGCAATCTTTGGGTGACTTTAATGACTTAAATACCCCTGAGTCATGACATCTCAACCACAAGCCAATCCCACAAATAAGAAATATTTAGTTAGCAAAAAAAAACTTTAATATTATAATTTTTTTCTTATTAAAAAAAAAAACTTTTAAAAAATATCCCAGATTATATATCAACACAATGTACATAAATGTTATTATAAAAAACTCCAACATAAATTCTCAACCAAATATACAAACAAC
>ML805994.1:42635-63983 GCA_009831015.1 Picea engelmannii | reverse complement strand
GTAAAATTATGATAGAGTTCTTCAATGTTGTCCTTATAAGTTAGGAGTTTTAATTTACTATTTAAATCCTTTAAAAAAATGTCGACTTTACTTTTGTCAAAGCGCAAATTTCTTTGATTATCATAATTCTCTTCAATGGTACTCCTATGCATGGGAAATTTTAGAGTTAGGATTAAAGGTTTATGATCAGAGTCAGGCTCATGGTCATTTAAAAGGTCAAAAGTTGTTATTTGGTTAGAAACAGGGATATCAGATATCACATAATCCACAACACTACTACCTAGCCCATGAATACAGGTCATTTGGTTGGATTTTGGCCACTTCATTACTCCATTGCAAATTATTAAGTCTTGAGAGCTACAGAGCTTGACCAACTCAGTACCAAACAAATTCTCAATTAGGTCTTGAGAGCTTCTTTTGTAGCTATTAGATAAAACAAGGTCTTCATCTAGCCATAAAGGATTATGGTTGGAGTCATCACTTAAAAGAGTAGCTTGTTTAGTTGCAGTCCTAACATTAAAGTCTCCTAGCAGGAGGATATTACTATATTATAATTTATTATTTTATCTATTATTAAATATTCTATATTATCGTGTTATATGTTATTAAATTAGTATAAATTTGTTTCAAATACTCTATTTATATGAATAATATTTTTTATTTTTATATTATCAAAATGTATAATTTTATATCATTTAAAAAAAATAAAAAAAAAACAATTTAAGGTTTTGAAGATCATTTTACATATCATTATTACTATATTATAATTTATTATTTTATCTATTATTAAATATTCTATATTATTATGTTATATGTTATTAAATTAGTATAACTTTGTTTCAAATACTCTATTTACATGAATAAATAACATTTTAAGGTCTCCAAAAATTCTAAAACATCATTTTACATATAATTATGATTATATTATATCTAAAACATCATTTTACATATAATTATGATTATATTATATCTAAATTGATATATAATTTATACAAAAGAAAATTTGTTATTTTATTCCTTAATTAAATATTTAATATCATTTAATTTATTTTTTGGTTTTTTTTCTAGGTTATAATGTTTAGAGAAAACAAAGTCATTAATTACTTAATTATAATATCAATATGTCATAGGGATTAATTACTTGAGGAAGATAACAAGCATTCTTCCCAATCATTCAAATTAAATCTAATTAACAATTTACAAGACAAAATATACCATAATATTGGAAAATTTAAATTTTGATAGAAGAAATATCAGACAACTAATCAAACTTCCAATACTAATATAATTCTAATTATTGATATAAAAATAAAATAATTTAAAATTTCTAATATTGAAGTTTAGTTATTAAAAAGAAACTATAACATGGCTAGTAAAAGAATTATATTTTGCATTACATTATAAACTTTGATTGTCCACCTTAGTAGATAAACATATAAATACATGTATTCATGTGGTTATGATCATTGTTAAACCTTTTGCCAAGTCTATATTGTTTGTCTTAACAAGGTTGCACCAATTGTTTTAATCTTCACCAAACCATACGTAGTCCATGTAAACTATAAAAAGTATTCAGTGTACTAATCTTTCAACGATAATCTCAATTTTCCACTAGCTCAATAGACAACTCACCATGCCACCTTAACTAGCCACCACTATGGCACATCATAGGTCAGAGGAGTCATACAAATGATAAGTTGGGGAATCAAAGTCAACCCAGTCAATTTAGGATAAATGTCAGGGGTAAAAGTTGAACAAGTCAATGAATGCCTAAAATGAATAGCTTATAAGAAATGAAGCAATGATCATATTGGTTCATCATGTAGAAGGTAAACCCTTATTGATAACCTTAATTGGTTATTTAATAATCCATTTGAATATGTAAATATGTATCACATGTAATTTTAAACCTCTTATATAATAGGGGGTGATTTTTCTATTCTTTGAACCTTTGTAAGATTAGCTCCATGCCCGAACCCCATACATGACGGAGTGAATGTGATATAGCCGACCGCACTCCTCGGAGCACGTCCGCTCCCACAGGATCTTCTCTTCTTCCCCGGCCCGAGAAACTCGTCGGTTCTTCTACTTCCCTATCGGGAAGTCTGCACCCCACAGGTTCTCTTCGGCACGATCCTCCCTTCTTTCCTTCGGAGGATCGAAACTCGCAATTTTGCAATTTCTCGTTTGCTCGCTGGGCTCTCGAATCCCCGAGACCCGATACGTCAGTCAACGCTGACTTTCTCTTTCCTCTATCGGGACTTCGGCTCTATCGCGACTTCTCTACTCGCGATTCCAAGCCCTCGGGTTTCCAACCTCCGATACCCGATGCGCCGAAACGCCGATATGATCCTATTGCACTTTCTCTACTCGCAACCTCGCGACTTTGCGATTTTAACACCAAGTTCTCATCCCTTTCACTCGCGAAATCCCGAAATACGATGTGCCACCTGTCCGTTTTCCCAACTTCTGTGGCCCACACGATTACGTCACCCTCAGGATATCGCGTCTCGCGGCTTCGCTGCTTCTGTTACCAAAATTACGACACTTTTTCTCACAAGATGCCGATAAGTGATCTCGCGAATAATACAATGGCCTTGGCTAACTTGTATCACGCGCTGCCCCTCCCGAGCTTCGAACCTCGTCCAGCACTTACGCTGTAACTACCTCGCTCCTTTGCAGGATCCAACAGCCTTCAGAACTTCATGAAATCTCCTCAGAGAATTTCGACCGTCCGTTCTTCCCTATGCAATCTACGAAATGAAGTAGTGTCTCTTCCACGAGACTCGTTTGCCTGCTCGCCAACCTGTGATGCTTCCCTCGAGGTTTCAACGACAGCTTCCCCTGTGCTAATCCTTCAGTGAATTCAAAGGCCTATTCCTCCTGATCTTGTTCTCGACTTATCAAGTCCTTCAGAGAACTTTTTGCGCGCACTCCTTGCGGCAAATCTTCAACAACGTCTAAGTGTTGAAGTCACTCGACTCTGCGCACACCTGCAGCAGCAGTCTTTCGATACTTTACTCAGAATCACAACTCTGAGACTTTGCTTGGCCTGCGCACTCCTTGCACGACACTGTGCCTATCTGCACTTTCGAAGAAATGAGGACAACTGTTATCTCTAATTGAACCCTTTTGTCAACGCACTCCTTGCGGACAATTCAACTGCACTCCTTCCAGGAATTCTCTGGTTCAATTAGAGAAACAATTGAAACTCATTCATTCACCCTCTCAGACTTCAATTCAACCATGAAATCACATACACAGCATATAAAATAAAATGCATGACAGGAAGCAAATATTCATGAGCATAACATCAATATACAGAGAAACAACACATAACCATGGATTTGAATCAAAGCTTCTTCTATTAATTCAATATCTATACATGGGTGTTCTTTACACAGCTCTCTGCTTGCTCTTCTTCCTTGATTATTATTACAATGATACAATGAGGGTGTCTATATCTCGTTTCCCTCTTGCGCTCTAAAGCTATCAAATCTAGAATTAAATATTCTCTCTACTTTACATTAACTATCTTAAATGCCTCATCTACCTAAGGATGAGAGCTATCCGCTCAAGGTCCATTACAATATATAAATGCACCTTCATAAATGATTTCATTAAAGACTTGTGCAACCATCCCAAAGTGTTTCAAAAATTTTGCTAGCTTGTCCAGCTGTCTTTCTGCTTCCGCGATGGTTCGCTTGATGAGTTGGCGATGCTCCTGCATCATACTCCTCGGCTTGAAAATTTTCATGGGCTCCTGTCCATGAGCTCCTGCATGGTCTGTCCATGCTTCTGTATCACTGCTTATGGTTCCCAGCTGGCATCTTCCACTGGGTGATTCTTCCACTTGACCAGATACTCAAAGTACTACTTTCGTCTAGTCTTTCTACCCTCTCTGGTCCAATATGCATTCCATCTGTGGCTTTTCTGCTACTGGTAATTGTTTCACCCACTGGATCACTGGTCCCTCGGCTCCAATTACTACTTCTCTAGCCCTGTATGGGTATAAATCTGCAATATTGAATATCAAAGATATTCCGATGCCATATGGCAACTCAATCTCATATGCATTTTCTTTGAATTTCTTCAGGACTCTGCATGGCCCAATTTTCTTCATTTTCATCTTATTGTATGTTCCCCTTGGGAACCTTTCCTTCCTCAAGTGTGCCAGAATTAGATCACCAACTTCGAACTGAAGTTGTCTCCAATGTTGATCTGCTATGCGCTTGTACTCCTGATTTGAATCTATCAGTCGCTGCTTCACTCGACTGTGAAGTTCCCTCATCGCCTCAGCGAATTCCTCTGCACTAGCGTTGTTATTCGCAGTCTATTTTGAATCTCGCAATTCAGAAACTCCTCTTGGCTACATCCCATATACAACCTGAAATGGACTCTTTCCTGTGCTCCTGTTCACAGAGTTGTTGTATGCAAATTCTGCTTGTGGCAATATGCTATCCCAGCTGCTATGGTGCTCTGTCACTAAGCTCCTCAGCAATTCTACTAGACTTTTGTTTACTACTTCTGTTTGTCCATCTGTCTGAGGGTGATAAGCAGAACTAAATGCCAAGTTAGTTCCTAGCTTCTTCCATAGCATTCTCCAGAAATTTCCTATGAATTTAGTGTCCCTGTCCGAAACTATGCTCTTTGGTAATCCATGAAGTTGAATGACCTCTTTGAAAAACAAATTTTCTATATGCGTCGCATCACTGGTCTTCTGGCATGGGATAAAATGTGTCATTTTAGAAAACCTGTCCACTACCACAAAGATGGAATCAACACCTCTTTGTGTCCTCGGCAACCCCAATACAAAATCCATGCTAATCGCCTCCATGGCCTCTCTGGTATGGGAAATGGATGATAAAGACCTGCATTATGTTTCCTCCCCTTCGAATGCTAGCAAACTGCATCTGTCAACAAACTTCTTGACATCTTATCGCATCCCTGGCCAAAAATATGACTCATTCAGCTTCGCGAATGTCTTGTCATGTCCGAAATGTCCTGCCAATCCACCACTGTGTTTCTCTTTTAACAGGTTCTCCCTCATGGAGCATTTCGGAATACACAGTTGATTGCCTCTGAACAACAATCCCTCCTAGATCATGTAATCTATCCAAGGGCTTCTGTCTCTGAGAACTGGATTCTCAGCTGCTTCATACGCCTCTGCAAAATCTGCATCACCTGTGTACATGTCCCTGAGATTTTCAAAACCCAATGTTTTGACTTGAAATTCCTGCAACAATAAACACTTCCTGCTCAAAGCATCAGCCACTTTGTTAGCAGTACCCGAAATATGCTTAATCACAAATGTGAAATTCTGCATATACTCTACCCATTTTGCGTGCTTCTGATTCAACTTCTCCTGTTGACTCACAAACTGCAATGCATGATTATCGCTGTACAATACAAATTCTTTTGGGATCAAGTAATGCCTCCACTTCTTCAACGCCTGTATGATAGCATATAATTCTTTATCATACGTGTAGTATTTCAGTTTTGCCTCATCAAGCTTCTCACTGAAGTATGCAACTGGTCTGTCGTCTTGACTCAAGACCGCTCCTATAGCAAACCCGCTTGCATCACATTTCACCTGAAATGTCTTCTGGAAATCCGGCAACACCAACACTAGTTGTTCCGTAATCTTCCACTTCAACAGATTGAAGCTCTTCTCAGCCTCTGCTGTCCAATGAAAAGACTTATGCCGCTTCTTGACTGTGTCCATCATCATTGCACTAATCCCACTGAAATTCTTGATGAACTTTCGATAGAAACTAGCCAAACCATGAAAACTTCTCACCTCAAAAACATTTCTCGGTGATGGCCAATTCTTAATCACTTCCACTTTATTTGGATCCATCTTCAACTCATTCGCCGAAATAACAAACCCCAAATAAATGAGTTTTGTCTTCATGAATGAAGATTTCTTCATGTTGATCAACAGCTTCTCCTGTTGTAGCTTCCTCATCACAATGGCCAAATGCTTCAGATGTTCAGCCTTTATCTTGCTAAAAATCAGTATGTCATCCAGATACATGACGACAAATTTCCCGATGAATTCCCTCAGGACTTCATTCATCAACCTCATGAAGGTACTTGGTGCATTCGTCAAGCCAAATGGCATGACTAACCATTCATACAGTCCTTCGTTGGTCTTGAAGGCTGTCTTCCACTCATCGCCTTCTCTCATGCGAATCTGATGATATCTGCTTTTCAGATCTATTTTTGAAAAAAAATTTGCCCCACTCAGGCAATCCATCAGATCATCCATTCTCAGTAGTGGAAACTTGTACCTGATGGTTATTTTGTTGATGGCCCTCGATTTGGTACACATTCTCCATCCTCCATCCTTCTTCGGAGTGAGTATTGTTGGAATGGCACATGGACTCAAGCTTTCTCTGACCAATCCTTTGTCCAACAAATCCTGTACCTGCTTTTTGACCTCCTCATTTTCTTGCGGCGTCAACCTGTACGCAGCTTTGTTCGGAAAACTAGCTCCTGGTATGAGGTCTATATGGTGACTCACACTCCTCATCGGTGGCAACGAATGAGGTAATTCATCCACCACGATGTCAGCGAACTCTTCCAGCAGTTCTTGAATCTCATCTGGTAGATCATCCACTCTTGTGCTAGTCAGAACAATCCTCGGCTTTCTAACCACAAAGAATTGTGGATCTTCTTTCTTCTCCATCTTCGTAAGAAGCTCCTTCCCACTCATGAGAAGTATTGTGTTGCTCACTTCCGGTTTCACCTCCTTATCCTTTATCGAAAGCAACCTGTGTGTCCTCCCATCCTTCTCTAAAGTATATGTGTTCATTCTCCCATCATGAACCACATTTCTGTCATATTGCCATGGTCTACCCAACAATAAATGACATACATCCATGGGAATGACATCACATAAGACCTTATCATTATACCCCCCTATCTTGAATTCAACCAAGCATTGTTTAGTAACACTCACCTGATGTCCCTTCTGCAACCATGAAACTTTGTATGGACTCGGGTGATCAGTTGTCTCCAGCTCCAGCTTTTCCACCATCTCGATTGAAACGAGATTATCTGTGCTACCACTGTCAACAATAACCTTGCATACCCAATGCTTGGTTTTGCAAGCTGTCCTGAACAGTCTGGTCCTTTGAGCTGAGTCCTCCACCTCCTTCCCGGGTGTTAAGAGAACTTTACGCATCATCAACGACCTTCCACCTTCTGTGTCTTCAATCTCAACATCACGCTTTTGTGCCTCGGTGATGTGAGCTTCTCCAACGTCCTTCTTTTTCTCTGGACACTCAAATGACCTATGCCCATTCTTTCCACATGTGAAACATGTGATTACTCCACCTCGGCCTCTTCCTCTACCTCTGGTACGAGGAAAAGTATTGCCATCCGCATATCCTCCGCTCTGCTCTGTATGCTTCCCTCTCTGTTCAATATATGGTTGCCCTCGCTGTGAGGTTCCACCTTTTTCAACCTTACCCTGAGGTCTCTTCCATTCCTCTTTGGGCTTCTGAGTTCTTTCCTGGGAAACTGCCTTGCCTCTGGGCTGACTCCTGCCTCGCCCTCACTGACCTTGCTTACGGCTCAGCTTCTCCTCGGCTTTCAGAGCCATCTGATAAGCGTCCTCCACCGTTCGGATGGTTACCATGCTCAATTCATCCTGAATGTCATATCTCAGACCATTCAGATATCTGGCGACTTTCTCATCATCGCTCTCTCGATGACCTGCTCTGATGTTCAGTCAATAGAATTCCTCAGTGTATTCCTTCACTGTCATCAGCTTCTGTCTCAGGTTCTGCATTCTCCTGAACAGTGTGATTTGATAATCCCTTGGGATGAACTTTTCCTTCATCTTTGCAATCATCCGATCCCAACTCTTGATCTTTTGCTTGCCTTTGCAGCATCTGTCAGCTTGTATCTCATCCCACCACAATGTTGCATGTCCTTTCAATCGCGTGACAGTATGCCTGACTTTCTTATCCTCTTCGATCTCTTCGTAATCGAAGTAGGTGTCAAGATCTTTAATCCAATCTAGCAACTCTTCTGCATCCAGATTTCCCTCGTAGACTGGAATGTCCATCTTCGCTTTCTCCCCCATCCTGGCGATAGCTTTAATCAATCGCTCAGTTGATGCATCTTCGGCTGCAACTTCCTCCTCGCGTTCAGCCTCAACTTCGCCTTCGGAGTCACTTAGATCTCCAGCACTGGCTGTGCGTCTCTGAGCTGTCTCCATCTCCTCGAGTCTTGCCCGAAGATCTCGCATCTGTCTCTCCATTTCTGGATTTCCTGCCGACCTACCTCTTCTTCGTACCTCCCTGTCCTCTAGGTTAGGTGACTGTCTTTCCCTTCTGGGCGGAATGGCGAAATTCTCCTCTTTCTCTCTGCTACAGAAAACAAAGAGTCTTCCTCGCTCTGATACCACTTGATNCATCCGCTCCCACAGGATCTTCTCTTCTTCCCTGGCCTGAGAAACTCGTCGGTTCTTCTACTTCCCTATCGGGAAGTCTACACCCCACAGGTTCTCTTCGGCGCGATCCTCCCTTCTTTCTTTCGAAGGATCGGAACTCGCAATTTCGCAAGTTCTCGTTTGCTCGCTGGGCTCTCGAATCCCCGAGACCCGATACGTCAGTCAATGTTGACTTTCTCTTTCCTCTATCGAGACTTCGGCTCTATTGCGACTTTGCTACTCGCGATTCCAAGCCCTCGGGTTTCCAACCTCCGATACCCGATGCGTCGAAACGCCGATATGATCCTATTGCGCTTTCGCTACTCGCAACCTCGCGACTTTACGATTTTAACATCAAGTTCTCTGCCCTTTCACTCGTGAAATCCCGACATACGATGTGCTACCTGTCTGTTTCCCCAACTCCTATGGCCCACACAATTACATCACCCTCGGAATATCGCGTCTCGCGGCTTCGCTACTTCTGTTACCAAAATCACGACACTTTTTCTCACGAGATGTCGATAAGCGATCTCACGAATAATACAATGGCCCTGGCCGACTTGTATCACGCGTTTCCCCTCCTGAGATTCGAACCTCGTCCAGCACTTACGCTGTAACTACCTCGCTCCTTTGCAGGATCCAACAGCCTTCGGAACTTCGCGAAATCTCCTCGGAGGATTTCGACCATCCGTTCTTCCCTATGCAATCTACGAAATGAAGTAGTGTCTCTTCCATGAGACTCGTTTGCTTGCTCGCCAACCTGCGACACATCCCTCGAGGTTTCAACGACAGCTTCCCCTGTGCTTATCCTTCGGTGAATTCAAAGGCATATTCCTCCTGAGCTTGTTCTCGACTTCTCAAGTCCTTCAGAGAACTTTTTGCGCGCACTCCTTGCGGAAAATCTTCAACAACGTCTAAGTGTTGAAGTCACTCGACTCTGCACACACCTGCAGCAGTAGTCTTTCGATACTTTACTCAGAATCGCAACTCTGAGACTTCGCTTGGCCTGCGCACTCCTTGCACGGCACTGTGCCTATCTACACTTTCGAAGAAATGAGGACAATTGTTATCTCTAATTGAACCCTTCTGTCAACGCACTCCTTGCGGACAATTCGACTGCACTCCTTGCAGGAATTATCTGGTTCAATTAGAGAAACAATTGAAACTCATTCATTCACCCTCTCAGACTTCAATTCAACCATGAAATCACATACACAACATATAAAAGCAAATGCATGACAGGAAGCAAATATTCATGAGCATAACATCAATATACAGAGAAACAACACATAACCATGGATTTGAATCAAAGATTCTTCTATTAATTCAATACCTATACATGGGTGTTCTTTACACAGCTCTCTGCTTGCTCTTCTTCCTTGATTATTATTACAATGATACAATGAGGGTGTCTATATCCCGTTTCCCTCTTGCGCTCTAAAGCTATCAAATCTAGAATTAAATATTCTATCTACTTTCCATTAACTATCTTAAATGCCTCATCTACCTAAGGACAAGAGCTATCCGCTCAAGGTCCATTACAATATACAAATGCGCCTTCATAAATGATTTCATTAAAGACTTGCGCAACCATCCCAAAGTGTTTCAAAATTTTTGTTGGCTTGTCCAGCTGTCTTTCTGCTTCTGCGCTGGTTCGCTTGATGAGTTGGCGATGCTCCTGCATCAGAATGATATTATTAAAATGTTGCAATCAGTTTGTACTAGTTCTAGTATTAATAGCGTCTTGTGTCTCAACTATTTCAATTTTTTATGTTCTTACTATGATTATTCTATTGGATTTTTGGCTTCTTGTTAAGTTTATGTTTACACAAATATGTTAATCATTTGATATTTTGTTTGTTTAATTATTCTACAAATGATGTTTAAGTATTGTCATTATTTTCTTGTGATATTGTGTACTCTATGATTTAATTAGTTTTGTCTTTCCTTTTTCACATCACTTGTCTCTAAGTACTCACATGATTCAACCATTACATTGCTATGGTATCTCCATGATAGTTATTAAAATTATTTCATCAAGATGAAATTTTCACCTTTTATACCTCAACCTTAGTCATGCTACCCAAATATTCTTTGTAGACTAGTGTAGTTATTGGTTGATGATATCAGTTGTATAATCATTGGTATCAAAAAGACACACCATGTTGTATAGCTTTGTTTGTCATTCTAGGTCATTGGAGATCAATAATCAATAAACCTCAGCATATGTTTGGGCAATCTCTAAGTATCATAAGTGAAAGGTTAATTGATTTCCCCTTCCAACAATTTGGAACACTCACAGTAACTTGAAATGATGGGAAATACCATGTCCATTAAATCTACTATCCCCACTATAAACACTATGCAATCAATGATTATAGATTCAAATAGTGTGAGGAAATTGAAAATCAAATTATTRAGATATTTTTCACATAATTATGTATTAGATTTTTCCTAAAACATCCACTCAACATAGATCAAGATTGTTTTATGATAAGAATCCTTTTGAGATGAAGAATGATTATAATAATAAGATGTTTAAAGGAAAGATTAATGTTAAGGAAAATGATGAGTGGTTTAGTGTACTTTCAATGGATTCAAAAGCTAATAATTTTAGTGATCAAAATATTTTTGACCACAACCAATAATGAGAATAATGTGATGAACATATCATTATGTGGGGAAATTTCGTGTAGGTCATACACTAAGTTTTATTTACTGGAGCTTTAGAAATATTAGTTCATGAAATGATAATAATTATATAAGCAATATCATTATAAAAAAATTGAGGTTTAAAATGGATCTAGTAAGGAAAATAATAAAATATTAGTTAAAGTAATCAAATAAGAGTTATGAATTTTTAAAAGGAAAGAAAGAAAACTACTTTCTTTAATAATATTTTAGACTTATTTCCTTATAAATTTACTTAAATTTAATATGTATATATTTATTTAATAATATTTTAGACTTATTTCCTTATAAATTTACATATATACATTTATTAGACACAAAATTAAATTCTACATCCAACAATTACTCATTCTATATATATTTATGATAAATCCACCATAAAATCAACTTAAAATACAATTACTCATTGTATATTTACTATAAATACATCATAAAATAAGCTTAAAATACATTAAACAAGTATATTTCTTTTAAAAAACATATACATTAAATAAGCATTTTAAAATAAGCTTAAAATACATTAAACAAGTATATTTATCGAATTGGGAAAGGATAATGTCGAAGAGTGTTGAGGATATGTTGCATAATGATTAAGGGAATTGAGGCTCGAGACGTTTCACAAGGATACAAGGAACACGTTTTTGGATGGTTGGGTCTATTCAAAGTTTGGAAATACCAAATTTTAGATAGCTTTAATTTTTGTTTGTTTAGTATTTGGTTGATCAAGATTATATGAAGATTGGTATTTATATGTTGTACATTTTTATTATAAACATTTTTTTTTTTGTTAGAGAGTTAATGTATATTTTTTATTGTTACTGATAGTTTTTTGGTCAACTATTTAATAGAGAGTTTTTTGGTTAACTATTTAATAGAGAGAGGGTTGTTAATTAAACTATCAGTTGGAAACATAGCCATCAAACTTAACTATCGAAGTGCGCCAGGTTATCCATCATGGAACATTCTGATTGGAATATTCTAATAGCAATGAGAGGTGATAGGAAGGGTATGCAACATTATAGACAGAGATAGAACGTGGTCAATGCCATTTATGTGCTACCTAGCATAACAGGTGTACCATAGGACCACGTCAGCGCCACATGGGAAGATGTTAACAATAGGGTTCCATGTCGTAGTGAGGTGGCTTGAACTTTGCAAGGCCATAACTTTTGATCTAGATCTCCATTTTGAGTGAAATTACCATTGTTGGAAATTCCAAGACAAGTAGAAGATGATGGTTCCATTTAAAGGGGTTTTTGAGATTTGTTTAAAGGGAACGAAATTTTGATACCCCATTCCCTAATAAGCTAGCTAGGTGGTTGGGTGTGTTACATGAAGAGTATCCAAAATTTATTTAAGGTAGGGAAGCTGGATGGGAATTATCTCCAATTATTTAGGGTGGCTAGTGTATTTGTTTTTCTCTATTCAATTGTTAGAAGATGGTATCCCCTTTATCTCATAGAGATTTCTCCATTATGCAATGATTGAATAAATTTCCGTTGGTTTCTTCTACCCCATTACACATGAAGCATTTGAAATGTCCCTAAAATCCTCTATGACAAAGATTTTCTAAGGTGAAAAATTTTCTCTGTGCTACTTGTCAGAGGAAGGTGGTCACTTTTGGCCATAGATTTGGATGCTAGATGTTATCCTATAACTTTATTTTCTCATACTTTAATTTATTAATAAAAAGGAAGTAAGTGTCTTTCACTCTATATTAGCCATTGCCTCCTAGTCTCTAATTGAGAATGCCATTACTTGTTTGAAAGCATACTCTCCTATGTTGGAGGATTTCCTAGGATTTAATTTTTTCTTCTTCTACTATTTATGGTGGTCATGTAGTTGATTGTTTCTAGTGGTGCTATAAAGGGGGTGTTGTCCAGTTTGGTCTTTTGCATTATCCTCCCAAAAGCCTTTGATGTAGTTCCAATTTTGTTTAAGGAACTATTGTTAAACATTTTGTAGAGTAGGGTATGATATCAAGGTTATCCTTTATTACCTCAAGTCTTCCCACATTAGGGTAGAGTGTCCTTCCTTGACCTCCTAGAAGCTATAATTTTGGACTAGTTGTTGGATTGTTCTTCTATTCATATTTTCACCCATAGTGCCTTACTATTTTTTATCTATTGTCATTGTATCTTGCCTCCCAAATATTTTCTCATGATGTGGATTAGTAGCTTCTTGAGTTAGTAGTCAAATGAAATAACTATTGTTCAGGCATTTTTGTTAGCTTATAAATGATATATAGAGATATAATGTTTCATATGGCTACAAAAAGGAACAACAATCTTAAACAATAAGTATTAAACAACAATCTTAAATGACAAGATTCTAACCCCTTATTTTAACAACAAGTTTTAAATAACAATATTTTTAAATCACTTTTCTACACACTAATAAGAAACTTTTAAACTCCAAAATAGTATCATCATTTATGTATTTTCATAGATTTCAATTAATTATTATTACATATCTAAGTTTAATTCTTTGTTAAATTAAGGTATATGACAAACCCTGATACAATGTCAGATTCGCATTTTTTAATTTCATTGTAAAATATGGTATGTTTCAAACCTAATTTATCATCCAAAAAGTAATAAAACATACTATCTTGTGGATAATGTCTCAACTTTATATATGGAATCTCACTTTTATCTTTTATATATCATCAAATTTATGTTATAAAATTGAATTTAATGCTTTAGCGGTATAACAAGCTAGTTGTCATAGTTTCTTTTGTAGATATAAATAGTCTTAATGATGGTAAAGTGTCATCACGTTTATATGAATATTTGGTTACCATTAAAATCCACATTTTTACATTTTTTTTGGTATCCAATCTTTAATATCCATATTATTGATTACAAAAATAATAATTATGCAATATACATCTCAGCGTTTTCATGAGGCTAAGTCAAGGGGAATTTGGAAAGTTTCCCTAAGAATTTATAACCCAAGGAGGAAAGCTAATGTACATTAATAACTTTTGAGTTATAATGTATGTAGAAAGATGCATGAACTTCGTTCCCTCCCTACGAGAGACCTTAGAGTTGAAGTCTTTAATCTTATGATAAATGTCTATTAAGATATGAAAATAGTTTTTTTAAACTTTAAACGATGCCAAAATTCACAGGGTTTTCCTTTTAAAACATTGATTTGAGTAATAATTATTCCAAACCAAACTAAGCATAGAAATTGTGCAAGTCAAATTCACAATCTCTTTGTGTTTTAAAAGTGCTTTATGTTTGAGATTTTTTTATCAAGAAGTGTGTGTGCTAATTTTTTATTTCTCTAATTCTTTTTCTTGCAAAGTTTTAACTATATGCTCATTAAATGTGTTTTAAAAGTGCTTTATGTTTGAGATTTTTGTATCAAGAAGTGTGTGTGCTAATTTTTTATTTCTCTAATTCTTTTTCTTGCAAAGTTTTAACTATATGCTCATTAAATGAATCTTTTGCAAATTTGGAGGATGCTCAAAATTATTTTATTGTTTTTTTTTTTATAAATAATTTCATTTTAAAATGACATCATTTAAAACTGATTTTTTTTTAGAATTTCTTAAAATTTTTGAATAACTAAATAAAAGTTATGGGATATGATGTCATAAAAATTATTTGGCATTACAAGTGATCAAGTTTTTTAATTTATTTTCTTATTTTAATCAGAAGAAAATTAAAAAGAAAAATTAAAATTAAAATTATACTAATTCATAACTTAATCCAAAATACCCTAGATGGGGTGTTAATTAGACGTCATGAATATTAACCGGGAAGGAGGAGGCCAAGCCATCCAATGGCTCGAGCCTCCAAAAGGGTGTGTGGAGATCACCTTATATCGCCTCCATGGTATGGACATTAACCTCATTCACATTATAAAGTACACGAAGGAGCGAGTGCAATTGGAATACAGTACTAACGATGAAATGGAAAATTACTCCATGTACATTCAAGTTGATATGACAATAATTGTATACCATTAGTCGTGTTATTTTGAGGTGATATCAATGCAGTAAGAAACTCATCCCCTTCATGCAAGACCACCCCTAGATCTCACTTGCATCTGCATAAGCTAGCTCTGGCTCAAAAGATTGGAGTTATCCCTCTCAGGGGCGGTTGGATTACCTGTGAGCACAATTTCATGCATCCATGAGAGAGGTCACTCTCACAGGCATACATGAAAGGAGACAGAAGGATTGCAACTCTCATCCAATGATCGGGAGAGAGAATTTTTGGCTTCACCATCTCATCATCCAGCAAGGCCGCCATAATTTGGGGTTGCAGAATCATGACAAGTGAAATTGGAAATAAATTTAGAAACATACATTTTTTATTAGAGTGGGAAAACCTATCATGACTTACTTGTTAACTAGCACTGAGACAATTATCGCTCACTGTTAATCTTGAATATGGGTTGACTCATCACTGTTATTCAAAGAAAACCATGCCATCTAGAATAACCTTGTTATCGCACAATTTGTAATTTGATAGAAGAAAAGGTAAATAGAAAGCAAATTGGTGTAACGAGAGACTATCCTATCACTGTCACCTCAATAGGATGTCCCTTTCTATTTATGGTGGTAGGCCCAGGGGAGACGTCCCTGGTGACCTAGGGGTTTAAGAATGCAAAGTAAAAGTAGATAGGTAAAGGTCCCCTCTCACAAGTCACCACCATTCAGAAAGTCTAGTTTTAATAACCAATGAAGAGATAATATGTCAAAAGTGTACCTTCCTGGAACAAAACAACAAGAAAACTATATATTTGCAAGTGCACTTGTTGGTTAGCACTTCATAAAACCAATGGAATTTCTTAAATAAAGCAATTTGTTGAATATGATGACGTAAACATAAATCTTATAACAGCAATGTTTATAGAGAAATACTTCACATAAAATGTCTTGAAACTAGCTTCAAAATGACTAAAAACCATCAACCATTGAAGTCATAACATTAGCATTTGACAGAAGCACAATGACAAAGTATAATTCAACCTTTACAATTGATTTTTTGAGCATTTAATGTTACATCTAATGGTTGTAGTTTACTTTAGTAATAGCAGCAATGTTGTTAGTAGGTCAAGTTATTCTAGGGTTAGAAAGTGTTAGTAGGTTGTTCGAAGAGTAGGTTTTGAAGGTTGTGTTGGTCAATCACTCTTCGTGAGGACTCAGATTAGTGATTTCTTAGGGAAAATAGAGTCAATAAAGTGGTAGAAAATGTTGAAGGTAAGGGATGATAATAGGAGATCCAAAGACAAGAGGGGTTGATAATTGAAGTGTTGGTAAGCCAAGGCTTCAACCACCAAACCCTAGGGGGAAATGACTACTAAGGTGTACGTAACCCTAGGAATTAGTAGATTTTCCTCCCTATTTAACTCAAATATGAATCAAATGATGGATAATGTGAAGCAATAAGTGCTAAGATGTTGCAATGGCAAGGCCCTTAGCAATGGCTTCAAGAAAAATGGCTTCCTGGCAAAATCTAGTAGGTGAATAGCTATTGAGATAAGGACAATAACATGTGATTAATACCCTAGGGTTTTAAGCTAGAAATTTCATAATCTTAGCAAAACAAAAAGTAAAGATACTATAACCATTCAAAGGAAAGAGGAATTGCAGAATTTCACTTACATTCACCAAGAATAATCTAGCATATGCCCTAGTTGAAGACTTTCCACCAAGAAAATGCCAAAAAACACCAAGTAGCCTCCTCCAACAAGTGCACACTAAATTTCAGTCATAAAACCCTAATTAGGGCACAAATTTTAGACCTCATAAGTGTGAGTGAAATATCATGAAAAATAAGGAGGATTTCCCCCCTATTTATACAATACTAATGACCAGAATTAGGTCAGAAAGGCCGACATGGCCAATTACAAATAATATCCATTTTTTTACATTAAATGTCACAATTAAACCCTAAAATGTGTTGATAACATGACGTCATGCCCCTTTAGGGTGACGTTAGGCCCTTTTTTGGGAAACGTTGGCCTCCTAGAGCAAAACGTTAGGCCTTCTTGGGCCTCAGGATCCTGCCACTTGGCACACAACTGCCTCCAAAACATCCCAAAATGCAAGATGACATCATGGGTGACCTGGGTGATGTCATGGTCCTTCCAAGCATCATGGTGGAAAGGGCACAACCCCCCTAGGTACAGGCCTGCCAGGCTGCCCCTTGTGAAACGTCCTCCTTTCTCTTTAGTGCAATCCTATGATCTGTCTTTGTCCCTGCTAGGGTCTCAACATCCATCCGGTGGGATTTTAGCCTCATGGAGGTCCGAACTAATCATCTCCCCATGTGTACCTGTCCATCAAGTGTGGCCCTATAACATCAAAAGATATGCCCTCCATGGGCTCATAAGTCACAGGGTCATAGCAATGCCAATCACATCTAATCATCAAGTTATTAAACATGTGCGTAAAACCCCCTTTACTCGGATAAGTGATCAAAGATGTTATGCTAATATGCAATCCAATTTTGGAGGGGACGATAGGACGTCATATTGGGATAATGCTCATTGGATGTGGGATGTTTCCAGGAGAATTCAAATCCAGGCCATATGAGTGGATGAGGTGGTAATGGATGTATAGGCAAGGGGTGAAGTGATAGCAGGGAAATGTATGGCTTACCTTGTCATGGATGCAAATGTTTCCAAGCCCATTCATTCCTTTTACCTTTTATTGTTATTGTTTTTTCTTTCAAGAGGCTAGTTATAGGACACTTCCTTGGTGTGGTGACCAGTGGTGGCAATGTTACCCACAAGAATTTCATGGAAATGAGAAGGTTGGCTCGTGATGAGACCCCCTTTCTCTTGGCTATGCCACCAAGAGCCACTACTCTGGCATGGTGACTAGCTGTCGGTAGTGTCATACCGCTACATTCCCATGGACCTAATAGGCTAGCTCGTGATGAGACACCCTATCCTCGAACTAGGTCTTGTTTTATTATTTTTTACGGGTCCCTTTGTTTCTTGCTGAGAATCTTTTTATTACTTTCTCAGGGATCCTTGGGTGAAGCATCTCAAGGTTTCATTCTTTTGGATTTTATCTTTTTCCATCCTCTTTTACCCTCTGGGCCTTTAGCCCCTTCTTCCCACAAGGTAGGGTACAACCCTTAGATATTTGTCCAACCCAATGCCCAGACCAGTGTAATGGGATGGATGAGGGGGAAAAATATGAAAAGTGGTAAGTATGTGGGAGCGGATGATGGCTTTTCATGAATCCCCCCAGTGGAAAATAAAACCCTATGTGTACTAGCTTACTACGGCATAATGTCATTCCCCCCAGGTGTGGTCAAGTGGAAAAGCATAAGGTCCAAGCACGCATTAGAAGAAAAAAGAATTAAATGCACATATTCAAAGGTTTTGAGGATCAAAGGGACACATACCATGATACCCAGACTCATTACCTCATGGAGAAAGATCCATTTTTGTTGTAGGGCCAGGCCGATGTGATGGATGTTGTTGTTGTTGACAAAGTGGAGGCACTGAAGAATGAAAATATGGGCCCTCTAAGGTCATGCTCAATTCAATTTGTCTCTCAGTACTCCATGTCTAGGACCTATGGGCCTCGAGACATAATATCCTTAGTTATCCCTAGGCTAGGGGATAACATCTAGCTGCAACTCGAGGACATGTGCTCACCATAGAGCGCATAAGAACCTCAACATATCTGTCATAACATGTGACCTTATTGATCTCAACATAAGATTGTTAGCAATCATTTGGGGTGGTTATATATATATATATATATATATATATATATATATTAAAAAAATGAAAACAAACATATGTACAAATGGAAATACAAACTACTCTAGCATGAAATTCAAATGGTATATACAATGAATGCAAATGCATTCCTACTTACTTCTACTTACCTTTTGGCTGAAATCTAGGTGTAATCAAATAACTAGTGAAACCACCCAAGCAATGTCTCACAATACATTCCTTTGTGCTTCATCATAAACCAAAACAATGATAATTTAAGCACAATCATCAAAAATCATAAATTCTAGCTCATGGAGGTGGGAGGAAGGGACAAAATCATGGCAAGTCATACTCTCGGGAGAGTGCTCAATCCATAAAAGAAATGGATCATGAAAATTCAGAGGTCCAATAGACTGACTCAAAGAATCTGATGGTTGGCTACCTTGGAAGTTTTCACAATCTGAGGTCTAGAAAGGAAATATCAAAAACCTAGAAGGTGACTAAGAATTTATAAAGGGAAGGTTGAAAGACTGAGATGACATACTTCTTCTTGAGATATTCAACCTGGCATTGAACTTGATGGTTTTCCTTAAAGGAAACATAACACAAAAGACATATTTCCCAACCACACCTTTAATGACATAGCAAGGTAAAGTAATGGAAGGTGGCTGGAGAAAGTTGTCACAAGGATCCTTCTTCAGGAAAATGATGTCCCTACTCCTATCAATATATGAGCACAGAGGTGGTCGATATTATTCTTCATGGAATAAATCAAAGTGCTTAGAGGAGTACTCATCAAAATCCTCAGGGTATGACCGAAAATCATCAGGAGAATGTGGGACTAGGTCAACCCTAGGTGTTTGGAATGTGTCGGTAATTATATCATCTCCTTGTTGCCACTCGTCAAAATTAAGAGAAACATGTTGTGATAGCCATAAAGGCAATACTTGGAAATGATTCTCAATGTTGTAAATGGGTTCCATATCATAACCAACTTCATCCCATTTACATATCCCAACATGTATGAAATCATCAATATTATCAACCTTGTCACTATCGGTATCATAACATGAAGGATTTAAAACATTTAAAGTCTCATCTAGCTCCTCTTCACTTTCCAAATCATAAAGTAAAGAATCATCAAAATTTTGGAAAGGAAAGTAATTCATCGTGTTTATTTATTTTTGTGCAAGAGCTTAGAGGACTTGGTTGTCTTCAACATGCATCCTTGTTTCATCCTCATGAGTTGTCCCTACATCTTCAAATGTACAACAAGGAATATCTACCTTGCCCGAGGATTCCATTTCTTCTTCCTTCTCTGAATCATAAAGTAAGGCATTGTCAAGATCCTGAAAAGGAAAGTGACTAACCTCATTCTCTTCTTCTTGTGTAGGGGGAAAAGGCTCGTGGATGGATTCATCAAAGGGAGGAGCGCATATCGGTACTTCATCATCTTGTCTAGGTTCCAGATCCTCCACTGTGTCTTCAGTAGTCCTTTGCTCTTCCCTATGGGATTGGAAAACCTCATCAAGATATTTTCCCTTAGCATTTTGTTGGTCGATGATTTGTTCACCTTCTTCTTGGAAATTAGTAGTAAAGGTTTCAAGGGTAACTAATATTTCCAAAATAAGGGTACTTGGAGTACCTTTGGGGTCATAAACTTTGGTTCCTAGAGAGAAGATGTGTTTTCCCTTGGACAAAGAGATATTCTCCTCGATTTGCCTGGCCATGTAATAAGCAACATAGATTGTTTTTGGCCCCTTTTTATTTAGGAGATACCGTAAATGCATTAAAAGTGCATTGGTATAGATATACATGAGGTACTTGTCTCCAGGATGATGAATCCTAGAAATTTGATATAGCAATCCCTCAAACCTAACCTGGAAATCCATAACAGTCTCATTCTCATTTTGTTTTATATATTTGAGTCTTTTTAATAACGTTTGGATGTCTTCCAATTTCATACCCTATTTTTTGAGAATGATTTCTTCTAATTGGTCCATAGATGTGATGCTAGCAACATGGAGATTATCATACCATCTCCTATCATTTTCGTGAAGAGTGGCAGAGAAAATTTTCATTGCCAAATATTCAGCATCATCACTAATAGGATGGAGTTGAAAGAAGGCCAAAAATCAACCATGTGATAGTTGATTCTTTCCCCATCACTACCAGTGAATCTAGGGATCCATTTTGTGTACCTCGGGGGAATTTGTCGAGGGTACCCTGGGATTTTACTCATGTATAAAGGCTTGAAGTTTCTTAGGTCTCATTGAGAAGTCTTGGTTGGCTTCGTCATTAATGGAGTCGTGAGATAATTTTCTTGAAATTATCAAAAGAATGAGGGAATCACCCTCAGTGGAGTCGCAAGGTAAGTGTTAAGCCCTAATATTGGCTCATTACCCCTTAATTGGGGCATATTATATTAGTAATGTTATTTTATTTATGTCGACTTTAGGCCATTAGTTGTAATTATACCTCCTAGTCTCCTATATATACCAAGGAGACATTTT
>ML805994.1:19065-37755 GCA_009831015.1 Picea engelmannii | reverse complement strand
TCTTGTACTTGAACATTTAAGTGGGGTAAAAGGAGGTTGCCCCCTCGAAGAGGCTTATTATCTGAAATTATCTCTTTTTCAAGGCGTTGAGTACTTTTCCTAAGGTTTTTCTATGCTATATTGATGTTTGGTTCTTAACAATAAGCTTGTAAGAATAGTTATCTAGATAAAGGCTTACCCAAAAAAGTGTCGTTTGAGGAATATTGACTCAGTTTTCCTCGGTAGCGGTGCCAAAATGTTATCACACAATTTGTACTTTGATAGAAGAAAAGGTAAATAGAAATAAAATTGGCGTAACGGGATACTATCCTATCATTGTCACCTCAATAGGATGTCCCTTTCTATTTAGGTTGGTATGCCCAGGGGAGACGTGCCCAGTAACTTGGGGGTTTGAGAAGGAAAATTCAAAGTAGATAGGTAAAGGTCCCCTCTCACAAGTCACCACCGATCAGAAAGTTTGGTTTTAATAACCAATGAAGAGATAATATGTCAGAAGTGTACTTGCATGGAACAAAGCAACAAGAAAACTATATATTTGCAAGTGCATGTGTTGGTTAGCACTTCATAAAACCAATGGACTTTCTTAAATAAAGAAATTTGTTGAATATGATGAAGTAAACAGAAATATTATAACAGAAATGTTTATATAGCAATACTTCACATAAAATGTCTTGAAACTAGCTTCAAAATGACTAAAAACCATCAACCATTGAAGTCATAACATTAGCATTTGAAATAAGCACAATGAAAAAGTATAATTCAGCCTTTACAATTGATTTTTTGAGCATTTAATGTTTCATCTAATGGTTTTAGATTACTTTAGTAACAGCAGCAATGTTGTTAGTAGGTCAAGCTATTCTAGGGTTAGAAAGTGTTAGTAGGTTGTTCAAAGAGTAGGTTTTGAAGGTTGTGTTGGTCAATCACTCTTAGTGAGGACTCGGACGAGTGATTTCTTAGGGAAAATGGAGTCAATAAAGTGGTAAAAAATGTTGAAGGTAAGGGATGATAATAGGAGAGCCAAAGACAAGAGGGGTTGATAATTGAAGTGTTGGTAAGCCAAGGCTTCAACCACCAAACCCTAGGGGAAAATGACTACTAAGGTGTAGGTAACCCTAGGCCTTAGTAGATTTTCATCCCTCTTTAACTCAAAGATGAAGCAAATGACGGCTAAGATGAATCAATAAGTGCTAGGGTGTTGCAATGGCAAGGCCCTTAGCAATGGCTTCAAGAAAAATGGCTTCTTGGCAAAATCTAGTAGGTGAATAGCTATTGAGATAAGGGCAATAATGTGTGCTTAATATCCTAGGGTTTTAAGCTAGCAATTTCATAATCTTAGCAAAATGAAAATGAAATATATTATAACCATTCAAAGGAAATAATAATTGCATAATTTCACTTACATTCACAAGAATAATCTAGCATGTGCCCTAGTTGAAGACTTTCCACCAAGAAAATGCCAAAAAACACCAAGATTAGCCTCCTCCAACAAGTGTGCACTAGATTTCAATCATAAAACCCTAAGTAGGGCGCAAATTTCAGACCTCACAAGTGTGAGTGAAAGATCATGAAAATAAGGAGGATTTTCCCCCTATTTATACAATATTAATGACTAGAATTACGTCAAAAAGGTTGACATGGCAAGTTACAAATAATATCCAGTTTTTTACATTAAATGTCACAATTAAACCCTAAAATGTGATGCTAACATGATGTCATGCCCCTTTAAGGTGACATTAGTCCCTTTTGGGAAACGTTGGCCTCATGGAGCAAAACGTTATGCCTTCTTGGGCCTCAGGAACCTACCACATGTGCCACTTGGCACACAAATGCCTCCAAAACATCCCAAAACGTTGGATGATGCCATGGGTGACCTGGGTGACGTCATGGGCGTTCCAATGCCTACATCATGGTGGAAAGGGAACAACCCCCCTGGGTCTAGGCCTGCTAGGTGTTGAGGAAAAGATATGAAATGATCTTACTCAAGCATTTTCATATCTTACTTGGCTAAAGAAAGATAGACGAGAATATCACCCTATGTTTATAGCCATCAAAAATTGTTTCCTAATTCACAAGTATTGATTACAAGTGCTTAGGCTAATCTTTTTTATAAATGAAATTTTTCTGAAAAATTCATTATCTATGTAATTTTCTGAATATAACAGATGTTGAAATAAATATAGAGATAGAAGTAAAAACACCAAGTCAATAATCAAAATAGATGAGACATAAAGCAATTGTTATTCCATTCCAATTTATCAAAAGAATCGTTCTCTTTACAAAATTCCCTGAGGAAGTTTGGACCAAGGTCAAACTTATATGTCCCCGATGAAAACCATACAAAATGACTTCTGACATAAAGTAAAAAACTAAAAATTAAAAGCTAGATTAGCTTGCGACAAATTGTTTCCCACTCGACTCTGCACAATAGCCTTTGCCAAACATGAAATTTAATTCACAAACAGACAAGTCTACACAGACTATCAAAGATAGATCAACACCTCTGAAAAGCAAGTGTCTGAATGATATAATTCAACCCTAGTATAAGAGTTACACCAATACACCACAATACACCATGCACAATATATGAGAAATAATCAATAGTTATTGTTCAAGGGAAGTAATGACTTCCAAAGGTAGCTACAACTTCCAAATATAAAGGGAGGGATAAACGTCCAAGGGGAAGATACAATTCTCCAATATCAAGAGAGGGTTGACCTCTCCATCCTTGCCCCTTCCTTCCACCCAAGAATATATGAGAGATAATAAAACTTTACATTAAATCATCACGATCAACCAACCATCACATAGAACATGATAATGCTTCCTGATACTTCTTCAACATCTGAAATTATTCAATTCTTGGAATAATATGATCTTGTAGATAATATTACTCAATGTATTCTCTAAAAATCCTCCAAGTTTCACTCCTTGAATCCTCCCCAAAAAGAAGTTATAGAGAGAATCGTACACCTTATTCAATTATGGTTTATTCATGAGAGAGAACTTGTACAGAATTCCCCACGCTCAATATGTAACATCAGATTCTGAAACTCACACACAAGAAACTAAATCCCGTACTCTTTCCAATTAAATTTGTCTCACTTCATTTGGATTCTCTATGAAGAGGTTATGATTGTTTTACCCGGAACACCTATTTATGACTAGCTTCAGGGCTAGTCAAAAATCCTATCTTCCACAGAGTGTATCTCCAAAATTATAGTGAATAAAGAGATGAAATTTTTCCCACGGGTACCTAGATATGTCTTCTCAATACCATATAAATTTCATCATCTGAATCATTCTAGAAAAAAAAATTATAGAAAAAATGGTAAGATGACCTGTAAATAACATACCTTAGAACACATCACCAAAAGACTTCATCCTCCCTTGAAATCCACCCTTCTTTACTTCAAATTTCCTCTGAAATTTGACTTGTGTGTATAAAATGAATGTATAATGATATGTATTTATACCCTTTATGTCACTTTCTTTTAACATTAGGGCCGACCTGACACTTTCTTATTTTGTAATTCTTTTCTTTCATTATCTTCAGGGCTAGCCTATACTTCCTTCTTCAATTTAATTTTTCATCTTCAAAAATTCATTTCTCCTCAACCATGAGGATCCACATGACATGCCACCAACCACCAGAAAAAACATGATGTATACTATCCATCCATGGGTGTTGTGTCTGCATGTGCATTGTCCTTCATGTCCAAATACCTTCATCAATCTTGCGGTCCAAAACCAATGACTAGGGTTGACATCAATGACAACAACCAATCTTCCAAAAGCTAGGACGTCCTATTGGGCTAATTCTCATTGGATGTCAGATGTTTCCACGAGAATTCAAATCTAGGCCATGTGAGTGGATGAGGTGGTAAGGGATGTCTGGGCAAGGGGTGCAGTGATAGCAGGGAAATGTATGGCTTACGTGTGGGTGCCTCTGAAGAGGGTGAGTTGCACCTTGTCATGGATGCAAATGTTTCCAAGCCTGTTCATGCCTTTTACCTTTTATTCTTATTTTTTTTTATTTCAAGAGGCTAGTTAGGGGACACTTCCCTGGCATGGTGACCAATGGTGGAAACGTTACCGACAAGCATTTCACGGAAATGAGAAGGTTGGCTCGTGATGAGACCCCCTTTCTCTTAGATATGCCACCAAGAGCCACTACCCTGGTGTGGTGACCAGTTGTCGGTAGTCTCATATCGCTACAATTCCATGGACCTAATAGGTTGGTTCGTGATGAGACCCCCTATCTGCGAACTAGGTCTTGTTTTATTATTTTTTATGGGTCCCTTTGTTTCTTGCTGAGAATATTTTTAGTGCTTTATTGGGGATCCCTGGGCGAAGCATCTCAAGGTTTCATTCTTTTGGATTTTATCTTTTGCCAGCTGCTTTTACCCTCTAGGCCTTTAGCCCCTTCTTCCCACAAGGTAAGGTACAACCCTTAGATATTTGGCCAACCTAATGCCCGGACCAGTGTAATGGGATGGATGAGCGGGAAAAATATGAAAAGTGGTAAGTATGTGGGAGCGGACGATGGCCTTTCATGAATCCCTCCAGTGGAAACTCAAAAACTATGGGTACCATCTTACTAGGGAATCATGTCATTCCCCCAGGTGTGGTCAAGTGGAAAAGCATAAGGTCCAAGCACATGTTAGAAGAAAAAAGAATTGAATGCACATATTCAAAGGTTTTGAAGATCAAAGTGACACATACCATGATACCCGGACTCATTACCTCATGGCACAAGATCCATTTCTACTACAAGGTCAGGCCGATGTGATGCATGTTGCTACTGATGAAAAGGTGGAGGTGCTAAAGAATGAAAGGATGGGCCCTCCAGGGCCATGCTCAAGTCGATCTGGCTCTATGTACGTCATGTCTAGGACCTATGGGCCTCGAGACATAATATCCTTAGATATCCCTAAGCTAGGGGATAACAAACCTGTTGGTGGTCCATAAGGGGGTAAGCTAGTGGTCCTTAAGGGGTTAGAATTTCACTCTTTCCAGATGCCTTTGGGTCATGTTTTGTTAACATGTTTCCTTACGTAGGAAAAAAATGAGCTCTTAGCCAAGAAGAAATTGTTTTAAGTCATACTCTAGGACCAAAATTTAGAAACATACGTGTAGAAATTTGACAACTTATATCCATGAAATTTAAAATTTGCAATATATGATTTTTACATATTATATATGATTAAATTGAGATGAGTAGCTTTGGCTTCCACCATTTCTTTTCTTTTTTATTTTGAAACCGGATCTCTCCATACACTCAAATTTGCATGTTATTAAATTTGCATGACTACCTTTTTCTTCAACCATCATTTACATTTATGTCAATTTTGTTCAAAAATTTTTGGCTTCCACCATTGCATTTCTTTTTTATTTTGAAATCGGATATCTCCATACACTCAAATTTGCATGTTATTAAATTTGCATGACTACCTTTTTCTTCAACCATCATTTACATCAATGTCAATTTTGTCAATGATCATTGTAAACAAAAAAAAATCTGACCCTAAGTTTGTTCAACAAGGGAGAACCTAGCCTTGCACTCTTCTCACTGTTCTCTGTGAAGTCTTGTGGCTTTACATTCTGTGACTTTACATTCTGTGATTCAGGAGTTGACCTTCAACCATTTCAGTGATTTTTCTATCTGCGATATTGCATTTCGGTGATTTTATATTTGGTATTCCAGGAGTCGACCTTTAAACATTGCATAGACTTGAGTTTCTTGTTTTTCTGAGCAAATATTTTTGTGCTTGTGATTAAACCTTGGGACAAACTCTTGCCTGGGCATGCATCTGGTGAATTTCCACTGCGTTAGACTGCATTGTTATTCCATCACAGTACCCTTTTTGTCCTGAACCCTTCCGCGTTGAGTGGTGGTGCGTCTGCAGCATTTTTTTTGTGTGACTTGGGGCTAAATTGTTGTGTCTTGGGAGGGGGTGAATTTATTGTGTAATGGTAACGTTGGGTTGTTTGAGTGTTGTTAATCTGGACAGCGAGCTCACTTCTCTTTTTCTTTTTTTGAAATGTGTGTGTGCAAGTGTACAAGGGTAAAAATTACATTCGACTATGCGTCGCCACACGACGACGTTTCATGACGCATGCAATGCGATGACCACATAAATATCTAAGACGCACATTAACCTCTGCAAGCAATGAACAACAATCCACCGACAAATAATACGACTGACTACCTGCCCGTCCTACCCTACTATGGTTAGGACCTCCAAGACACATAAGCAACACTCAAGCCCAGGTTCCCATTGATTTTAACCATTTAAGGTCTCAGGGTTGGCAACTGTTCTGAGAAACATGGAGGTGTCTACATCCCGCCCGACACAAGCAGACCAAGAAATACAAGAATACAACCAAGTACAACAAAATCAATGGACAACCATGACCTCTAAGGAAGGCACAAGTCCGAAGGACTCCGACAACAACCAACCATAATTAAGACAAGGCATTAACTACGACTCCATTACCATTAATGATCGATCTGTCACTCCCTTTCATTTCCATTAGTTGACAAGTTACCAATCCCCCCTTAAAAATAATGTAAGTTCAATTAATAGCAATTTCCCATTGCTAAATCAGTATAACTCAATGCACGTAGTTCGAAAGGACATCGCATTACATTACATTACATAATATTGCAATAAAGTCACCATAACACTACATTTGATATTTATCAACAATAACGTTTACATTTTATTTTGTAATACAGTAACATTACATCTACTTTTGCAACAACAAAAGTATTATGGTAACTTCACATATACGTATTACAATAACCGAATTTGTTGACAATAACCATCACACTTAATCCAAAATTTAGAAGACATAATGAAGGAGACAAAAAGCCTAGGGTTAGGAACCGTTGTAAAATCATGTGACATGTATCTCCATATCTATTCTTATAACATATAAGTGAAATGCAAAGACCACAACATAGTCAGCATACCAAGATTACACGCACACTTATGAGGTACTGACTTATTAATCACCCAAGCCAAATGTAATTTCCAAGAAACTTGATATCTTCCATCAAGAATCAGGGACCCAACACCATATGAATATTAAAAAGAAAAAGAAATTGTTCTAGCTTAATGGGACTCATTTATTTTCCATCCTGTAATACTGTAACATAAAGTAATTTAATTCAAATTAGAGCAACCTCCCTTGCATTGGGTCAGCTAGTGGTCTTATAACAACAAACTTAATCAAGGGTAATTGTATTGTATTCATCATAAGGTAACTGATAAAATTGATTTAATGTCATTTCTCAAAGCATGGGGAGGAAATTCAAGAAGTTCATACAATTAGATTATATATATTTACACATTTTAACCTGAATTCACCAACGGGTGGTTGTTGGTTTTCCCAAGTAATGTAAGTACAAGTGTCGAACCAAGGTCTTTAATGAGCTGTCAATGTCTGGAGCATTGAGAACATAGTAAGGAAAAGTTTCTAAAAAGCAAAAGATAGAAGGGCGTGGTCAACACTTGCTTCCCAGAAAACACAATGGTAAGTTTCCCTAGTCTTCCCAACGATCCAAAATCTATTTATTAAGTTAGTCTTACGGATCTAAAGAATTCATTAACACAGAACGCCCATGCTTGACTGCTATCGAGGACCCGGTGTTCAATGAAACAACTGTTACCCCACCCAACTCCTGACAGCTCTGAAAGCAATTAAAAATTAATAAGGGGCTGCCAACTACAAACTCGAAAAACATGGGTAATAAAGTTGTCCCAACAATAACCAATTCGCTAGCAGAGATAAATCCGCTCTAAAAGCTCGGACCAACAATGATGAACAGGTCGTAACATTTAAAGGAACGCAGCCCACAAAAGCGCCCATAGTAGAATAAAACACAGTCATAAATAAAAACGCTCGTAATGGGTACAGGAACCCAGTCAAAAATGCAGGAATTGATATTTAAAAATGCAGGAAGAGTTATAATAAAACACAATCCAATAAAACGTAGTAAATGATATTTAAAACGCAGGAATCTTCATTAAATTCTCCAGGCAGCCAGTGTATTCACGCGTCAATGAGGTTCTTTGGAAATATGCAGTCAAGGTAAAAAAAAAAAAAGAGAGAATTGAGCTCGATGTCCAGAGTAGCAACACTCAAACAACCCCACGTTACCATTACACAATAAATTCGCCCCCTCCCAAGACACAACAATTTAGCCCTGAGTCACACAAAAAAAAATGTTGCAGACGCACCACCACTCAATGCGGAAGGGTTCAGGACAAAAAGGGTACTGTGATGGAATAACAGTGTAGTCTAACATAGTGGCAATTCACCAGATGCACACCCAGGAAAGAGTTCGTCCCAAGGTTTAATCACAAGGACAAAAAGATTTGCTTAGAAAAACAAGAAACTCAAGTCTACGCAATGTTTAAAGGTCAACTCCTGGAATACCGAATATAAAATTACCGAAATGCAATATCGCAGATAGAAAAATCACTGAAATGGTTAAAGGTCAACTCCTGAATCACAAAATGTAAAGCCACAGGACTTCGCAGAGAACAGTTAGAGGAGCGCAAGGCTAGGTTCTCCCTTGTTGAACAAACTTAGGGTCAGATTTTTTTTTGTTTACAGTGATCACCTATCACAATCGTCGAAGTCCTAAACATTTTTCTCTATTTATCCAGTACCAAATTACAACATTAGAGTTACTATTTTACACTCGGAACACAATTATAATTTCCGAAGTATTAAAACCATTCGATTCAACAAGATCCCAACCAACGTCCTGATGCATTCTACTCTAAAAATCAAAGAGCATACCTTTGCCTGATCGCCCGCTTCGAATGACGTTCGCGCTCTCCGTGTCGCTCCCGCTTGCCAACCGTCGAGACCTCACCGGTACCTCCCAGCCAATGCTAGGGGTACTCTGCTTCCCCCTTAGCCCCCCGAGCCGCAAAGGGGCCTCACACTATCCAGATGGTACGTCTAGCTCCCAGCTCGCCTTGCAAGGCCGAGCTACCACTCCTATCCGAGCTAGGAAATCCCAAATCCCCACAAGTAATCAATCAAGTCACAAATTCGATAGCGTAACATTACGCTAACAGTCGATCCCCTTCTTCCTTCTCCTCTCTCTCTCTTTTATAGAATTTTAGAACTTCCATTCTTTCCCTAATCTCATTAAATTTTAAGTTTTAATAAAAAAATCTTCCAAAAATTCTCATTCGTACAAGTGTCACCCATCCCCCACTTTCCTCCAATAATTATTTTCTTTAAATTAATAATTGTCTCAACTTCCCTCACCCACCTAGAGTTTCTCCTAAATTTACTCCTAGGTGTTCCTAGATTCCCTTACAGGTTTAAATACTTTCCCTAAAATGAAGTTGCTAATTTAGTTCAATTTAGAAGGTTCTTAACTGCAGATTCTTTACTATGTTGACCTCGCTTTTTACCATAATTTCCCCTCTTTCCCTTATTATGTTTCCTCCATTCCTTAGTTTCCTAATTTTTATTTTTCCCTTCTTTCCCCTTTTTATTAGAGCCAAAATGGCAGTTGCGCAAATTAACCTCTTTTCCTTTTTATTAATAATTTAATATCTTTTACACTTTCACAAGTTAAATAATTAAATTCTTCTTTATGTTTTATATCCAAAGCTTTTAATTAAATTATTACTCTCTTCATTTTACCCCAAAAATTTATGAAGACCAAATTATTACATAAATGGTTTTTATTTTAAATTTTACCACTTTAAATTTTTAGAGATGTTTTCTCAAGGGTAGAAAAAATTTTACCCCTAAAGAAGTTTTTGACGTGGAACTTAGATTCTGGACTGGGCGACATTTATTTAGGGAAGTTGTTTTAAAATTTCTTAAAGAGATATTAGTCTTAGGGCCATCTAGGTTCGTTCCTTTAACATCATCAACGCGACGTGCCCTTCAGGACGCACTATGTGCTCCAAGGGTGCGACTCGCCTCTAGTGTTTCTTTTGCACGCCATTCCCTTCTGGATGCATCACATGCTCCAAGGGTGTCACTCACCTCTTGTGTTTCTTTTGCACGACGTGCCCTTCAGGATGCACCACGTTCTCCAAGGGTGTCACTCGTCTCTTGTGTTTCTTTTGCGCGAAGTGCCCTTCAGGATGCACCATGTGCTCCAAGGGTGCCACTTGCTTCTTGACTGATTGGTAGACATCAATAACCCCTGGATTCAACATTCTGCCAGGTGAACTTGTGGGAGACTAAGGGCTTCTAAGGAATAAGTCCCCTACCTTATTCCGCGCCCCTTAGAATCATCGTGAGCGACTGTTGCAGTCTGCCCTCGCGGCATCGTGGGTCCTCTCGAACTAGGTAATCGTTAACCTACAGTTCGAGCCATAGCGGGAGTGCTAGTAGGTTGTGGCAAGGCTGTTGTCCACACCTCTCCCTCAACCTCTCTGGAAATCGTGTGTGTGGCCCCTTTACTCCATATGTGAGTCTGGTCGACAAGCTATCGTCAACCTGCATCATCAACAATCGTGTCAAAACATGTCCACATCATATCATCTAATCCAATGTACTAAAATATCATTAAACAATCAAACCCCAAGCACACTCCCTGACTCGATACAGAGTCCAAGGGGTTCCGTCGATGCCTTTGCATCCTCAAGGTCCAAAACCCTGCACACTCAGTAAAACCGATTCAATAGCACCTGTCTATGTCAAAGCAGTAAAACATCATGTCATCGACCATAACACATCATAATCAAGGAAAAATGTTTTAATATCATAATAGTTTAGATCACTTGTGAGCAAGTGTCCTCAAACAATAAGTTTTCTCAGCGCACCAGAGCGGGATGTTACATACACCCCCTCTTGGTTTAAACTTCGTCCCGAAGTTTCACAGTATAAATGATGAAATAAGTGTATCACACTATCATATGTCTATCTATCAAACAAAAATGGAAACTTCTGGCACATATCATAGGTGTCCTCCTAGGTCCTCGAGTGTGGAATATAATTGTCCCACTGGACCTTGACCCGATCTACCGTTCGACGTCATAATTTTTGAATGCGGTGATCTAAGATGCGGACCGGCTCAGCCTTGAGCTCTCCCTCGTCCGATACCTGCAAGGAACTCATTTCAATCACATGTGTAGGATCACTAATATAATGTCTCAAAACAGATGCATGAAAAACATCGTGCATACGCCTCAAAGAATCAGGCAAGGCTAATCGATAGGCCATGGGCCCCTTTCTCTCCACAATCTCTAAAGGTCCCACGAACCTAGGAGAGAGTTTATCTCCCTTTCCAAACTTGATCGAACTCTTATGTGGTTTAACCCGTAGGAAGACTCGATCGCCGACCTCGTAACTACGGTCGACTCGGTGCACATCAGCATAACTCTTCTATCGATCCTACGCTTCTTTAATCCTTTGTCTTATGGTTTGCATTTTCTCTTACATTTCTTGGATCGCTTCTGGTCCCACTAGGACCCTATCCTCAAGCCGATCCCAACTCAAGGGTGTCCGACACGGTCTCCCGTAAAGAAACTCTAAAGGTTCCATTTTAATGGTTCTTTGGTAACTGTTGTTGTAAGTGAACTCTACTAGAGGCAAGAATTATTCCCAACGCTTTTGTTGGTCCATCACATACATGCGCAACATGTCCTCCAAGGTCTAGTTCGTGTGTTCGGTCTGTCCGCCAGTCTCGGGGTGATACGCAGTACTAAAGCTAAGTTGGGTTCCCAAGGCCTCCTGGAAACTTGTCCAAAATCGTCCAGTAAACAGCGATCCTCAATCGGATATAATCCTCTTAGGCACGCCATGCAGCCTCACAATCTCACTGATGAAAACTCTCTCTATGTCAGGTGCCTAATATTTCGTACACACAGGAATAAAGTGAGCACTCTTCATCAGAGTGTCTACTACTACAAAAATCGAGTCATGTCTCCTTGCCGTCAGTGGCAATCCAACAATAAAATCCATCGAAATAACCTCCCATTTCGATTTCGGGATGGCATGTGGTAGAAGTAATCCTGTTGGGTGTCTATGTTTAGCCTTTACCTGCTGACACTCTAGACATCTGGCCACATAGTTGACTATGTCGGCCTTCATTCCCTTCTGATGCAGGAGCATCCACACCTCATCAAGCGAGCCCGCACGAGGAGAAGGAAAGAACAGCTGGGCAGCACTAGCGCCAATTTTGAAACACCTTGATATGTTGTGCCAAACATTAATACGTTGATGTGATGAAGCGCACTTGTACATTGTAACGGACCTTGAGCAGATAAGCTCTCGTCCTTAGGTAGCTGAGGCATTTATTAGATTTAATGCAGGTAGATAAAATAGTTAAATCTAGATTAGACAGTTTTACTTGCGTGAGGGCAAACGGAATATAGGCACCCTCCTTTGTATTATTGTAATTCATTATTCATTAGCATAAGATCATCATTAGCATTCAGGAGCAAGCGAGAGCAAGGCAGAGAACTGGTGAAGAATCCCCATGTACAGATATTGAATTAATAGGAAGACTTTGATTCAATTCCATGGCTGTGATTATTCTCTGTGTGTTGTTGATATTATGTTGTTGCATACTTGCTTCTTGTTTTGCCTATCTTCTATATGTTGCGTATGTGATTGCAATACAGGTTCGATATCTAAGAGAATGAGGAAATGAGTTTCAATTGTTTCTCTGTTTGAGCCAGGATATTCCTGCATAGAGTGCAGTCGAATTCATCCGCATAGAGTGCGTTGATGAGGCTCAACAGTTAAACTTTTGTTCTCGTTCACCCAGAAGTTGCTTTGGGTAGATAGAGCCGTGCAAGGTGTGCGTAGGCTGGACGAAGTCTCAGAGTTGTGATTCTGAGCTAAGGCATTGATAGACTACTGCTGCAGGAGTGCGCAGGGTCAGAAGCCTTCAACACTTGACGTGGTTGAAGATCATCTGCAAAGAGTGCGTGCAGGGAGTTTCCATAAGAAGCTCAGAAGCTACGAAAGCTCAGGAAAGATAAGCCTTCGAAGTAGTCGAAGAGCAGTGGCGAGGACATCCACAGAACAGGTCGCAAGGAGAAGCGAGCAGGTTTGCGGACAGGTTTCGTGGAGACACGTTCCTTATTCGGGATTTGCATAAGGAGGAAAAGTGGACGTGAAGTCTACAGTGCAGGCGAAAAGAAGTTCAAGGTTCAGATTGGATAGAAACCGTCGATCGAAACCGCAAGGAGAGTGACTCAATTCGCGGACTGGACGCATCGGGAGTTTGTGAGGTGATCTCGGGACATCGGGTCTCGGGAGTTGAAGGGTCAAGAGATTGGTCTCGTGAGGGGCGAGGAAGCGAGAGACGAGATAGTGAGTTTGTCGGCATCTCGGTGTTTCGGATCTCGGGAGTTGGGACCCCGAAAGTATAGTGACGCAAGTCGCGATAGTGCGAGGTCCCGATACGCCGAAGGAAGGTCAACGTTGACCAGAGATATCGAGTCTCGGGGATCCGAGGGTCAAATATTCAGTTGTTGAACTCGCGAAGTTGCGAGGGCCGATCCTCCGATAATCGAGGAAGGGAGGATCGCGCGGGTGAAGAGTCACTGTGGGTACGAAGGATTCCCGCGAGGGGATCTGAAGAACCTTTGAGTTCTTCGGGCTGAGAAGGAAGAAGGTCCTGGTGAGAGCGATCGTCCTCCGTAGAGAGGGGAGGGTTGCGTCAGGGTGGTATCAGAGCCGGAGAAGAGTTCTCTTTGTTCCGTTAGCAGGGAGAAGCGGATTTCATCATGCCGCCTAGAAGAGAGAGACATACACCTGATCATGAAGACAGGGATGCCCGAAGAAGGGGTAGGCCGGCAGGGAATCCAGAGATGGAGCATCAAATACGAGATCTCAGGGTGAGACTCGAAGAAATGGAGACCACCCAAAGGCGCGGAGTCGGCGCTGGGGAGTTCAGTGATTCTGAAGTGGAGGAGGAAGCTGGACACAATGCAGAAGAGGTCTCAGCAGAAGACGCATCAACGGAGCGGTTGATCAGAGCCATTTCCAGAATGAGCTTGAAGACTAAGATGGACATTCCCGTCTATGAGGGGAGTCTAAACGCAGAAGAGTTGTTGGATTGGATCCGAGCACTCGACACCTACTTCGATTATGAGGATATCGAAGAGGACAAGAAGGTAAGGCATGATGTTACCAAGTTGAAGGGACATGCAGCCTTATGGTGGGATGAATTGTAGGCGGATAGGCGCTGCAAAGGAAAACAGAAGATCAAGAGTTGGGATCGGATGATCGCAAAGATGAAGGCAAAGTTCAGCCCTAGAGATTATCAGATCACACTGTTCAGGCGCATGCAGAACCTGAGACAGAAGTTGATGACGGTGAAAGAATACACCGAGGAATTCTACAGGCTCAATATTCGAGCTGGTCATCGGGAGAGTGATGACGAAAAGGTGGCGAGGTATCTGAATGGTCTCAGGTATGACATTCAGGATGAATTGAGCATGCTGACCATCCGAACAGTTGAGGATGTGTACCAGATGGCTCTAAAGGCCGAAGAAAAGCTGAGCCGCAAGCAAGGACAGCGAGGGCAAGGCAGGAGTCAGCCCAGAGGCAAAGCAATTGCCCAAGATAGAACTCAGAATCCCAAGGAGGAGTGGCAGAAACCTCAGGGTAGGGTTGAGAGAGGTGGAACCTCACAACCAAGGCAACAATATGTTGAGCCGAGGAGGTAGCATACAGAGCAGGGTGGCAGATATGCTAACGCCAACGCTATTCCTCGTACCCGAGGTAGAGGAAGAGGTTGTGGAGGAATCATCACATGTTTTACATGTGGAAAGGACAGACACAAAGTCGTTGACTGTCCAGACCGGAAGTCGGACAGAAGTGAAGCTCACATCACTGAGGCGCAGCAGAGGCGTGATGTTGAGAGTGAAGACAGCGGAAGTGGGAAGTCGCTGACAGTGCACAAAGTTCTCTTGAAACCTGAGAAAGAGGTGGAGGACACAGCTCAAAGATGCAGACTGTTTCGAACAACTTGCAAGACCAAGGGATGGAAATGCAAGGTCATAGTGGACAGCGGAAGCACCGACAATCTCGTTTCAACCGAGATGGTGGAAAAGCTAGAGCTGGAGATGAACAGACACCCAAGTCCATACAAAGTGTCATGGCTGCAGAAAGGACACCAGGTATGTGTTACGAAACAATGCTTGGTTGAATTTAAAATGGGTGAATATAAGGATAAGATCCTGTGTGATGTCATTCCCATGGATGTTTGTCATGTATTATTGGGTAGACCATGGCAGTATCATAGGAATGTTGTTCATGATGGGAGGATGAACACATATACCTTGGAGAAGGATGGGAAAACACACACACTGCTGCCAATAAAGGATAAAGAAGTGAAGCCAGAAGTGAGCAGTACGATACTTCTTATGAGCGGGAAGGAACTTCTCACAGAGCTGGAGAAGGACGAGGATCCACAATTCTTTGTTGTCAGGAAGCCGAGAATTGTCCTAACAAGCACAAGGGTGGATGACTTGCCAGAAGAGATTCAGGAACTGCTAGGAGAGTTCGCTGATATCATCGTGGACGAACTATCTCGTTCGTTGCCACCAATGCGGAGTGTGAGTCACCATATCGACCTCATACCTGGGGCAAGTTTTCTGAATAAGGCAGCGTACAGACTGACACCTCGGGAGAACAAGGAGGTCAAAAGGCAGGTACAGGATCTGCAGGATAAAGGACTGGTCAGAGAGAGTCTGAGTCTGTGTGTTGTTCCGACAGTGCTAAGTCCAAAAAAGGATGGAGGCTGGAGAATGTGTACAGACTCCAGGGCGATAAATAAAATCACCATCAGATACAGGTTTCCACTGCCGAGAATGGATGATCTAATGGATTGCCTGAGTGGGGCAAATTATTTTTCGAAGATTGATCTCAAGAGCGGATATCATCAGATCTGGATGAGAGAGGGAGATGAATGGAAGACAGCATTCAAAACAAACGAGGGTTTGTACGAATGGCTGGTCATGCCGTTTGGGTTGACAAACACGCCAAGCACTTTAATGAGGCTGATGAATGAAGTCCTGCGGGAATTCATTGGCAAATTTGTGGTTGTATACCTGGATGATATACTGATTTTCAGTAAGACCAGGGCTGAACATTTGAGACATTTGGCCATTATGATGAGAAGGCTACAGCAGGAGAAGTTGCTGATCAATTTGAAGAAGTGCTCGTTCATGCAGACAGAACTCATTTATTTGGGTTTTGTAATCTCAGCGAATGAATTGAAGATGGATCCTGAGAAGGTGAAAGTAATCAGGAATTGGCCATCGCCGAGGAATGTTTTTGAGGTAAGGAGCTTTCATGGTTTGGCTAGTTTCTACAGAAAATTCATTCGGAATTTTAGTGGAATTAGCGCAGCAATGATGGATACGGTGAAGAAGCGGCATAAAGTTTTTCATTGGACCGCAGAGGCTGAGAGAAGCTTCAATCTGTTGAAGTGGAAGATAACAGAGCAACCAATTCTGGTGTTGCCTGATTTTCAGAAAACATTTCAGGTGAAATGTGATGCCAGTGGGTATGTTGTTGGAGGGGTTCTGAGTCAGGATGACAGACCTGTGGCATATTACAGCGAGAAGCTGGACGATGCAAAGCTGAAATACTCCACGTACGATAAAGAGTTCTATGCCATCATACAGGCATTGAAGAAGTGGAGGCATTACTTGATACCCAAAGAATTCATTTTGTACAACGATAATCATGCATTGCAGTTCGTGAGTCAACAGGAGAAGTTGAACCAGAAGCATGTGAAATGGGTAGAGTATATGCAGAATTTCACGTTTGTGATTAAGCACATTTCAGGGACTGCTAACAAAGTAGCTAATGCTTTGAGCAGGAAATGTTTGTTGTTGTAGGAGTTCAGAGTCAAAACCTTAGGTTTTGAGAATCTAAAGGATATGTATGCAGGTGATGCAGATTTTGCAGAAGCATATGAGGCAGCTGAGAATCCGGTTCTTAGAGATCGGAGTCCGTGGATTGATTTTATGATCCAGGAAGGATTTCTATTTCGGGGCAATCAACTATGTATTCCATATTGCTCTATGAGAGAGAATTTGGTGAAAGAAAAACACAGTGGTGGTTTAGCAGGTCATTTTGGACATGACAAAACATTCGCCAAGCTGAGCGAATCGTATTATTGGTTGGGCATGCGAGCAGATGTAGCGAAGTTTGTTGACAGGTGCAGGATATGTCAACATGCGAAAGGCCGAAAGCAGAAGACAGGGTTTTATCAGCCATTGCCCATACCTGAGAGGCCATGGGAGGCGATCAGTATGGATTTTTTTTTGGGGTTGCCGAGGACACAGCGAGGAGTTGATTCCATCTTTGTGGTGGTGGACAGGTTTTCGAAGATGGCACATTTCATACCGTGTCATAAGACCAGTGATGCAACACACATCGCAAATTTGTTTTTCAACGAGATTGTGCGATTGCATGGATTGTCGAGGAGCATAGTCTCGGACAGGGATACCAAGTTCATAGGTCATTTTTGGAGGACGCTATGGAAGAAGCTGGGAACTAACTTGGCATTTAGTTCAGCTTACCATCTGCAGAAATATGGGCAGACGGAAGTGGTCAATAGAAGTCTGGGAAATCTGTTGAGGAGCCTTGTGGTGGAGCACCATAGCAGTTGGGATCAGATTTTGCCACAGGCAGAGTTTGCGTACAACGATTCGGTGAATCGAAGTACAGGAAGAATCCCATTCTAGATTTTGTATGGGACACAGCCAAGGGGATTTTCTGAGCTCAGGGAGTCAGAACAGGCTGAAACTAGCAGCGCGAGTGCAGAAAGATTCGCTGAGGCGATGCAGGAACTTTACGCGGAGGTGAAGCAGCGACTGCAGAAATCCAATCAAGAGTATAAGTGCAGAGCCGATCAGCGAAAGAGGCAGCTTCAGTTTGAAGTTGGGGACATGGTTCTAGCGCACTTGAGGAAAGAAAGGTTCCCAAGGGGAACATACAACAAGCTCAAGATGAAGAAAATCGGGCCATGCAGAGTCCTGAAGAAATTCGGTGAGAACACATATGAGCTTGAGTTGCCAGAGGGCATCGGGATATCTCTGATTTTTAACGTTTCGTATTTATACCCATACAGGGCTGCAGAAGTAGGAGTTGTAACTGAAGAACCGGAAGTCCAGTGGCAGAAGCAGATGCCGATAGCTAAAAATCCGCATATGGAACGTATACTGGACCAACGAGCAGGAAGGAAAACCAGGCGCAAGCAGTATTTTGAATACCTGGTGAAGTGGAAGAATCACCCAGTGGAGGATGCCAGCTGGGAGACAGAGGCAGTGATAAAAAACATGGTCACACTGTGCAGGAGCTCATGAGCAGGATCCCATGAAATCTTTTGAGCCGAGGAGTATGATGCAGGAGCATCCACACCTCATCAAGCGAGCCCGCACGAGGAGAAGGAAAGAACAGCTGGGCAGCACTAGCGCCAATTTTGAAACACCTTGATATGTTGTGCCAAACATTAATACGTTGATGTGATGAAGCGCACTTGTACATTGTAACAGACCTTGAGCAGATAAGCTCTCGTCCTTAGGTAGCTAAGGCATTTATTAGATTTAATGCAGGTAGATAAAATAGTTAAATCTAGATTAGACAGTTTTACTTGCGTGAGGGCAAACGGAATATAGGCACCCTCCTTTGTATTATTGTAATTCATTATTCATTAGCATAAGATCA
>ML805993.1:208668-229382 GCA_009831015.1 Picea engelmannii | reverse complement strand
GAATCCCCTGAAGGACGACCTACTATGATCAACATTGTGGGTATACTACAAAACATCAGAGATACATTTTTTACAGTTGCAGGCATTCCAAAATTCCAATCAAATATAACACATTTGCTAGGAAGTACAAGTGTTGTTCACAATAATGTTGGTGAAGGACAAAGTTCTTCTACATTCTAGTATTTTGTAAGAGAGCAATGGTTGTATAACTAAGCCATAAAGTAATTTTATTCCATTGTCATTAGTTCCATGTAGTTTGAGTCTCATTCCTTTCTCTGTTGAGATATTGTATCTTAGGAAAACTTTATGGATATTGTATCTTATTTCTGTTTTTTGGGCCATATAAATATACCAAGAGATTAATATTTGTTTTAAAAGATTAAAGAGAAAGTCAATGATTTTGTTTCCACAACCATTCATTAAGTTATTATATTATATAAATAGCAAGAACATGTTCAGAAAGACGTGTTTTCTATATTTTTTTGGATATTCCGCATATTCTTCCTTTACACCAACAGTTGGAAGCTAAAATTGTGGAACATGATCAATCAATGAATGACACAACTACATTAAACAACTAACTTTCATATATTTATAAAAAATAAGAAATTGCAGTGACACCTTACTTTCTCTTTCTAAGAGAGTTACTAAATAAAATTGAATAGCTCAATTATTATTATGAGTTGAAGATTTAAACTTTGACTGTATTTTTAAAATTTAGAATATATTATCGCACTTTAAATTATTTACACACAACCAAAAAGACTCCTATTTACATAGTGTTCCAAAAAGATTCCAAGAAGGAGAGACTTTGGAGCCTAACTAAACTAGTTTATTTTTTTCAAAACAAGTTATTAAAACCTAACTAATTTTTTTTTTCAAAACAAGTTATTAAAACCTAACTAAACAACTAGATTACGGCACAGTCTCTTCAAAGCTCGGTGCAATATATTCGTTATTGTAGCAAAACAGCTCACAGAGGTGCTGGGATTTTGCATCTTTGCCCTTAGTTTGGCTAGGATGTTTCACAAAATCCCCATCTTATTCACAAGGACCTCATTAATCACAGATTCTTTGCTAACATTTACTAATAGATCTCAAGGGAAGAAAATTTTCATAGATACAGAAGTGTTATTAATGTTATTGAAGTGCAATATTTGATTAAAAAAAATGTGGTATTTGATTGCAGGGAAAATTAGCTGATTCTAAAAATTTCACAAGATTTTAAATTTTGAATTTATTGGATCCTTCTCAGTGAATAATAAATTGGCTCCTTAATATATAAATAACATAGGAACTCCAACCATCCTTCCTGTTTGAGATGGAGATATATTTCGTTCCTTCTATTTTCTATGTATTATGAATTTTTTTTTAGTATTCTCGTATTTCATTCTCTTTCTTCTAGGACAATATTCCCGTCTCGTATTTCATTTTCTTTCTACTATATTAGGACAATATTCATGTTCTCTTATTTTAGTCTCCTAGTTAATCCTTCTGTTATCTAATTGTTATCCTACAAATTTCAATTGTCCTACTGTTATTTCAATTATCTAATTGTTGGTATCATCATCTCAACAATGTTTCTGATTAAGAGGTTTTCTTAGATTCATCTATGAAATCCCTGCATATCTTAATCCCTCCCAACTTTTTTCCAATGGTAAGAACTACTTGTTTATATACCTTTTTACCTTTGATTTTCGTTGTTTCCATCATGTACTTTGCGATGCTGGTGGTTGGTTGGACGTTGAGTATTGGGTTTAACTATTTTACAAAATGTTTTTTTTTTTTTTCGGAATCTGATATTATAAATTTGCATGAAATCACTATTTTTTTTGGTTTAAAATCCATATCTGAATGTAGAAATGGTTCAACATGCTGAAAAACTTTGGAGGCACTCGGATTATAGAGAAATAATCACTCAAATTTGTGAATCTAACAATTTCTCGTCTAATTTCGAATAAATTTCCCCCAAAAATACCAGAAAAAAAAATCATTTCTTAAAACGTTTAGACTATTTGGCTTCATACTTACATAGATTGGGTCCGCATGTTTGGACTCTACCTATTTTTTTCCCATATCGAGAGTTATGATTTATTTATTACAAATGTTCACTTGAATTGGTCAATATCCTAAAAAGTTGAGACCAATAAGTGGACATGAGAAACATATGGCCTTTTTGTCAGTCAACTCTTATGAAGCATTAAACATGACATGATATGGAATCTGAGTTGTACAGTCTCCTGAGCCTTGTTTAATATTTTTAATCTTCAAAAGTTATTTGAGGTACTGGGATTTGTTTAATATTTTTCATCTTCAGAAACTATGTGAGGTATTTGAGGTTTGTGTATAGATTTTTTTTTTTTTTTTAAATAAGTTGATTATGAAAACACTGAAACTTTGAGATTTCTTTTATTCTTTAGGTTGTTAATCTTTTTTTTTCAAAATTTTCATTTTAAGTGAATCTGCACTTGATTTCAAAACTACCATATATATATGAGAATTATAAACTTTTCCCCCTTCCTTTGTATAGAAAGTAAGGTGGCACTCAAGAAACACATTTCTCTCATGGAATTTAAACCATGTTTCCCATTTCTTTTTGCGTTAATTTCATTATTGTACATGTAGAGAAATAAACTTAGACTGTTATCTGGTTTTCTTCAATAAAATTCCTTTTTGTTTATAGCATGCCCATCACTCCAATCTTCTAAAAACATTGCAGACAGTGGTTGACCAATAGTCAACATTTTTTTAAAAATTACCCGAGACTCCTATTGGTCTGTGTGCTCCCGGAAATCTGTCCTCTCATTTTCCTTTTTCTTGTCTTGCACTCCAGGTGTAGTCTTGTATTCTCAAACATTGCCACATACTAAAAATAAGATTATAGACTGTAGCTTACAATTCAAAGCGATTTAGTAACAATTATTAAAGTTTACCAACTTTTTTTTTGTCTCCTTCTAATGTCACTAGTAACATAAGCCATCTTCGCATTATTTATCAATGTGAGTAATTAAATGTCAAATAGTCTCAACATTCTTTGGCATTCAATGTACAAAGAATGACAAGCGACTGACATTCTACCTGTGTTTCAAGGTATGAAAAATCCAAGTTTAAGGGATGAAAATGTTACCAACAAGTGTGTGGTATAGCAACAAGAAGCCAGGTGATTGGATCTGTATTAACCAGGAGACCTGGGTTCAAAACTCCTTGAGTGAATGTAGATGAGGCCAAGTGCAAGTCTTGAACGATTTTGATAGAATAGAAATACCCCGTATAATGTGCCCATATAGCTGAAGAGTTGAAGGACCATTGTGTGAGTTTATATAAGCAGTGATCCCCCAACAAAGAAAAAAAACAAAAAAAGATAAAAATGTAGAGTTCCTTGTAGGCATAGTTTCGATCTTTTTGGACCCCTCCTTGGATCTCTAATTAAAAAAACTGGCACTCTTAGGATGTCAAATTTAATTGCTCTTATGCTTGGGTACTCCTACATGTGTTGTCATTATGATGCAAAACCTATGTTGCACGGGGAACAACGAGGACGCATCCCTAGGTCAGTTAGAACATGCCTCCGAAATTTTCAGGGATGACAATAATATATATATATATATATATATATATATATTAAAAAGGTTAGAATTCACTATAAGTATTTGTAGTGTTTTGTAAGCATAATAGTCTATACTAGATAGTATTATGCACAACCCTTACACTTTCTCATATTTCTTGTTTATGGTATTGATGTTGAAAGGCATTCACTTCTCAATAGGTTCCGCAGATTTTTACAATTGTGTTGAAAACGTCTACAAAACACTTTGGGATATACATGCTTGCATTCTGTAAAGACATTAGATTCATATTTCATATAAAGAAGGTGATTGGATAGGAATTTTTTCAAACCTTTACTACCCAATCCAAGTCACTACCATTTGATTGTTTCCACAATGATTGAGGTTGGGATAATGGAAGAAATGGACTTGAATAACTCCTGGACACCCATGTACAATATGTAAAAGATAAGATGACCCCAAAAATGAGAAGAAAAACAACAACAACCACAAGGATCAAACCTTTGAGATGTTGCATTTATTGTTTGTTGAGATGGAGGCTTTTCTTGCTGTAACGATGTCACTGAAAAGACAATAATTAAATCACCAGGAAACCAAATCAAAACCTATATTACAAAATCCATGTTTTGAGCTACAACTTGTACATATCAGACTTAGATTCGGTATAATATGAAAAAATGGATGGGATAAATGATCATATTGTCTAATCATCAATTTCCATTGTCAAAACCAAATATGCATGCCTGGAACATCCCTAAAATCTATCTAGAATGTCCCCAAAATTTGTCTTGAACATGCTTGAAAACTACCTAAAATGTCTTGTGTATGGCCAACAAATCCCTAAGTCCTTGATGAAGTCCTTGTCAAATTGGGGATGTTTTGTATGATTCTCCAAATCCATGAAACACTGAAATGGAAGATATGGGTTTTTTCCTGAGTGCGGGACAGATCCCTATGCAATGTAGTGTGAAACTCTCTACCAAATTTTCCCTTGATTTTTTCATCTTACTCTTTGATGCCTCAGTTACTACTGGTTCAACTCCGCTGAATTATATTTGTTGCTTCCAATCTCGACTAATCTCTATGAAACATCTTTTAAATTTGGTTGAAAATATCCAACACCTTTAAGTGGTCTTTAGCTGTAGAAAATTATACAACTTAGACTTTATTTCCTAAGAAATCTCCCTTTTGTATTGGGACACGTGTTCTTGTCTCTCCCATTTTCATTTTTCTAGATTCTATACTCTATATCGTCTTCTTTGACTATCTAAATCTTTTCCACATTTCTTGTACCATGTATGTAGGTTACAAACCTTTTGATATTCAAGTACATGGCATACAACCAGAGATGGTGAAGCAACAGAGCTCGAGAAGGAATTAATGGTGGCGTTAATGGTGGAACTGTTGGATTGCTTACACTTGGTGGTAGGTTTATTGCACCTACTTGGCTGTTGGACCCATATCAGGCGATTTCTGTCTGCTTTCCACTAGTTTAGGTCTGTTCTAGATTTAGGACTACCAGATTTCTTGGGACTTGGAGGATTCGTCCTCTCTACTGACAAAAGCAGAGCCTTAACTCCTTCCTTAACTTCTCTACATTCCTATACTTAAATTTTATTAACTACCTAAGTGGAGGTAATATATAATTATGTCGTCTCTCTAGTGGTGCAATCCGACAGTTAATGGAGTGGGCTTACAGCTCAGAAGCAGTTAATGGCAGAGCTTACATATCTTTATTTATTTATACGGAGGTATTATCATAGTTTTTTGTAACTTAGGTTGTGCAAGGTGGCAGTCATTGGTGGACTCCTCCAACACCTTCCTGATGGAGGATGAGGTCAATGCACTCATGAGTGTGGCTGACGAGGACCTCTGGAAGAGTGTCGGACTCTTCTCCTCGACGGACACGCAAACAATTGAAGTTGTCTTACCACCTTCTTCCTCAAACTTGGAATACCACTTGTTATCCTCTTCCTTTGATACCTCTGAGCCTCTGACATCTGCTCCCTTATCGCCTTCCGCTCCGCTTCTGGGATTGGTCTCCTTGTTTGGGAGTTTTGGTTTGCACCGGAGTGTGGGGTTTTGTGAACATCGTCCTTCTGTACATAAGTGGAAATCTAAGAGTTCTGGGTGCAAACGATCATGGAAACCTAACAAGACTAACGTCACTTAATCATGGGTTCAGGCGTAGGTCTGGAGGAGAGCGTCTACCTTTCTCTCTATGGACTTGTTGGTAGGATTTCCTATCATACTCTGTATAAGTTTTCTCTCCCAGATTGCATTTCAGGTGCCTGGTTGCCTTTGCTGGGATATGTTCCAGAGATTATCTCTCTCTCACATTGCTGGTTTGGTCTTCTTTTTAACTCACCGGAGGATGCATAGCATATTCTAGATTCTCTCTGGACTATCAGTGGTTGTAGCCTAATGCTTAAGAGATGGCGGGTAAGCTTTGATCCAGCCATGGATTACTTTAGACATCATCACCTGTGGGTTTTTCTTCCCAGCCTACCACTTCAGTATTGGACAAAAAAATCTCTTGCAACCATAGGCAACGAGCTCAGACGTTTTATCTGTTTGGATGACAATATTTTAAGGGTTCCGATAGAAATATGGCCAGGATATTGGTTGAGTTGGATGTACATGTGGGGTTACCCAAGACATTGATATTACTTGGCGAGTCTGCACGGTGACTCAACGCCTATATTACCTTGGCATCCCATTTCGCTGTACAAGATGTCACAGGACTGGACACCTTAGGCGTGATTGTACTGGAGAACCAAAAGAGGATGAATCATAAGCTTCTTACCTTCGAAATCTCTCTCTAGAGGACTCACCAGGGGTTGATTCATTTTCTACGGTGACTGATGATTATACGAACATAGGAGACTGGTCATCTTCACCTCTGGAAACTCTCACTGGTAAGCTCAAGAAACACTATCCTACTTTTTATTATACCCTTACTTCTTGGGAAAGGAATTTATTGGAATCATCTGTTATCTCGGGGATGGGGCCCTTAAGACCATCCATGTATGATCCTTTGAAGACTTCGGCTTTTCCTCCTTCACCATCTGCGGTGCGAGAGTCCCCTCAGACTTTTCCTACCCCACAATTGTCGTCACCTTCAAGAGACGAAAGGGCTCCCACTAGTCCTTTGACTCTCGGTGGGGTTGCCTTACTTTCGAGTCCTTTTCATTTGACTATTCCTGGCCATATTACTACTGCGATTATTCCTACTGCTGACTCTGAGCTTGTTGGGGTTGCTCCTACGACTTCTAGAATTTTGGCATCTGGTCACTCTACCCTCAGGAACTTACTTACTACTTCGGCTCCTACCACAGTTGAGACGCTGCTACCGGTTCCGATTCCTACTTTTCAGGGTAGGTCTCCGATCATCCGAGAGATCTCAGACTTACCTATTTCTTCACCTTGTGTTAATACTAGTGACACAACTGGGAAAGAATACTCTTGGTCTCGTGGTTTGGGACTTGAAACTTCACCTATTAAAACCCGCAATGCTCGGAGAAAGGCTACTACTTCTGTTTCTCTTCTGAATAATTACTCAACAGACTCATCTGACTTTGGGGTGCTTAGAGGCATTAAATCCCCAACTAGGTCCTATCCATGATACTTCTCTCCCTTAATATCAGAGGGGTGGGTGGTGCCCTTAAAAAGGCCTCCCTCAGGAGACTTATTGACATAACTCTTCCTAACATCATTTTTTTAAAAGAAAATCTAGTCGACGAGCAACGTGCTCGGGCATTCTTTAGTAGCATAAGATCGCAGTGGTTTGTTAGTGTTGTAAGCTCAATGGGCAGATTGAGTGGGTTACTTGTTGCTTGGGATCCCATTAAGTTTGAGATAGAACCTTTCTTATGTTGTGGATGTATTTCAATGATAAGTACCTGTTGTGAAAACAAAAGACATGTTAATCTTCTCAATGTTTATGGTCCTTGTACTGACAGGGTTTCATTTTGGACAAAAGTCTTTGCTTTTGGCCTTCTTAATAAACCTAATCTTATATTCGCAGGTGATTTTAATTTTACCTTATCAGCTGATGAGGTGTGGGGGGACTCTTCTTTACAAGATCTGATAGCCTTATAGTTAAAAGAAATCTTCTTAAACAACAAACTTGTGGATTTATTTTCGGTTGTTGCGGTTCCTACTTGGAGGAATGGTAGAACTGGTTCGAAGTGTATCTCTAAGAGACTAGACCGTGTTTTTATTTATGAAAATCTCCAACTTTCAGAACGATACTGATCCTGGGTTGAATACCCATTCATCTCAGACCATGCTCCTATCTTCCTGTAGCTAGATTCATCCTCTCATCGTTCGACTTATCCATTTAAATTCAACCGAGTGTGGTTACAGGACCCGTATTTTACGTGACTAGTCACTGAGGTTTGGACTGACCAGTCTTTTCTACAAGAAGTTGACTTACATAGACATCTTGCATGGAAGCTGAAAAACTTAAAATTGAAAGTTAAAAGTTGGGCACATCAACAGAAAATCAAGAATACTCATAGAATCTCACAGCTGGAAGATATTATGCAGTCACTAATCCTGGAACATTTTGTGGGAACTAGATCGACCAAACTTGAACAACAATTAAAGACTCTAGAGGAGGAGAAAAATAGGATCTTGTTGGTTGAGGAAGCACTTTATCACTAGAAGAGAAGAGCTATTTGGATCAAGTGCGGAGATCGAAATACTAAGTTTTTTCATCACTTTACCAACTATAGGAGGAATCACAAGCATATTTGGGAATTAAAGATGGATATAGCAGACATTATTACAACATAGGACAAGCTGATTCCAACGACTTACCATTATTTCAAAAATTCTTATAGTGATCCGGGACTTACAAATATTATTGACCAAGATACCATCACTGGAATCTTTCCTAGACTTATTAGCGAGAGGGAGGCCGAACAACTTACTGGTGCCTGTACAAAAGAGGAGATATGGAAAGTTCTAAATACTTTCAAAAGGAATAAAATCCCTGGACCCAATGGTTGGACTGTTGAGTTTTACCTTCACTTCTTTGAACTTGTTGGCGATGATCTATGGGAACTGTTTGAGGATACCAGGATCATAGGAGTGGTCAATCGGGCATTAAACTCCACCTTCTTGACTCTTATTCCTAATACCAACCTTCTGACTTCCCTTAGCGACTACATGCCTATTTCTCTGTGCAACCTTTTCTATAAAGTCATTACCAAAATTCTTGCTAATAGGATAAAACCTTAATTGTCGCGCATTATCTCTAGAGAATAATTGGGTTTCCTTAAAGGATGACAGATTTTGGATGCCATAGGAACTGCACAGGAAGTTTTACACATCATCAAATAGAAAAATCTCCAAGAAATAATTTTAAAGTTAGATCTCAAAAAATCTTTTGATTGTATTAATTTGGACTTCATGCGATTAATACTTCTACAATATGGTTTTGGTCATCATTTCATGAGATGGATCATGGGTCTTGTTTCTAGTGCCACCATAGCCGTTATGGTGAATAGGGAAGCAACCCCATTCCTCCATAATGAGAGAGGCCTGAGGCAGGGTTGCCCACTCTCACCCCTATTGTTCATCTTGGCTATGGCAAGACTGAGCATTCTACTCAAAATTAGTCAACAAGCAAGGAGACTCATAGGCATTAAGGTTTCAAGGGTGGTCAAGATTATGCATATTTTTTTCGTGGATGATGTTCTTATTGCGACCAGAGCTGATTCACAAGAATGGATGGAGATTTACTCTATTATTAAATTCTTATGTCGAGCTTTCGAGCTCCAGATCAATGTGACAAAGTCTACCTTACACTACTCGAGGCTTATAGAGGTGGAATTAGACACGTACAAGAACATCTTCTCATAAAACTTTCTAGAGATCTCAGTTGGTCCGAGATATCTTGGTTATTTTCTCAAACCAGACTGTTATAAAGTGGTTGATTGGTGTTGGTTACTCATAAAATTTGAGAAAAGGATTGCGCATTGGTGCAATAGGTGGATAACGCTTGGAAGGAGATTTGTTCTTATTAAATCAGTTTTGGAGAGCCAGGTAGTCTTTTGGATGGCACTGACTACTATCGCTATTATTGTATTAAAAAGGATTTGACATCTGATTTTTACTTTTCTCTGGATGGGTGGTAGTGAAAATAAGCATCTTCATCTTTGTCGTTGGGATTCCATTGCTAAACCTAAATTGGTGGGTGGTTAGGGGCTCATAAACATTTTCCTATTTAATAAATCTTTGGTGTCCAATTCACTATGGCGTGTGTTGTCACAAGATGGGATTTGGCATTGGGTTATTATTGGTAAATATATCTCACATCTTTCATTCTTGAGTTGGCTCAGACATACTACTACAATTCTGACAAATGCTTCTCCGATCTGGAGATCACTACTGAAATTTATACATATCAACCAACATTGGTTATGTTGGAAACCCGGATCGGGCCACACAATTCATATTGGTAGGGATGCAATTTTGGGATTGGGGACTTCTACTTTTTTATCAATGGAGCTATTGAACAAATTACATGAACAACATATTTATTATCTCTTCCAAGCCAAGGGTCTCACAAAACAGGGGCTCTCAGTTCCCGGTGGAAAAATTGCATAGAATTGGTTCTTTCGGGGGACTTGGCTATTGAATGGAAACGATACTGTAAGGCTCTACTTGGAGCGGGGATAGAACTAAGGGAACAAGAGAATACATTTATTTGGAGTGGAGGTGATCGTTCTAGTAACATATCATCCAAGAATCTCTATAATGCAATCTCTTCTACCATATGGATCCAGAAGTGTACAGGCTGGAGGAAGCAATTTTAGCATTGGAATATTCCTTTGAAAATCAAACTTTTTATTTGGCTATCTGCAGACAATAAGATATTGACCTGGGACAATATTTTATGCTAAGGCTAGGAGGGACCTAATATTTTCCTTCAGTGTCGTTTGAATTCTGAATCTATTACACATATTTTTATAGGTTGTACATTTACACAACAAGTATGGCACAAACTCTCTATTTCCCTTAAGCTACAGTCTATCTGGTCAGGCTCCTCACTAACGATTAGTTTAGAGGACTGGGCAAAGGAGGAGTCTCACTATCCTCATATTCCTACCTTGGTCAACTGACACATTTGGTTGGTGTGCAATAGGGATATCTTTGAACAAATCCCTCCTTCTATTAATACTATCTTCTACAGGACTCTTGGGGGTCTGGAGTTATCAATGTCAAGGAAGGATCCTTCTCTATGATTTTTACAGCCTACCTACCAACAAGGAAGGAACACTGCCTGGTTTGATGGAGCCTCACATAACAATGGTCTACAATGTGGAGCAGGTGGTATGATCAAGCTCACAAATCACACCAAATTTACTTGGACCTACAATTGTTGTGAGGGTACTAACACCAAAGAAGAAATTCTTGGTGCCCGAGCTACTCTTACTGTAGCTACCAGACTTAATATTCAGGATCTTCAAGTATTGGGCGATTCCAAAATTATTATAGACTGACTTAACAAAAAAGGAAAGTTACAAGTTATTTCCCTAGAATGCTGGAAATATAGAATCTATGAACTCATTATAGGCTTTACTCAAATCAATTTCACTCATATTTTCAGAGAAATAAATGAGGAGGTTAATCTACTTTCCAAAAGTGCTCTTCAAGAATAGGTGGGGAATTTGACATGTTATTAGTGGATATACACTTAGGTGGGGCAAACATAGCATATATATCTATATTAGTGGTCTTGAGATATACAATACAAGACTCATTTTGGCATTTTGTTTAATGTGTCGATAGATTTTGTATTGTCTAATAGTCGGAGATATGAATCTAAGGCTAGAATTCTGAGTTGTCTATCTTATAAGTGGCAAGATTTTCATATATTTGGAACAAGAGCAGTGTCTTCATCTTGAGAAGAAGTGAATGTTGGTGTGGGTTTGATCAGACCAGGGTCCTTCTCAGGTTACCACTAAAAGGTACCGTGTAGTCTAGAGCACTATCATTTTCATCTCCTTTGAAGAGAAGAAGTCTCACCCGAAGCACTGCTGAGACAGATAGATAGGGAAGGGTAGGGAAAAGACTAAAGAGGATCTGTAGAGCCTTCAGAACTCATTCTTGTTCTTGCGCGAGAGACATGAGCAGACCTGAAACACATGAATGCAAGAATCGAGCCTACTTACATTGCAAGAAAACATTTAAATGTAGAACCATCAAATAGAACTCATAAGCCATAAGAAAACAATGCAATGCATAAGTAAACAAACAAAGACACAACATATTTGAAAATTTGGTCCTTCTTCATTTAGGATCTTTCTTTGTTTACAGACTCATAATTACACAGTAGGGTGCAATACAGACTCTTGTCTCTGGACCCATGTCACAAAGCTTTGATTCTCCAACTGATAGTTCCAATTCATTACAGACTCAGACTTGTCTTCTTTCGACTTACAACAATTCTCAACAACTAAAACCCAAAACCTAGATGATTCTGACCAACTTGAATCAACTCCTCCCAACCAACTGATGGGCCCTCCAACAAATGAATGAACCCTTTTACAATTATGTTCAATCCTATATATAGCTGGGTTGTGTCTTCCTTCTTGGATTGCACACTTTCTTGTTCTGTTGCAACCGTTTGTTTCTTTGTTGATGTTGCATTGACTTTTGCAACTGCTTTCTGTTTCTCTTTCTCCCGGCCTCTGATGGAGTTTGTGCAACTCGTGCTTAGTCAAAACTTGTGCAATTCCTTCCCAAAATAGAAGGGTCCAATAGGATCCAACCACAATCCTTGACTCATCCTTGAGTCAAGTGCTTGGTTCTTTCACATCCTCCAGGAGCATCTATTGTTTTCCCTTGTCCGTCTTTTCTTCTTCTTTGGGCTCTTCCGTTTGTGCTTTTTATTCCTTTACCTCCTCAAACGAAGGGACCAATTCTGGTACCAACTATAATTCTATGTGATTTACTCCTTGAAATATTTCAACTTTGTCCTGCCATTTCCAGGCGAGGAGTGATGCTTCTGCAAGAAACTGGTTGGTTGTCTCTTTGCTGTACTCCTTTGGCTTGGCCGCAACCAACGATTTCCACTCGGAGTTTGTTGTTGCGTCAACTTGATGCATTTTCATGTAGGTGGTATGAATTATAGGTCGAAATTCGCATAGCTCTTTCTTGGCTACAAAATGTGCCTCATAGAGTGTATTCAGTTAATTGTCGGCCTGCTGAATTTGATCGAACTTCTGTTGTTGCTCCATGGGGTCCATTGTGGCCGAAAATTCTTCGTTCAACACCTGGATCTTTGTGCACACCTCCTCCAAGACCTGATTCCGTCAAGAAATGATGCCCATCCAGTCACTAACTTCCCTGAAGATTTTGGTGCAGTCCGTTGTGTGCTTGTGCAATGTTTCTCGGGCATTGTTACCTTACAATATGATCTTCTGCATTTGTTCCTGTAGTTGTTGTTCTGCTTCTTGCTGGACCTATTGTAGCTTTTCTTGCAACTTATCAGTGTGAGTGGAACGTTGTGTCCATGCTTCTTGTAATAGCTCGATCTGTTTCTCTGGATCACCTATATTGTTGGCTTCAGGTAGGTCGGGCGCAACCTTCCAAATCTCTGGCTAGGCTTCAACAAGTTTTTCCTGCACTTTTTCTAGTTTGCACTGGACTTGGAATTTGTAATATGCTTCCTGAATTCTATATGTTTGCGCAACAAGATGTTCCTTCCTTGCAATACTGACGGATCTCTTGGCCTCCTGGAGCCTTTTCTCTAACTGGTCCTTTGATGCCTTGATTAGTCCAAATAATTTTGGCGTTGGCCATTGTACCAGGTCGACATATGAAGGGGTTGCATCGGTGGGTGCTCATGTTTGTAGTGGAAGTCCACTGGCCGTTGAATGGTCCGAGTGGGTTTCTACCTCATCCTCTATTGGTGGCTCTGGTGCAATCCTCGACCTTAGCTCTGCAGGCAAAATAGTCAGAACCTTTATCCTGGCTATGCAAAGTGGCATCAATTCAACACATTGTTGAGGTTTCTAGAGAACCTACTCCATTTGTGCTCGCATGGCTATCGTATCCTGCTCAGTTGTCGATTCTGGTTCTTTGTACGCGTTTGATATCTTTGGCTCTTACGATGTTTCTGCTTCATGCTCTGCGATTTCTTGGGCACCCTCACCCTGGGCTAGTGAGGTGATTTGTTGGTTGTGGTCAGGTTCCAACTTCTCTCTACTTCGGGTGTCTTCTTCTTGTGCTGAAGACTCAGGCTGTTGTTTCTGGGTGTTTGGATTTGGATCTTCTAGTGTCATACTCAGCTCTAAGGCTTTGGTGTCGAGACCAGGAACTTATGATCTTGGCTTGGGTGATTCTCTGATTATTTGAGGGATTCATCGCTCCACTATCTTTGGGTGATCGAGATGCATCGAATCTGAGGTTGTGGTTTGATGTGGACTGAAAATGATGAGGTTTAGTAATTGGAGTGGTAGGGGGTACTCAATGATGAATGTGGATGGAAATTTTTCAGGCTTCGGTCATCCTGAATATCAATGGTAGGGGTGGCTTTGGCTGCGACATGGGTGCAGGGATCGATAGATGCAATGAGTTGTGGGTTTAGAGGTTTGTTCGGCGAGACCCCGCTTCTGGGACTCTTTGCCAGTGGTTCGATACCAAACACAACACCCAAGATCTTGTTAACCTCTGCGCCTGACAAAATGTCATTGTTTGGCAGCTGACAATAGGTCGGTCTTTTCCTCCACTCCAACTGTTGTATGTCTTCTTCCTCCTCGGAGTCTGTTTGTACCAGAGCATCTGTCTTCTTCTTCTTGGGGCCTGAGCTCAATCCTTCTTCTGCTTCCTTGCTTTTTTTCTTCAGCAGCTCAGCAGGAAAAATGTAATGCATCCCTGCTTTACACTGGCCACGTTTGATTCCTAGCCATGACATGAATTCCTTATCGAAGGCTTCCTCATCCAAATAGAACTGTAACATCCTTGTGTGGAAATGTTCCCTGATGACATGTCTTGGCCAGACAAATGTATTGTGTTGGTTCATGCTGAAGGCGATATTCCTCATGTTACAATTGAGGAGCTCCTGCGGGATGCGTAGCCTCTATGTTGCGTCTATCATACCATTATACCATTTGGAAAATGTTGCGTTGTTGAGTGTTTTATTCTCTAAGTCTTGTTTGGACTACCATGGCTCGAACATCTTCGCCATGTGCCCCTTATATGGTGTTGTCGGTTGTCTACCCACATGTGGCTTCCACTTGAACATTGTGAATGGCACAAGTAGGTATCCATAGGTGAAGGTTCCTCCCTTCTCCCGCGCTTCCTCACAAGCTACTAGTAGTTCCTCCAATAAGTAACCACACCAATTGAACACTATTCCATTTGCGCAAAAGTCAGCAACTGATAATGCATCTAGAGTGCATTATCCCTTATAGTACGACCTCATAACCTTCCTGGAAATGATGTAGTAGCCAGTCCGGACTGTCTCAGGCAGTATTGGTTCAATTACTGTTGTGCGTCCACCTCTCTTTGTATTGAATCTCTCATATAGGCTAGGCTCACCTTTCTTTTTCCCGTGCTTACCAGGACCCTGGAATCCCTTCTACACATCCTCTCCTTGGGAGGATAGTCCAGTAAGTTGTTGGATGTCTTCAGCATGGATTGGATACCGCTTATCCAACCATAGACTTTTGTCATGCACCCTACTTATCAGGAATTTTGTGCAGCACACAATCTCGCTTATGGTACCAAAGACTAGTAAGTCTCTCAGGTTCATGATGGTCAAGTTAAATAAGTTGATGAACTCTTCCTTTGGTACAAATTGAATCCCTTTGATTCCATCCAGATCTATCTCCCAAAAGACATCTGTGTACATCTGTGGGAACAAATCTGAATCCGTGAGGTCAAGGTCGAGGAGCTTAACATGCTCTACCTTTCCTTTGAGGTCACCCATGATCTTGACCCGGGGATCGTAGGGCTCATCTGGTATTGCTTCTTTAGACATGGTGCTTCGGCTTGTTGCGTCTCTCAGCATTCACACTTCTGTGGCAAGTAGGAACTAGGGTTTCATCTACAGCTTTTACGATGGTACCAATTGTTTCGCGTTGCTGAGTTTGGAAATGGCTATGATCTTTTTAGAAACAGTACATTCTCGGCTGAGTTCTGAGAGCATTATACTTGGCTTAATGGGTAAGTTTTAGTAGTAACTACTACTCATCATGACCGTGTGGACGTAACCAGGTGTGAGTTGTCCAACAGGATGGTTTAATCAAGGTAAATCCTATTGGGTGATCTTGGCATTTACTTATTTGAGTGGAATATGGATGTGGCCGATTTGAGACCTTTCTATTTGGCGGGTGGATGTCTCGGCGTGAACTTTGGTGGCATCTTGACATAAATGTGACTTTATGGCTTGACGGACGTCAGGCGAGGTACTGAAATGGCAATAAAGGTTGTGACTAGACTGGGTTTGCATGGCCTATGGACTCAGATTGGATTTGGATTCATGGCCCCTCCGAACACAAAGGTTGTCCCCGTCATCTTTAATGACTGTCATTAATGGAGTCTCTTATGCTATAGGTCCTGTACTATTGAGTCGTCATCTTTGTATCAATCAACACTTAAACAAAACAAATGAACTATGTGTTATGGTGCAACACTGCACATATGGACTTTATTAACTGAATTTACAAAATTTCATAAAGAAAACGAAACTCAAATCTAACTATTGTACAAGATCCGTTGGATTGGAGCGATTGTCCTTCTCTCTCACTTTTTAGATAGGTAGGGATTTAGGTGAGCGCCATTCACCCATCCCGGTCGTAACCCACCATCCAATTGCACGAGTCAGACCACTCCTGAGGGTAAGATCTCTGCAACTATGAAGGGTCCCAACCAGTGCATACACAACTTTCCAGGATGCTTCTGGTATCGGCTATTGTAGAGTAACACCTTGTCCCCTTATGTGAATACCTTGGTCTTAATGTGTTGGTCATGCCAAGATTTTTGTCTTTCCTTTTCAACCAACTGATGGAAGTCTACTAGAAATATGGTTTCCTCGAGTTCTTGTAGCTCCGTAAGTCTCTGCGCCACTGATTCCTCTTCTGTCATACGTGTGACTTGTGCAATATACAGGCTTAGAGTGATGAACTCTACAGGAACCAGTGCCTCTCTCCCATAAACTAACTGGAATGGTGTGTATCTGTGGAGTTTCTTTGTGGTTTTCTTGTAGGCCCATAGTACAACTGGCACTCTATCATTCCAGTCCTCCCGATTTGTGCAACAGACCTTTGTTAGTCCTCTTTCCAGAATCTTGTTGAAGGCTTCAACCGTTCTGCTAGCCTGTGGGTGATAAGGAATTCTCTTGTGATGATGGATCAGAAATTATGCTGTAAGTGTTGCTATAGTGATGATAATGAAATGAGCTGATCGCTGGTTAGGCTTTTGGGACATCCAAACCAGGTAATGATATTCTCGAAAATGAACCTGGTAGCAGTGTCTGTTGAATAGTCCTGTACTGTTGTTGCTTTTTCCCAATGGGTAAGGTAGTCATTCACAGTAATGATGTACCTAGCCTTTGAATGTTTGGCTGTGGGGTTGATTGGTCCAATGAATTCAAATGCCCATTTCTCAAATTCCTGTAGAGCTCTAACTAGTTGTAGTGGTAGTTCATCTTGGCATGATGGCTTTCCCACCCATTGAAAAATATCGCATGATCTAGCGTATACTTTTGCATCCTTGAAGAGTGTTTCCCACCAAATTCCTACCTATAGAACTTTATGTGTTGTGGCCTTTCCTCCTACGTGGCCTCCTGCAATTCCACTATGGCATTCCCAGAGTATATCCCACCTTTCATGATTCAAGACACATTGTCTGAGGATGTTGTCTAGTCCTAGTTTATACAATTATCCAGCGATCAAATGGTAATATAATGTTCTAATGGACATATGGTGTTTCTGGTTTGCAGAATATGTTTCAGGACAGGCCCCTGTACTGAGAAAGATTGCTATGTCCTCCATATATTCTGGTATGACCTTGATCCTAAATAAATCTTCATATGGGAGTTGGTCATCCACTGCTCTGCCACTTTCTCTTGACTCTAGCTTGGATAGATGATTGGGTCTGACATTGCATCAACCTAGCTTGATGATGACTTCAAAGGAAAATTCCTGAAATAGCAGCAACCATCTAGAAATTCTCCCTTCCAACATAGGTTTGTTAACTAGGTATTTTAATGCGGAATGATCAGTAAAGAATTTGAAGTGAGACCCTAACAGATAGTGTCTAAATTTATATAAAGCATAAATCACTGCTAAGCCTTCCCTTTCTGTCATTGTGTAGTTGCGTTCTTCTTGTGACAACTTTCGACTCACAAAATAGATAGGGTGATCCATAGCTCCATCTCCAGGTTGCGTTAAGATAGCTCCTAGGGCAATTCCTGAAGCATCTACATGGACGTGAAATTCCTTCTCCCAGTTTGGGAATATCAGAATCGGTGATGTAATGAGTTTCTCCTTAAGTGTCTCAAATGCTTTATCACATTCGGGAGTCCATTGGAAAGGTTCATCCTTTTTCAGGAGGTTTTCAAGAGGTGCAGTAATGTTGGCATATCTTTGAATGAACCGACAATAGTAACCTGTGTGTCCTAGTGTGGAGTGCAACTGTTTAGCACTTGTGGGTGGTGTCATATTCACAATGACCGCAACTTTGGCTGGTTCTACCAATACTCCTTCTCGACAGACTATGTGTCCCAACAAATTTCCATGTGGCACACAGAAGATACACTTTCTGAGATTTAATGAGATTTGCAATTCTCTGCATCTGTCAAACATTAGCCTTAGCAGTGCTATATGTTCCTTACGCAGGCTATATATTGTCCAGTCATCCATACAAACTTCTATAAATTTGTGAATGAACTCTCTAAAGGCTGCTATCACAATCCTGGAGAAAATTGCAGGGGCGTTCTTTAGGCCAAATGGCATCACATTGTATGAAAAAGATCCCCATTCTGTAATGAAAGTGGTATTTCTTTTGTCTTCCTCGACAATATTGACTTGATGGTATCCTGAAAATCCACCTGTAAATAAATATGATTCCTTCCCCACAACCTGTTCTAGTACCTCATCGGTAAAGGGTGTTGGGAAAGGGTCATGCACATAGGTAGAGTTGAGGCTTTTGTAGTCCACACAGACTCTAATATCCTTAGTGTCTTTCTTGCTTTGAATGACTATCGGGTTGACCCATTTTGCTTCTTCTACCACAAAAATGAGACCTGCTTCTAACATCTTATTAATATCCTTCTTAAATTTCTCTTTTACTCTTGGGTTAAGACGGTATGGTCTATGTCTGACAGGCTTGGATCCTGGTTTTAACTCAATATTCAATTCTACCATGACTCCTTTGATTCCCTTTAATTTTGAAAAAGTCTTTGGGAACAAATCTTCATATTCTCGCAGTAAACTCTGTATTTCCTGACTGGTTTGTTCATCCCAGTAATCTCCCACCATAATTATCTTGGGTTTCTTTGTAGTCCCTATGTTGAGTCTGTACAAATTTAATGGGTGGTTGTAGGAACTATTGGTCTGGCTGGGTATGGTATTTTGGATTTCTTTGCTCCCCTCTGTCTCTTTGATGGTTAGGTTTCTCAGTTCCTCTAAGTCGTCTATGCTTTCTGAATCTTTGCTAATATGACAACATTCTATAGGCTTCTCAGTCAAGGGTAAGTGGACTTTAGTATGAAGTTCTTGGCTATTCTTGGGACACACTACAAGGTTTTATATCTAATTACCATTAGTTGTAAAAAGAAGTTCTTTAATCTTTCGCAGGTCTAGTTCAAGCTCAGGGTACTTACTTGTGAATGAGAAATCCTTGAAAAATTGAGTTGCCAGTGTTTTCTAGTCGCTAATCTGTCTTTTGGTTTCCTCATATATAAACCAAGATTTTGGGATTGGGCCTAGAGAGTGGGGAAATAATTGAACCCAGAAGTGAGAGGGTATCTCCGCAACCTACCACTGTGTCACACACTGTTCAATGTGTATTCTAGGGTTTGATTCTTCACTGAACAATTGTGCAACTTGGAGATCTGTCTACATCTCTGATTCCAGCTTCTCTTATTCCAGAACATGTACTTGATAGCTTGCTTTACCTCATCCCAAGTTTTGATTTCGACTTTATGGTTGGCTCACCATCTGGAGGGGCTGTTCTGAAAAGATACATCTAGTACCGAGATTCTTTGATCTTCTCTCATGTTCTCTTCCATGCTCTGCAAAAAATTGTCTAGATCTGAGGTACCATCATACACTGGGTGTTCTCTAACTTCAGTCCCAACCCATCTGGTCATTCTGACACTTGCACATCTTCTTGAGAATCTTTCGTGTGAACCTTGTTGCCAACTATCAAAATCCAATTCTGAATCTTCGTCTGCTGACTGTATACTTCTCCAGCTTATTGATCCATCAACAAGAGGGTTTATATAATCGTCTCTTGCCCCAGCTATTACAGTTTATAACTGGTCTAGGTATTCTCCCTCCATATTATTATCTGTTGGTTCTGTGTACATGGGTCCTACATATGGATCCAAAGGTTGTACTACCTTGATTCCCTCAGCTTCAAAATTCATGGTGTCTTTCTTTAAATCGATTATTGCATAATTGTCATAGGCCCAATTGATGCCAAGTAGTGCAGGGTAGGGGTCCTTGTCTCCCATGATCTCAATGAATTCAAAGTCAACTACTATATTTACTCCTGCTACATCGATTTCCACATTCTCCAGTCTTCCGATGGGGAAGATATTGTATTGGTTTTCCATTCTTAACTGAAATGGGGAATATGTTAGTCTCATTTTTCCTAAGGCTTCCCAAGTATTCTTAGGCAGAATGTTCACATCTGACCCTAGGTCCAACATGACGTCCTTAATTTCGAAGTCATCTAACTGGGCTACCAGTCGAAATTATTTTTCGGTTTGTACTTTTCTTCGCTGCACTCTCGGAGTACTCTTCTTAGGAAGATTAGCCCTTATCCTTGCTTTTGAGGTTTCTTCATTCCCTAAGACCAGGTACAGTGCATTGCACAATTTTTCTGTTAGTTGATCATTCCCTAGAATGTCAGAGAATAATTGGAACCAAAGGTCAACTACGTTTTGAGGTTGCTCAA